>CM054395.1:5686288-6131264 GCA_028858755.1 Ara ararauna
GATCCATCCTGCACAGGGGTTCAAAGCCCTGCATGAAGAGGCCACCACAGTGACAAAAGCTAAAAGCAGGGGACACTGCCTCATGGCCAACATTTCCACCATCCAGGAACGCAGTGGAACTTCCCAGGGCTGTTTCCTCAATTCCCGTCCATTTAAATGGACCCATCAGTCAAGTTAATTGAGCTTCTCCAGAGATCTGGTAGTATCTCTCAGAAGTTCAACTGAATATCAGAAGTGCTGGAATCAACGACGAGTGCATCAATGCCATGCGAATGGGCCTTCATGCAGGAGAGATGCAAAACAAGGGAGAGAATAAGTGAAACTCAAGATCAAACCAAGTCTGAGCAGAGCCCCTTAACATCAGCTCTCAGAGACAGCAAGCGATATGGAAAAGCAAATGGCTCATGGCCTGCTCTAATCATGCCTGTGGGAGACCTGGAGGCTACAAGCCTGCTTATCTTGCTCCTAAAGCCTTCTCCTGATGATAACAACAACTCAAAAGTGTGCAAAGGGAGGGGACATATGGGGGGGAAGATGGACATGGTGCATCAAAGAGCATCTGAGTCCTACTCTTGGCTCCACTGCGCACCTCTTTGAGACTAAGCACCAAATTAGTGCATCTCTTTGTGTCCCTTGGGATGTTAAACTAGACCTAGGTGAGATCTACAAAGTTGATTGACAGCCTGAAGTGGAAGCTGTACAGAAGGTGGCATTGAAAAACCTCACCCTTAGCAAGATCAAGGGAGCTAACAGAGGGAAGTCCACCTCTGCTGCTCTGTAATCCCTCTTTTTCCTTTCGACATGAAAGACCAAACTGTCCTGCTCTCATACTCAGTTCCTCTTTATTGCGTGAGTCCTACTGGATCGAGGCAGCAGGAGCAGCAGACTCCAGCCCTTACAAGGCTGGAGTCAATCACTGGAGTGCACCACACTGTGATTTTTCTAGAATCACTTCAACCCACAATGCAAAAAGTGAAGGAGGAAGGAGGAAAGTGCCCTGCCAAAGCACAGCAGCTTTCAAACAAAGTAACTGCACTAAAACGTGCTGCTTTATTTGCACTCTGGGCTCCCAAAGCATTTCCCTTCTCTCCCTGAATAACAGGCATAAAAATTAAATATAAATTCTCCAACAAAAAGCGAAACACACTGAAAGGTAATAAATCACAGGGGCTGGATGGCATTCAGAGGAAGTTGGGGGAAGGCATAAAGGATGAAACAGTGTAGATACTGACTAAGATATATCGCAGACCCTTAAAAACCCAAGACTCGTCCTCAGGGCAGGGGACTGGACACACCGGGCTGAATGTTGATGAAGCAGCAAAGGGAAGTTGTCCAGTGAAGCAGTGGGGTTGGAACGTGCTGCTCATGGTCCAGCAGATCTCAGAGCACAGCAAATGTCACCCCAGCACCATACTTGCAGCCTCCCCGCCATGCAGAGTTGAAGACCCTGATGAAAACATCTTCTGATTTCCCCAAAGCCACAATTCTGCACCAGTTGCTAACAGCCAAGGGCAGGAGGCCTGGAAAGAGGAAGTCTCCTGTAGGGGTTTCTAACTTATTTTGTACAGAACAGGAGATGTGGCCTTCTTGCTCACCCAAAGGACCACCAGGGATGTTACCATGGCACTGGCGCATGGCACATGGCTCCCCAGGGCCATGAGCCATTGCACTAGCACCAGCAGTGGGATGCAGCAGGGACTCCAGAAAAGGTAGAGGGACCAGCCCAGTGCTGCCACAGGGATAGACACATTTCCAGAGAGCAGCAATCAGGGACTGGATGCTCTCATCTGATGGCCTGAGATTCTAACATCAGCATCTCCAGTAACCCAAAACACTCCCTAGGGCACCACACAGAAACACAATGCTCCGGAAACACCACACATCAGCACTGATTTTCTTCTAAATCACCTTTAATTTGATTCTGCAGACACCTCCTACTTCATTAAACTTAAAGATCTTGCTCTCCAGGGGTTTCCTCCTCAACTGGGACAAAAAATGAAGAGTCAGAAAATGCAATTTAATTGGGGATGAAGCTTCATCTTTCCACTGCCCGTCATAATTATGTGTCATTTAAAACCAAGCGTGGAGCAGGGGTGAAACGGCACCAGCTCTGTGTGCATGTAGAAAAGGTTGACACCAGCAGAACGTCTCAGCAAGAATCAGATGGTGTAACTTGAAAACTCCTTTTCTCTTTGGTTGCTTCCTTCCTTTGTTCCCTCAAACTTCTCAGGAAAAATCCCTTTTGGAATAGGAAAGAAATGACATCATTCAGCAATGAAACACGTTTGTCAAGTTAACACTGAGGGTTTCAGTCAACCTTCTGTCCAGAGCAGAATCAAGGAAGAGCAAGGTGAGCTGTGTATATGGGTTATGCTGCTTATTACAAGGGAAAGGAGGCCTGCAGTTCATCCTTTGAGCTGCTAGGGAGTCCCCATGGGATTTAGGGCTGCCTTCCCAAACCAGCTTCCACCACTGAGGCTTTTCCATCCAGCGAAAGCCAAAATCAGAATCATCACATATATCTCTCTATGCCGAGATCTTGTCAGGCATAGGCTTTCCATGAGAGCTTGGATCTGCTTCTGCCTCAGCCTCTCTTCTACACAAATCCCCTTCCAAAATCTGCAGGTGGGAATTCCACCAGAGCACTAGGAGAGACCATCATGGAACACAGAGAAACCAAACCATTCCACCTTAAAACAAACACAGAGCATCTCAGCTTGGAGCACGAGCGTTCCCAGGCTCCTCTTCTGCTTGGCTGGTCTGACAGGACTGTACACTCAAGATGCCTGAAACTCGAGGCAGAGCAGAGATGTCTGTGCTTTTGTGTCTTTCTGGCTGTTATCCCTAACACTTGGGATTTAAACAGTTCTTATGTTTCTAACAAGTGTCTTTTCCATACTTCCAACCACAGGAGGTAAAATAGGGATGAACTCCATTTAACTGATGCACTTTAATTTGCTGCCTGTGGCTGTCAAAGCCCTGCACTTGTATTCGGATGCAAATTCATGGCCTTTCAGTTAAAGCAATAAGTCAGTTTGGCTTTAGTCTTCAAGTCATCCTTTAATGTCATATTTTCTCCCCGGTGAATCAATATTCAGATCCTCTAATTGGAATATATCTGCTCATTCAACCTTGGGCTAGGTTTGTTTAGCAGCTGAGCGCATCAGACACTCTTACTGACTGAACCAGCTGAGCCAAACTTGGCACAGTAGCTTTTAGGCAGAGATGCAATCAGGGATGGGTCAGTTTTCCTGTTCCACTTCAAGGAGCAAAGATACAGGTCACCATTGTTTCTAATTTTAAACCACAACATATCCATCTTCCAGCTGTAAGTTCTCTCCTGCTGCCAAAAGGTGATCAGGCCAACTGGAAAGGTATTTTTCACAGCCTTGCTAATCCAGAAGCACCTTAGTGCCTGATGACAGTGGAACAGATCAGTGGCCAGCAGCACTGCAGGTTGGGTGAAGCGCTGCAGACAGAGCTGGCCTTTAAGGTACCAGCCAGAAGGAAGACAGGCTGAGAGAGCTGGGCTGGTTCAGCCTGGAGAAGAGAAGGCTCCTGAAGGGGAGACCTTAGAGCAGCTCCAGTGCCTAAAGGGGCTGCAGGAAACCTGGAGAGGAGCTTTGGACAAAGGCCTGTAGGGACAGGACAAGGGGAATGGCTTTAACCTGCCAGAGAGGAGACTGAGATGAGCTCTTAGGCAGAAGCTCTTCCCTGTGAGGGTGCTGAGGCGCTGGCACAGGGTGCCCAGAGAAGCTGTGGCTGCCCCATCCCTGGCAGTGCTCAAGGCCAGGTTGGACACAGGGGCTTGGAGCAAGCTGCTCTGGTGGAAGGTGTCCCTGCCCGTGGCAGGGGCTGGAGCTGGAGGAGTTATAAGGTCCCTTCCAACAAAAACCAGGCTGGGATTCTGTGACCTGCAGCTATCAATAAAGAATGTGCAGCAAGATGATGATCCCATGCTCAGCTCAGGATGTTCTCCCATCACCTGCTGCCAGTTGTCAGCAGTAAATATTTCTATGGAACTGCAGATTCCCAGCACTCTCCCCAAAACAACTTTCCCACTCCTCCTCACTCAGTTTATTTTGCCATGCGGATTGATGAAATCCACCACTGACAGATGGGTGAATGGACCTCCACTGACCATCCTTCTTTAAATTAAATAGGAATTGCAAACTGGCCCCTAGTCTGCAACATGAACACAGGCATCTCCTGGAGCCCAAGCTGCTTCTCTCTCCATTGTTGGCCCAGCACTGACACTGCCTGTGGCAGCAGGCAGAGCAACTCCAGACCCATGCCAGCCTTCAGACATGCACCCTTCTGAACCTGGGACAACCCCAATGTGGAAGCAGAATGAAAAGCATCTCAATATCTCTGGCCAGCCACAGTTCATCCCATCTGTAAAACATAGAGGGCTCAGCTACCAGGGCAAGAGGTGTCTGCTGACGCACCCAGTGATAGAAAAGGAAACCTTAAACTGCCTGTCAAAACTTCAGTAGCAGAGATAAGTGCTTTATACACATTCATCCCCACACCCAATTATCAGCTCAGTTTAGTGTCTGAGTTTACACAGCTCTGGTCCAGCAGACCTGCTGTTGTTCTGCCTCTCCAGCTCTTTAATGTATGTGTGATCCAGTCCTTAAATCATTCTTAATAGCTCCTTTACTTGTGTGCCCTCCCGTCTAATTCCAGCACAAGGCAAAGTAGAGATATGAAAAAGCTGACATTTCTCTTTTGAGTAATTTGCAGTGGATTTCTTGCCTGCTTGATGTACTCGTTTTGTTCCCTGCACTGATGTGACTTTAATTATTGTTAAATATTCTTATCTGTTACATTCAGCTCTGTTTAGATAAAGGTCAGTGCGTGAACCCCTGACAGTGCTTGCCGCTGCCATGTTCTAAAGCCAATTTGTCATTCTCTCCCTTCAATACCTTCGTTGTAGTTTCAGTCCATTTTTTCCCATTAATTCAGGCACAGTAGAGAGCCATTAAAAAATGCAAAATATCTCAGCTGTTCAGACTGGCACTTGGACAGGAAATTATTAGCTTGGGTAGCACCAGTTGCACAGGGAGGTCAGGCGATATTACGCCCCTGCAAATCCAGCAGCAGCCTCTTGTTAAGGATCTGCATGGCTGTCCCTGCAAAATAAATACGTATTTCTGCTTTAATTGAAAACCAGCTAACCTTGCGTAGCCTGCAACGCCTTCTCGCAGCCTGGTTTGCAGCGGGATAACAGCATAAGCCCACACCACCCTCTCTTGGCAGAGGACAAGAAGGGCAAGCTCAAGCCATTGCCACCAAATCTGCAAGATCAGAATGTGGCGGCGTGATCCATCTGCCTGGGACCTGGAGAGCAGCTGGACTCACATGAACCCAATTTGAGCAAAACCTACGCCTGCATCTGCTCAGTCTTGCTTTCTATCTGACTGAATAAACCCTGTGTGTCGCTTCCCACAATGGCACTGGCAGCGTGGGGATGGGGATGCTGGGACACCCTGGCTGGGACTCGCACCATCACCCCGTACCCCGCCTGCTTTGGGACACCTCAATGGGCCAAAACAGCACCTCTGTAGTATTACACGTACATACTACAAGCACAGGTGCTGCAGGCTAGCAAGCCGATGGAAAGCAGCTTGTCACCTTGAACGGCTCCCTCTCGGGGACACGGTGATCATACAATCTTTCAGGGACACCCATCAGTGTGGCACAAACAACAGGCCTCGGGACACAGAGTCTGTGCCAGTGGAGGGCAGGGAGCTGACACAATTCCCAGGGCACCTTACACCAGCAGCCACCAGGACGAGGAATGGGGCTGGCAGCCCCCCGTGCCTTATAAACCTGTTTTACTGCTTGGCTGAAGCTTGTGCACTTTTATGCCTCCATCCAGCAAAGTGCTTCAGCATGTACTTAACTCCAAGCACACAAATAGCCTTAATTCCATCCAGGGAGCCATTCCAGCTGCTTAAATTGAAGTCCATGCCTAAGTGAGCACCTGAGTAAGGACTTTGGTGCAGAAAGAGGGAGCAAAGAGGATGGTGAGGAGCTGAGCCTGCAGCCCCACCAAGCTGGTGAAGAGAACTGGGATGGAGATGCTCAGACAGGGCAGGGGGGTCCGAAAGCAGGACTAAGAAAATGCAAGGGCTGAGAGGGTGGATTCTGGTACATGAGTCAAGAAGGATGCAAAGGTGGATTTAGCATGACTGAAACTAACATACATAAACACGTGCTCATTCCAGCACTTGCCAAATGGAAAACATTTGATCATTTATTCAAAGTGACATTTCTTTCTGCATTGTGCTAAATCATTTTGGGCTTTTAAATAAAGGAGAATGAACTCCTAAACTCATCCCCCTCTCAGCAGAATATAAAGAAACACTGCATTTTGGTGAATGTAATCAAGTGTGGGGTTGGGTTTTTTTCCTCCATTTCTTTGTGTACGAACAAGATAAAAGAAGGAAAAATCACACTGGGTCCCCCTCAGTGCCAGGCTCAAGGAGGAAAGTGCGGTTCACACTGGTCCCTGCACATGCAGTCCTGGATGAGCACACACACCACGATTCCTGCTCCATGCAGACCTACGGATACCCGGAGATGTACTACAGGAGACAAATGCAGGGCAGAAGCCCCTGCACTGAACAGTTGCAGTCTGTGCCTAACTCTGGGTCCTTGCCTTGTGACCACAGACCACTCCGCACTCAAAGGCTCCTCTGCTTTATGTAAGTGCCTTCCTCACCCTTTCACAAAGACTCTTATTCAGCACAACCATCAATAAGCTCCCCGGCAAACGGATATTCACACCCCAGGTCCTCAGCTCAGCTACACCGGTACAAGTGGGAAGAAACCGCACTGCCACCCTCTCCTTTTCTAAATTGGGACACAGAGAAGGGCGAGAGCTAGCTTCACATGTTCAGGAAGGTATGAGAAAACTCAGGTCCCCTCTGGCTGTGGGGACAGGATGTTCTGCAGCTAAAAATACAAAGACAAGACAAGAAGTCAAGGCTAGCAAGAGGCATTGGTAGGGTGACCGAGGACAGAAACACAGCGTGTTTGTTTATGTAGACAGTGACTGGCCAGGAAGAGAGGCTGAAACCTCCACACATGCTGCCTGTGTGACAGACAGGCTCCTACCAGCTGTAGGAGTCCAATTTCCCATGCAGACACAGGGGTTCCCTTTCTCTTCCCTCTTTGCAGGCTCACGCCTTTCATTCAATTAATTTTAGCTGCTGCACAAAACAGGGTAATGCACAGGAACAGAGGGGAATGGCAAGGGATGGAAATCACTGCTCTGGTAAAGGCTCTCCCCCTTCCCACCACCTTCAGGAGCTCGGGATCCTGATGTTATCAGGTTCATACTCAAACTGTGCGGAGTTTCTGGGATCCGAGAAGAAAACCTCTCCTGGAGGCTGTATCTTGAGGTGGGTGGGAGATGTCCTACGCTGGTGCAGGGTTGGGCTGCTCTGTGCTGCCCAAAGTGCTCCCACTGTGCCTTCCCTCATGGGTCCTGCCCTACACCAGACGTGGGCATCTGCTGCGGATGAGTTCTGGTTCTTCATCAGCTCAAAGGGCCAGAGCTCCAGGGACAAGGTCCATGGCTAAAAGCAGCAGGATACAACTTCATGGTGGCATGGCTGGCAGGCAGCAGCCCTAAAGAACAGCCCACTCTGGAACAGCTATGTCCCATGGCTACTTCTCAACCAGTCCGTGGATGGTCACAGTTGATAAGACACAAGCATCAACCACACAGGAATGAAGCATCCCTCAAAACCTGAGCAAAAGGAGCATCCAGGCCATGTGGATTCCCTGCCATGAGAATTTTGGCTGCACCACAAATCCTTCACTACAAAAGGGCAGATAGATGCAAATATGCTTGAAGGAATATTCTGCTGCATTTGGGACAGCATCTCTCAAGTACAGACTTCCCTGCAGTACCTGCTGCATATGTAACTGTATACCAGTATCCCAGTGCATATCAGGCCTGATGCTGAAGTTTATCTGGGATGGAAGCTGTGGTCTGTAAAGCTTTCTTCTGTTCTTCCCACTGATCTCCAAGTTTAAGGAAAACGCTGCAAAAGGCCATGATATGATTAAGGTTTTCTTAGCCTGATTTTGCTCCCGTCTTGCTGTTAGAGGAGTCTGGGTAATCACAAGGAAAGCCCAAGAACAGATGAGACCCAGGGGATTGCTGCTTGGCAGAATCCTCTCCTCCAATAACACCTGCAAAGTTCCATTTACCAAGGTTAAACAGTGCTGTGCCAGAGCCCAGTGGGTGTTGGGAAGCAGCAGTTGGAGCTGCAGGGAAGATGAGGCATCCTGTTCACTGTCAGCATCATTTAGAACAGCAAACTCTGAGCTAAGAGTACTAAAGAAGCTTTTAGAGGTCTCGCCATGAGTAGCAAAAGGTCCTGCTGAATTAGCTGTATGGAGCAGTGCATCAACAGCCAGGGGATGGACGGGGTATAATTTATTACCCATGACAGACACGTAGGATTTAACAGCAGCCAGGCGTAAGTGATGCAAAGGACTGGAGATCTTCTGCTGGTGGCTGAACCCTCAGACACATTTCTGTAATGAGACATGTGTCCTTCCCACAAGCTTTGAGGCCAGCAGGAAAGAAATTAGTAAAGCATCTCTACAGCCTGAGAAGACTTCAGGTCAACCCTTTCTTTTGGGCCACCTCCGCTGGATACGCAGGCACAGCCTTTGTACCTCCACAGTGAAATGTCCTCTGCAGAATGCTTGGGTGTTACAGCACATGGGGAGCAGGTCCTGCTGGGGAGATGCTCAGCTGAGGTGCAAGGTATGCAAGAGTTGGGGGCCACAAGAGCTCTGGACCAAAAGGTCACAGCATGTGTTGATGCCATCTCCTGGGGCTGGGACCCATTCCTCTCCGAAGCAAGAGGCATGGCATGACATAAGCCTGTAAGCTCAAGCATCAGCTTTTTGGCAGGGAGAGCATCTCCCCTGTCCCCTAAGTCACAGCTGGATGCACCATTTGTAGCAAACCCTCCTTGTATGCTGTGTATCACCTCTCACTCAAATCCTGATGGGCTTTTAAATCCAGAGACTGCCAGGCCTCCCTTCCCATCCCACTTGAGCTGTGTGGCTGCAATCAGCACGCATCCCAAGTCAAACACGCATCCCCAGTTCAACTCAGGTCAGCATACAGTGATCCATATAACATTTTAATTCAGATTCCGGAACTAACGCTTGCCAAAATGTCACGAGTGCTTCTGTGACAAATATTTGACATCTCATCCCAAAAATACTTCTAATTGCAATGCCTCAGAGGGCTTTTCCAAGGGAACTGCAGAAACACAGGGCTGGGACGCTGCAAGCTCAGGGCTGTGCAGCACCACCAGAGCAAGTGGTCCAGAGGTCCACCAAATAACTGCGGGTACATCAGAAACAACCCCTGGGAACGCATATACCAAGTATTTAAGTAAAGAAACAAGATGGGAGGTTTCCTTTCCTGCTTGCAAGTTAAAATGGTTGCAGCCATTAGAGTTCAGCTCCTCTCAGCCGACGTAAACGAGCAAAATGCTGACACCAAGACGCAGCCATAAAAACCACCATGGGAGCACGACAATGAGCCTCTGAAACCCGCTATATGCCAGGCTAAGCTTTCCGTACAAGGCTCTTCAATTCAATTTGCCTTACTTCATTAACCTCAATGGATTACACCCGAGACCATCATTGAAAAAATCAATTATCTATCTATTTAACCTCACTACCCTGATATTATTCCCTCTGTCCCATATTTGGCTCTCCTCTGACATCTGAATTTTTGCAGACCTGACAAATTTGGGTGCAGTCTCCATGCTGCAAGACAAAATTCCTCCCGCATTCACCAAGGTAAGGAAAGGATAAAGCCAAAGCTGCTGTTACAAGAGTGACTTCAGCAATAAATTACTGCACCAAGTACCAGGCTTGGAGCAAGCTGCTCTAGTGGAAAGTGTCACTGCCTGTGGCATGGGCTTGGAACTGAATGAGCTTTAAGGTCCCTTCCAACCAAAACCAGTCTGGGATTCTATGAAAAATATTACTAGACAATCGCAGACCATTCCCACTATAACTTGCACTTGATTGCACGGATTTAGGTTTGTGCCTTGCTCTAAGAAACCATTTCTCCCTGACTGGAATACCGCGGGAGCTCCTGTAACAGCAGGCACTGCATTAGAGCTGAAAGGAAGAATCAATAGACCAGAGCATCAGTTAGCAGAGGCCTGACAAGCTGCCTGGCACCCAGACAGTGCAGCTGGTGCTGGTTTTCTGCTCACTGCAGTGGTTCTGTGCTTTTATCTCACTGCTGATGGCAGATACCTTGCAGGAAAAGCGGGTCTGAGAAGTTTTACCGTACAGTATTTCATCAGATGGGTGCCATTCACTCCAGACGTTGGTGCACTGAAAGCCACAGGAGGAAAGATCTTCAGCATGGGATAAATAAGTGCTTGTGCTGCTTTGGTCTCTGAGAACAGAACAGATCAGGTAGAGCTGACACGAAAATGAAGCAAAGGCACCTCTGCTGCTCTACCACCACTGAGCTTCAGACACAAAATCCACCAAAACCCAGCTCAGCGGCCACCTGAAAGCTTGGTCCAGGTGCAAGACCATAGTTCCCCAAAGCCTTTCCCAGCTGGGAGAGTCCTTTCTCATCCCCATCTGGCACAGACACCTCTTGAGAGCCCCCTTACAAGAGAACCAGCATTTCTAACGCAGCTACACGAGACTCAGCTTGGCTGTGTAGACCTCCCAGGGGTGCCACAGGAGCTGGTGCTTGCACAGCTCCCAGCCAGCGAGGCAGATATTTATTCTGTACTAAATTAGGTGGGTTGTTGTACACAAGCAATTTGGGTTTTTTGTTTTTTAATGAAATGGGTGTATCATTATGATTAGGCACAGTCGTTACTTTCAGCCTTTAATTAGATTTGTGTAATTAGAAAGTCACTGAGTTATTTCACACAGTGGAAACAAATATTGCTTGGATGGGATTATAGAAGACATCGACACAGATTTCTCTGTAGCTCCCAGAGCTGTCTGATAATCAGAAACAAATGACATCTTCGACTTGGAGACCTTCACAAGGTGTGCAGAATGCTCAACTTCTGGTAGGTTTTGCATGGCTAAGAGGCAGAAATCAGGCAAGAGCAAGTGGAAAATGTCATAACCAGTTCCTACTGGCATCTTCTCCTCCTGCTGAGATGAGGATGCACAAGTGGGGTAAGTGGGAGGTTGATGCTGCAGCTACCAGTGTTGCACTGGAAGCATCAGCCCCAAACACCAGGCTGGACACACTGTAATGTACGAGGCCAGGAGAAAGGAAGGTCCTCAGGTCACCACCACAGCTTGGACACATGAACAGGACATTCATACACCAACTACGGTGAAGGTCATTTGGAGAAAGCCTAACGGATCAGAAGGCTTTTCCAAGGGACCAGACAGACCCATACAACTCAGATCCAGTTCCACTGCTGAGCCAGCTAGGAAGCATCAATGGGAAGCATCAAGAAAGCCGATTGCTTGGTTTTGGCTTGTTTATCCTAGCAAATGAAAGCTGAGGGGTGATACAGCTGCCTTCCACAGGGACCAGCATCAGGTCAGATGGAAAGTCACTCGAGCTAAAGGAGACTGCAACATGGAGAAATGGCCACAAGCTGGCTGTGAACAGGCTCAAGCAATAAAGCCCTCAACTACCAGCACAGAGGGGCTGTGCTGACCCTCATCTCTTCTCCCAAGATAAAGCTGCTGGTTTGGGGTTATTTATGACCATTTATGAGACAGAAAAAATAGACTACTCAAGCTGGGGGCTCCCTTGCAGTTCTTTAAGCCAATGCGCGGTGTGGGGGCCAATCAGCAAGGGGCTGATCCAGCCATGCTTCCTTTGGTTGGTTGCTTTACTCATCAGAGGTAACTTCTAGCTGCTCCTGATTGTCATGACGAACATTCAGCTAGAAGAAAAACCTTCTGGAGTTTTAGTGTCAGCACGCTTGTCCTGACCATGGGATGCAACAGGCATGAGGCTGCCATGTAAGAACAAATGCTTTCACTTCTTTCTTTAGGTTTGGGCTAAGGAGACACACGTTCAGATGACCTGGGAATAGATCAAGCTTAAACCAAGCATCTACTGCGACATTGCTACTGATAGACAAGTAAATTAGCCCTGCCAGCCAGAGGCTTCAAATAGATAGAAAAAAGAAGGGGGTCTGGAGTTTTGGTTTCTTTTTGTTTGGTTGGTTCTTACTATGTTATAGCATTAGTAATCAGAAAAGAGAAAGTAATTCCCCAAGGTCATTTGCGCATAGGTATCTTCCTCCTTCTATCAAATCCATCGCCAAGATGGAAGAAAGAGGACATTTTTTCCAACAAATGTGGTATTTGCTTAAGGTCCACTTAGAGAGCGAACAGCTATTTATTCATATATATAAATATATCTTGGAGCCTGTGTGTATGTGTACACACAAGAGAGCTCCCTCATGGCCTCCTGTCAGAAACATCTTATTACACTTCATCTCAGCACAGCCCTTCCAGAAGCAACCCCTCCTAAGAGCAATATTCTTCTCTTTCTCTCATGGATCCCCAGGTAGTACAGGCTAAATAAGTTAAAATAAAACCATTATAGGATAAAAAGTGTACCTGATCATTCTTCTTCGGACATATGTGAACGCAGAGCTTTCCCCTACATCCACTCTTTCTGGAAGGAATATTTTTGATTTTGAAAAGACTGCACCTCATCTTGTACCAACAGCAAATGCTGCTTGACTCAAATAGATTTTGCTTCCACATCTGAAGATAGGCTGAGAAAGTTGGGGCTGTTCAGCCTGGAGAAGAGAAGGCTGCGTGGAGACCTCATAGCAGCCTTCCAGTATCTGAAGGGGGCCTATAGGGATGCTGGGGAGGGACTCTTCATGAGGGACTCCAGTGATAGAACAAGGGGTAACAGGTTCAAACTTAAACAGGGGAAAGTTTAGATTGGATATGAGGAAGAAGTTCTTTACTGTGAGGGTGGTGAGGCACTGGAATGGGTTGCCCAGGGAAGTTGTGAATGCTCCATCACTGGCAGTGTTCAAGGCCAGGTTGGACAGAGCCTTGGGTGGCATGGTTTAGTGGAAGGTGTCCCTGCCCATGGCAGGGGGGTTGGCACTGGATGATCTTAAGGTCGTTTCCAACCCTAACTATTCTATGATTCCATGATTTTCTCATGGACAGAGCGTCCCTGTAGGAAAAAAGTCAGGTGATGCTATAAGTCAAGTAGCCACATCATAAGTCCATTTTTCAGAGCCAGCACATGGTCCTCCTAGACATCATCTCATGCTCTGTAAAACAGATGCTTTTAGCACTCCAGCCAGGGGGGATGCTGAAACCCAAAGATACTTTAACTCACCCCAAGCATCTTGTGGCATAGCCAGGAGCAGAATCTGGACTCACCCCACAGCATAGAAAAGCTCCCTAATCTCTTTCTCCTGTTATAGCTGCTGGCACACCCCTGCACCAAGCACCTGTAATGGGTGAAGTGCTCCCTGCACCCCAGAGGAAAACACCAAAAGCACAAAGCATTCAGGAAAGCAACAGGAAAATGCTCTCCAGTGAGACTTGAGCCTGAGATCTTCCCATTAGACTATTTTCACAGCTGGGGAAATCAAGCAAAGACAAGAAATGGCCCTTAGCCATGGAGTTAGCTACTGGCAAGAGAACAGCCAGATGGTCAAGCACATTTACACACCACTGCCTTACTACTCTGAGGAGTATCTGCACATTAAGTAACTTCTCCTACTTAAGCAAGGGATGGTGCAGCACAGCCAACGTGGCAAGGCTTTGCTTAGTGATGAGGTGGTCCACACCTTCTTCTGGGGTAGCCAAATGGCCCACAGCTTCCAAGAAGATAACATCTACACTCTGGCTTGGCTCCAGCTGTGAGAGGTTATGGCAGGATTTGAACAAAGCCATAAGAGATAAAGAAAGGCAACTCTAACCAGTGGAGATGACAAAGCTTCTAAAATCAGAGCCTTCTCCTTCAGAGTTTTTCCATTAAACTACTTCTCAAGCAGCAGTGCTGGTGGGTGGGAAAAGGAAGAACCAGTTATGCAAACAACTCACAGTGGTAAGAGCATTTGATTAAGGAGCACTTTAAAGAAAGTCCTTAACAAACATTTGAAGGACCCCTAACACATGTTTGCAGTCATGTCTGGAGCTAATTTAAACAAAATGTTTATTTGCACAACCAGGTGAGAGTCAAAATCTTGTTTTCTTCCTCTTCTACAGCTTCCCTTTATGTACATAGCCCCTGCTACTTAAAATTCCTCCCAGTCCTGTTTATGGGAGTAGAACTTTTCCTCCCCACCTGCGAGCTTTCAGGCTTGAAGTGCTCATTGCAATCACAGCCCTGAGTGACTCTTAGAAACCCTCTAACTTCTCAGGCCAATCACAAATAAGCAGCACAGCTTGAATGTCAAACAATTTCTGAAGCTGAACTTTGAGAGCTCTTCATCAAGCCCATCTGATGAACAAGCTTGGGTGAAAACTCATGTCTGGAGAGGTGGCTGGTGCAGCGGGGGAAGCCGCATCCATCAGGAGCTACAGCTTGGGGTAGCTGCTCATAGCATGTTATGTCTTCCTCCTGATAACTAGTGCTCATTGAGCTTTAGGGCAGTACCAAAGAACTCGGGCAGCCACCCATGAGATGAGCTGTTCCAAGTCTGCCTGTCTTCTGAATAAGACCATATACATCTTGAACAATATGTTTCATAAAGTAAATCTCCCAACAGGCAATGAGAAACTGGGTTTGTACTCAATGGGTGCCCTGGCTGACCGATGGACAGCCAGCTCCTCCCAGGTACCAACTGTTGGGAGAAGACCCATCCCCTCGGGTGGGCAGGACAGGACTGCCCACCTTCAAAGCTACAAGGATCAGCAGCAGCAGCAGCATGAGTTAAAGATTTGAGTGAGAACATGTATCCTCCAATATGGACAGTACCTGAATCACTGTGCTGAAACCCACATAATGGGCACCCAACACAGAAGTAATGTGAGGAAGGTATTCGTACAGTAAATAGAGTGAGGTATAAACTGACTTAGGACAGAAGTCCATTTTCACTTCACTTAAAGGCAGAAATATTTCACTTGTCCAAAACGCTCATCAAAACAGTCTACAGGACATGAGTGATGGGTTTTGAAAGGAAGAAAGTGGAAATTAGTTTGGGAAAAGCCCCAAATCACTGCTGAGTAATTGATCTCAGAAGAAATCTGATCTGCAAAGCTGAGAGACTCTGAATCACAGAATGGTTTGGGTTCCAAGGGACCACTCATCAACTCATCACTGGCCTCCACTTGGATATCAAGCTGTTGACCACAACTCCGAGTGTGACCATCCAGCCAGTTCCATATCTGAGTGGACATGAACTTACATATCTGTTACACCCAGGAATGAAGAGTGATTATTCAAATACTCAAACTTTCAAAACTCTGTGTCTTGCTGATGTTGAGATAATCTTCTGCTTTTCCTCTGGCATAAAGCATTTAGTCCTGGTCAGGCAAAAACCACAAAGGGTCACTTCCACAAATTGCTTGGATTCCCCATGGTGTCCTAATAATAGAAATAAGCATTATAAAAGACTCCATCACAAGAAACTTGAAACAAAGTTGGATCTTCAAATCAGCCTTTTGAATGGAACACTTTTCCGTTCAGCAGTTTTCCGGGCACATCGATATTTCCCCAAACATTTTAAATTTGATATAAAAAGTTAGACCTCCTCATTCAGGATCTCTTCTTGACTGATTGCATAAAATGATCTTACAGTGATGAGTAAGTACTGATTTACCTCAAGGTGCTAAGTAGGTGGTGATTAGAAGGACAGCTTTTATACACTCTGGGAGAAATTTATCTCTCAACTGCACATCCCACATGGCATGTAATGACAGTGCCACAGGGCCACCACAATAGGTCTCTCCAGTCTGTATCACTGTCAAAACCCTTGCCCAGTAAGGTCATCTTTATTTGTTGTTTCTGTGCACTCAGGAGTTTGTTTTCTTAATTTTTAATTGTTTTTTCTTTTTATTGCTAATTGCGCTGGAAACAAATCACCAGCAATTCCCGTGGCTGCTGGGGGAACACTCACTACTCTAAGCTGCATCAGATCTGCCTGTGCTTCTTCCAATTGCAGGATCTATCTTGTGTAAGCCTCATCCCTGTACTTTGCCAAAGACAGCCTGTGCCAGCGCTGCTCCATCCTGCAGCACAAACAGGAGGACCTGGCAACAGCTCCAGAATGATGGAGCTGCTGAACATCCCCCAGGCAGGATGAGCAAACAGAGTGTTGCTTTCTGAAGTTACATACAGTGAAGTGGATGAAGAGCCTCAGAGGTCTGGACCTCTGTTTGTAGGGATGGTTGGGGAGGTTGCTACAGCCTGAAGGGTGAAAACAGGAAAAGAGCTCAGAGTGAGGTTTTGGGAGAGATACTTGGAAAATGACCCTTGGGACAGAGACAGAGAAACCTGATGAGGAGGAATCCCATGGGTCAAACACAAGGCGGCCCCCTGCTAGTATGCTGCGAAACCCAAGTCCATCCAAGCAATAAAGACCAACCTACACCACTATTCCCAGATCTCCCCTCATGTCTCCTCCAGCTTCTGTGACAACTCAGACTGGACTAGGGGCCTCCAAAGGTTCCTTCCTACCTAAACTGCTTCCTTATAGAGATCAGAAGAACTGCACTGGGATGGCAGGACTTTCCTCTTGGTCATGAGATCCCTGGATGTCCTTAGGCTGCAGAACACACAAACAAGCAGGGAATTTTAACTCTCTAGAGGTAATTATGAATGGCTTTTCTCAATGGCAGGAAAATCTCCCCCTACCTGAATATGCTTCTGAAAGCAAATGGGGAATCACAGACCTCTGAAGGAAACATCAGCCACTCTTTCAGCATACCGTGTGTGTGTTATCTGTAATACAAGCCCTGCCATAGGAATCACGCCAGCCACCCCCATGGTATCTGCATGGTGCAGCGCCCATGAAGCAACTCAAAACTTCCACAAAATCCCAAACATAGGCTGCTTACAAGGCCTGCTAGCAAACTGCAAATGGTTAACACTGAGGAACCCAGCAGCAAAAGTGACTCCATAGCTCCAATCCAGCTCTCCATTGGGATGGTCCCACAGATGAACCATTGTCTGATGTGAAGCAGTGGTGTGTTGGGGACTAGACAGGTCAGCTGGAGACAGCAACTAACTAAAGCTGTTCTCTGCTTGCTCAACAGCCCTCAGTAGAGCTCTCCTGGCTCACTTTACTAATGTACACACGCACAGTTTCTCATTGCCAAGACAGATGGGTGTACAGAGGGGACAGCCCAAGGCACGCACCCATCACCCAGACCCGATCCCCAGCACATGCTGGTCCTGGCAGCCACCCGCTTTAGATAAGCATTTCCCTGATTTCCAAAGGCATCATCCCTAGTTTGATTTAGCCCAATTTGTCCTAAATTGATTTCCCATTCCTGCTGCCTTAAGGGAAGAGGAAAACAGATTGGAAGTGTATTTCTGATTCATGCAGCTAAGCTGTTTAGAAAATGCATAGGTCTTGTTGAGGCAGGAATATCAGCCTGGGATTCCTACTCCTGTGTGTGGGGGAAGAACCTTTCCTCCAATGCCACTGTGCTTTCAAGAGGCAGGCAGGACCACGGGCCTGTTTCAACCTTGAGTTAACATGCCTGCTCCCAGCCAGAACATCACTATTCAAAGGGCAGGTTGTTGCTATGTTTGCTTTTCTGCCTGTTTTCCCAGAATCCAATTTAAAACAAACTTTATTGGTACTAAAGCTGGATCATATGAAACATACTGCAGAATACATTAGGGGAGAGATAGAGCCACCTATCTTTATATGATAAATATCTATATATAGGGCTCAGCAACTATCTTTATTGCTGGCATTACACGTGGCTTATCCTTCTGCATTCCCTCTGGCTGCTAGGCTTGGCTTTTCAAAAACAGCTAGGGAAGGCAAGTGATCAAATACCCTTGGAATTCATTAAGATGCAAGTGAGATGCAAGTCAGTGAAATACTTGGGCCCCACTGAGAGTCCTACCATTAAACATGATATATTAAATACATTCTTACCTTCATATTATGCCTCTCATTTCAAGGGAGCCCAAAGCACTTTGCCAGCGTGACATGTGCTGCCCTATCTTCACCTGCAGAGGCATATCTAGACTGAGAAAGTGGCTGTTATTCAACATCCTCAACAATAGTTCAGTGCTGACCTTCCCCAGCATCACAGAAGAGGTGGCACCACAACAGCATCCCCATCACCCACCTGGTGTCCTACTGTCACCTATGGTGCCCCACCTCTTGAGATGAGAAAAGCTTTCCATAAGCCATTACGCTCAGCCAAGTTCTTTAATCCATCTGTTCACTGCACACAGTCTCTTCTACACACAACTGCTACTGCAGCTCAAGGCTGGCTTCCTTCCTGGGCTGTATGGGCAGGAGGAATAACAATTATGGACATACAGCTATTTCCTACTCTAACAAATCCCAAACAAAAGAAGATCTGAAACCTACCAGTGTTTCTAGCGCACATAAGTTTCACTTAGGGATAAAGCACTGGGACAATGGAAATATTTAAAATCACTAGAGCTGCTTCCCTCTTCTCTGATTTAAATGGCTATGTTCTGGCTACTGGCCACATTCAAGTCATGATATAAAACCTGGCAGTTCTTTGGCATCAGCACCCATCCTTGCATGCGGACCTGCAAGATTTCTCTCTCATACCACAAAACAGCTTTTAGTCTTAAACTACAGTGCCAGTTCAAAACCGGGCAAGAAATCAAAATGCATTAGCCATTCTTCTGTGCTGGGCTGCTACACGGATTAGACAGCGTCAGGCAGCAAAGATGATGAACTGATTGGCAACGCTGTGTGTGGACAAGCACATGAAGGCCATGAACCAGCCTTGAACTTACAGACGAGGACTCAGGAGATCCTCAGACCAGGAACAACCTCTGGGTCTCCATGGCTTGTTGATGGAAAAGTGTAGACACTCATCACCTCTTTCTATCCCATCTACTCCAAGTATAACTTGCTCAGAACGCAACAAAATGATGCCCTTTGCACACTAACACCCTGATGCTAGCAGGGGCAGCCACAGAGCTACTATTGCCCAAGAGCATGTTAAAACCAGCAACATATCTGGATTTGACCAAAATTCCTTTTATAGACACCTTTCACCTCCAAAAAGAAATGGTCGTGCTCTGTTCATTTTCACTGGAAGAGTGGAAGGAATAAGGAACAGGAAAAGCTACTGCAGTGGTTTAAAATGAGAGCAGATCTATACTAGAGATCAGAGAAAGGTTCTTCCCTGTGAGGGTGCTGAGGCACTGGCACAGGGTGCCCAGAGAAGCTGTGGCTGCCCCATCCCTGGCAGTGTTCAAGACCAGGTTGGACAGGGCTTGGAGCAAGCTGCTCTAGTGGAAGGTGTCCCTGCCCATGGCAGAGGTTGGAACTGGATGAGCTTTAAGGTCCCTTCCAACAAAAACCAGTCTGGGATTCTATGAAAAAGTGTACAAAAACATCAAGAAAGCCAAAATAGCTTTTCATTATTGAGGGGAACTGCTCAGAAAAGATGACAGCATCTACAGCAAGCACAGCAGATCTCACCTCACTGGTTCAGGTCCCAACAGGTCTATTATGAGTCACCAGGAACAGTCAAAACGTTTAGCCACAGCAGGTAAATACGTTAACTTGCATCACATTCACCTCTTCTTTTTAAGAGGAGGAAGGTCTGGGGAGATTAAGTATATCCCAGAAGTAAAAGAAGATTATTAGGCGAGGAGGAAACTGCAGGAGCAATAAAGCTATTTATTTCCTGGGAAAGAGCAGCAGGCACAGAACAAAGCGAGTGATGATGCCAGATCTGTCAAACAAGAAATCACAACTACTGCTAAACGATGCAGATCAGAGAAAGACCAAGTCAAACCACCTGGGCACGCAGCAACCCCCCACACAACTGAGGGCTTTAGAAAAATGAAAGCATCCTCAACAAAACTGCTTCCATTTTCCTGAAAGAAAATGTACAATTACGGGTTTTTCCAATGAGAAACATGAACGCAAAAAATGTTTTGAAATAATGGTTAAAAAAAAAGACAATCAAAAATCACAATAACCCCCATTTTTATGTGTTATTTTGACATTGCCAGCAACGTGTTCAGGAAATGGTACTGCAAAACCCAACACTGAAGTAGAAAACAACTTCCCCCGATTTGTTTTTCTTCTGCCACTACTACTTCCAGTTTGTCAGACGCTGTTGTCAGAACATCAGGTACTGGAGCAGTGGAATCTCTTGCAGACAAATTCCCATTTCCAGACACCCTGTGCAGACAGCGGTGGGGTGCTGCTCACAGACCAGTCACTAGCAGCAGCGCAGGGCACTGCTGTGCTCTGTAGCTACAGCCTTTGAGGTGATGGGGACATAGATGCCTTCAAAGGGTTCCAGGAGAGATTACCTCTATGTTAGGGGACATTGAGCCTCCAAATTCATGAATCCCAGCCTGGTTTGTGTTGGAAGGGACCTTAAAGCTCATCCAGTTCCAACCCCTGCCATGGGCAGCAACACCTTCCATTAGAGCAGCTTGATCCAAGCCCCATCCAACCTGGCCTTGAACATTGCCAGGGATGGGGCAGCCACAGCTTCTCTGGGCACCCTGTGCCAGTGCCTCAGCACCCTCACAGGGAAGAACTTCTTCCTTATACCTAACCTGAATCTCCCCTATTTAAGTTTAAACCCATTAACTTGACTTCCTCACTCCAGCTCCTGTTTGGTTTCTTAGTGACTGGGATATGCTGCACTTCTGATTTACTTACAAAAAAATATCCCCATCACTGGATCATAATGAGGTGCCATGAGGTGTCACATCACCTCTTCATGTCCATCTGGCACTTGAGAGCAGTGATACCCCCTCATCACAGGGCTTGGGTGCTTGAGAACCTCTCAATGCTTCTAGCATCGCCCCACAACTGGAAGCATTTGTGCCCTGCCATGAACTGCACTGAGGGAGCCTCCTGCAAAGCAGGGCAGCCCCCTAGCTCCCCACATCAACAGTATTCACCACGTGGGACCTGACTTGAATGCCACGTATCCACACTCCCAAAGTGGTCATGGGAGAACACAGGAAGGTATAACCCTTGCAGGGATAAGACAGCTTATTCCCCCTCACTAAATACAGATAGATCAAAACAAATGCACTAAGTACTCCCTACTGTGAAGCATTACAGAATCCATCCATGAACTGAGTACCTCTGACTGAAAGAATGCATTAGGTTTTTATTCCCTCTTTCCCTGACATTCCCTTATTTTCACCACTAAGCCTAACAAATGCAATTAAAGCTAACAGTCTCTTAATTTCTTTCCGCTCCTCTCAACAGGTTCCCTTTTTCCCCTGAAAGGGAACACCAACTAAAGTCACAGCTTCAACAAATACAATTTGATATGCAGGAGCTTGCCTAGCAGTTCCACCAGGACTCCCAAACACAGACTCAGAGATCAGGAAATGGAGGGTGCTCAAGCACAAACCTACAAACCAGGAGTTAAATGTTGTGTCTGGGCAAGAAGAAAGCAAATTAAAGACGGGATATTTCTTTCTGCCTGTACTGGTTCAGCTGGTTGTGACACTCCCTGCAAGCCTCTAACACGCTCTAACTGGGAGGGGAGGCAAGTAGCACAGCAGTTGCTTAGCAAACTTTATCATCATTTTTCAGGAGGTCCCAATTTTCCCTGCTGCATTGGATTCATGGCACCTTGGTGCATTTTGCTGTCCTCTGCTTTATTTTCTTTCCTCTTTTCCTCCTCTTCATCTCCCTCTCTGTTCATTTTACAACACCAAAGTTTGGCTACCAAAAAAAAGCCTTCACAAGCCCATCACAACAGGGCAGCAGTGAGTTGATCGCTCTCTCCAAAGCAGCAAGACAGCATGTTGCCGCACCCCAGTGTGGCTACTGCATGGCACATGGGGCAAATCAAGGCAGCTCCTCTCTGCCACATTCCCCTCCAAGCCACAGCACAGTTGACGCTGCTCACTTGAAAAGAGGCATCCTCCACATGCCATTGCTTTACAGGATCTGCAGTTATCTACACATCACAGAATCCTAGAATGGTTTGGGTTGGAAGGGACCCTAAATCTCATCCAGTTCCAACCCCTGCCACGGGCAGGGACACCTTCCCCTAGAGCAGGGTGCTCCAAGCCCCATCCAACCTGGCCTTGAGCACTGCCGGGGATGGGGCAGCCACAGCTTCTCTGGGCAATAAGCATTGAGGAAAGAGTCAAACAAAAGATTAAGCCTCAAGATACATGCACTATTTATCTGATCAGACTATATGTGCATCAATGCATATGGCAGGAGCTGCTGTGAGTGGCACAGCCAACAGTACACACACATGCGGCACTCCAGCATGGGCTATGTAACAGTGTTTAATTCCCTGCATGGCTTCTCCCCTTCCATTATGCACATTACCTCTGGGACAACCTGCCAGGCCTAGAGCAGGCTGTCAGAGAGAGGACCCCCTCCTCCTGTGCCTGGAAATACCAGGCATTTCCCCCTTGGCAGTCTTATAAGGAGCCACACGGAAGCAGACCAGCAGTCCCTCTGCAGACCCTCTTAAGTACACCTAAAAGTGACTTTGGCCACTGATCCTAAAGCATGGAGGCACCCTGATTCCCTGCTCCAGGGAAGGGCAGCAGAACACGTCCCACCCCGGGCACCGGTCAGCAGAACCCAACTCCTGCGAGACCCAGAAAAGAAACACCTGATGAGCAAGGGGAAGCCACTCCGAATCAGTGGTCCTAGTTCTGGAGGAGCTGGAGCTCTACCCTGCACAGGGGTAAAGCTGAACCTGCATCATCGGGTACAACTGTCCTGCTTTTACCAGCTATAGGCAAGGTTACATTTGCTTTTGCTGATCAGGATGAGTGCAAAGCAGCTGACAGGCTGGGAACACCAAGTCTGGCTCACATGGAAGAACACCCTCATGAATTGTCTTCCAAGGGCTGTGGAACAAAGGGGCTAAGAATTTTCTCTCACATTCCCTAGCAAGGATGAAGAGCCACAAACCCAGTGTACATCCTGTACACACCTCCCATCTACTGCAGCACAGCCTGGCACAAAGCTGATATTGATCACTTCCTAATGAAGCACTAAGAGGTCCAGCACTCCAACCGGGCGGTCAAAGGAAGACTATTCTTCAGAGCAAACCCTTGCTGGCAGGGAGCCAGTCCTGTTGCATGTCTACAGACAATGCTAAGGGTTTATACACTTCATCTTCTGTCATCTTCTACCCTGGAGGAAGCAAGCCTCTAAATTGAATTATCACAAAGAAATCAATTCCTGATCAAACCTCTGTGAAATTATAATTGCCTTAATGATCTGCAGGCTGGAATAGACAGGGCCCAGGAAAAGCACCATACACTTCCCCAGTGCACAAGGTTCCTATAGGAATCAGCCACTGCTCACAGGGAGCGTCAGCGTTTTCTAATTGTGTATTAATTTAATCTACTATTAACTTTCAATTATTGTTATTACACAGGCACTTCCTTTTTCCCCTGATGCGAGTGCCGTGCAAGACCCTGAATTCCAAACAGCTCTTTGGCGAGCTGACAGGCAGTAGCTTAGCCTTTAAAACAGAAAAACCCCAACCCTCAACCCATTCTGATGAAGACATTGCAACCAAACAAAAACATATGAAAGAAAGAGGCCCACAGAAACCTTTCTGACTCATCTGAAAATGCTATCAGCAGCCTGTTTAGCCTAAAGGCTTACATCAGTGAGGTACAGCGTGTCTGCGGAGACTTGCATTAGAATTGACATTTTGACAACTGCAAAAAAGCCCTCTCCAACAGCCCAACTCGCAACGTGATGGGCAGTTTAAAAATAATTACCAGCCACAAAGGCACCCAGGAAATGGAGCCTCACGAAGCCCCCTACTCCCTGAAGGTGACTATTTTCTTACTGTAATATCCAAGTATTCTTCCTTGTTTAATTGTAGTTGCAAAACATAGCTCAGGATTTTCAACATTACATGCTAGCAAGAGCAGCAGCAATACGTCTGTGACCAGAGCTGGCCTGGGTGGATGGCAGAAGCATCTGGGAATGCGGAGGGATTTAATTCTTACATTTCACGTTCCAGAGATTCTGCTCATCAGAAAGCTGCTGGTGCTAAGTACAGACCCTCTTTACGATGGAAAACATCCGAGATGCCAAAGGGAAGAGGAAGCACTTGGAGAGCACACTGCTTTAACCCCACCAGTGTGGTTTCACAGATGCTGGTGAGAGAAGCTTACCAGAGCAAATGGAGAATGCCTGCTGGTGGACTCAGGCCAATCTGCACCAGCTTGGCAGACTACCCTCAAATTTTCCATATACAGCTAGAATTGCATCCAAGAACCAGTAAACTAGTGAGAGACTTTCCAAAGGCTTCAATAGCTTTGGATCAGAGAGACTCACATGCCTCCAGTGCATTCAAAACAAGAAATTAAGTAATACTGCAAAAATAAAGGCTTGGGAGCTGCCATTGATTTTGCTGGTACAACATCACTCAGGATGAGTCCATCTGAGTGGAGAACAAGCAGCATTATAGCAACAGACACCTGGAAGGGCACATGCACCCAAAGCCTGGTAGGGCTGTGCTGCACAAATCCCACAGCAGAGCCAACCTGCAGCCCTGTCTTCAGGGCTTGGATGCCTACCTTGGTGGATCACCTCCTCGAGCTCACTTCATCGCTGAGCTGGACAGTTTGGAGAGGTGACAAAGCTGATTTCCCCACAAACTTAGGGCATGCAGATCATCCCAGAAGCTTGTAGCTATCCAAGCCTCTGAAATACAAGGTCTAACCAGCCAACAAAGAGCAGAGAAACCTTTGGACAAGACTCCAGGGGAGAAAGAATACAAGATACCTGTGTTTTCCCACAAATAACAGGGTACTACAGCTACCTCATCAGGTTAGAAGGTCCTAGTCCAGTCTCTGCTGCTCTTCTTGCCCCACTAAGATCCTATTTATCATATGGGTCCATTCTCCTATTACATTATATTATACAAAACCAGCTTTAGCAAAATTAGAATTGCTGCCAGTTCACACCAGAATACCAACAAAGTAAGTTTGTCACTGCAACTGTGAAAGTGTTTTGTCATGAAAAAGCTACACAGTGAATAAAATCATCTTGATAAATGGAACTACCTCCTTAGGTACAATGTACATGGCTCCCCATGTCAACATAACCTCTGCAGATAGCCTGAAACCAGCTGGATTTTGGCCTGGCTGGACACCCTGCCTGCAGCAGCAGGTCACAGCCCTTTGGGGATGAGCACTGGGCCTCCCAGTCCGTCCAACATCTAACACATACCTAGGGTACATGAAATAGCAGTGCAGATTATCACAGCCTGCCCACAATGCAGGCAGCAAGTGATGGAGACAGCCAAGATTCTCCTTGGAATACCAACAGGGCTTACCCAGCCAGCTATCTGCTGGAGCATGTGAGGGAGATAAACAACAAATCTGGCATGGAGACCTCTCTTCCAGAGCAGAAGAGACTGCCACCATGAAGATCAAGAATTTTGCCAGTTTGGAAGACAAATTGGACTGTCAGAGAAAAAGAGACAGCAATTCTAGATATCTTCAACAAACAGTACCTTCTTTGCCATTTCTGTGCTAGTGCCCATCAGACAGGATCTCAATCCTGCAGGACTGTGGAGTGGGTCAGGAGCACAGTACAGGTACCACTACATCCAAAACCACACATTGGTACAAAAAGCCCTCACAGTCATCCAACTCCTTCAGCTAAGTTGTGGACCAAGATAAACATCAGACTGTGTTCACTGATGCATCTTCTGAAAGGGGACATCATAGAATCATAGAATAGTTAGGGTTGGAAAGGACCTTAAGATCATCCAGTTCCAACCCCCCCCGCCATGGGCAGGGACACCTCACACTAAACCATGCCACCCAAGGCTCTGTCCAACCTGGCCTTGAACACTGCCAGCGACAGAGCATTCACAACTTCCCTGGGCAGCCCATTCCAGTGCCTCACCACCCTTACAGTAAAGAATTTCTTTCTCATATCCAATCTAAACTTCCCCTGTTTAAGTTTGAACCCATTACCCCTTGTCCTCTCACTACAGTCCCTCATGAAGAGTCCCTCCCCAGCATCCCTATAGGCCCCCTACAGATACTGGAAGGCTGCTATGGGGTCTCCACGCAGCCTTCTCTTCTCCAGGCTGAACAGCCCCAACTTTCTCATCCTATCTTCATACAGGAGGTGCTCCAGTCCCCTGATCATCCTCACGGCCTCCTCTGCACTTGTTCCAACAGTTCCATGTTTTTTTTATGTTGAGGACACCAGAACTGCACACAATACTCCAAGTGAGGTCTCAAGAGAGCAGAGTAGAGGGGCAGGATCACCTCCCTCGACCTGCTGGTCACATTCCTTTTGATGCAGCCCAGGATACAGTTGGCTTTATGGGCTGCGAGCACACGCTGCTGGCTTATGTTACCAACACCCCTAAGTTCTTCTCCTCAGGGCTCTCTTCTCTGCCCAACCTGTAGCTGTGCCTGGGATTGCTCCGACCCAGGTGAAGGACCTTGCACTTGTCATGGTTAAACTTCATCATCACACCCATAAAGCCATCACACAGCGTTTAGCACCATTTTCCATCTCCTCTGCTTTTCTGGGAACAAAGTGAGCTGTGCTACCAAAGAGGGTACCACGAGTGGTGGTTGTGGCTGGATCAAAGCGAGTGTGTTCCCCAGCTATCCACCCTGTCCTGTGCAATTCCTGTTAAAACAGCATCCTGACATGAGAACTGCTCCTAATGCCAAGTTACACTCATTTGTATGTATGCTGCTCCTGTACTGCCACGTGAAGCCCCATGGAAAAAAGACTGACCTCAGGCCTACAGCATTTTAGTCAGTCACTTGAAGTCATTTATTCTACCTGCATCAGCAACGTTCTGAGTCGGAACACCGCACCAGAGCGGTAACAGCCACCTGTACCTCCAGCACCAGAAGGGTTTGCCCACCAGCAAAGCTGGGAAATTCAGCCGTTAGATGCCAGCTTGGTTTGCACAAGCCTAAGTCATCAATTCTCTCAGAGGCTGTGTGTAGCCAAACTGAATGGGCAGCAGGGGTATAAGGAGTGCCCATAAAGTGGCATTTCATACTGAAGCATACTGGTCTACACGGTGGTCCTACAGAGAGAGAGGCCAAGGATGTATCCTCCCATCCTCCTCTCACACCCCAGCAGAGCTCCCAAAACTGTGGTTATGAAGTTTTTACATCTACCATCACCATTTTCCCATGCTGCCTTTCCAAGATCCCACACAAGGGAAACATGCGGTTGTGATGGGGCAGTACAGATGTGCAGAGCTCCTGCAAGTTCCACGCTTTATGTCTAAGCACTCCCCACTTCACATCATTCAGTCATCACGAAACCATCAAATTTCTCCCAGCTCTACAAGGCATAAAAAGTTACTTCTCCCACCTCCTCAGTTCCTTTCCCAGGAGGAAAGGGTGACATGCACACAGCCACCAGCAGTTGAAAACTTCAGCTGAGGCAGGGGAGCTCCTTAGTGTCACTGCAACACAGATCAAAACAAAGTTCTGCCACATTGTTTGGTCTGGTGTATGTTTTCTTCTTTCAAATCAAGTAACTCACACTGATCTGCAGCTAAATCCCACAGTGTAGGAGGCACTGCTGACATCTGTAAGGAAATAATTCCTGTTCCAAGGGACAAATAAGGGATCTCATTAACAACATCCAGTATCATATTCTTATCTAAAAGGAGCATCAGGCTCTGCTAGACAGAGAGGAGACACCTTGCTTTGAACATTACTTTAAGGATGGCCAGAACTACAAGCTGCCCACAGGGGAACAGGCTGGTTTTCGCAGGGTCATGTTTTATACATGGTGCAGCACTGCAGTTTCTGGAGCACGCTGCTTTGAAGAGTTATAGTTTATGAATGTGTTACTTCAATAAACCAGAGCAAGCAAGGGACATAGGATTCCCAGCTCTTGTGGCATTCCCATATGATTTAAGATCAAAGTAATCTATGTGTGCACGGAGGCAAATCAAAGCACACCCTTGGTCACAGCTTGGTGCGTTAGCAGCAGGGCTGGCAGTGAGACAGCGCTGGCAGGCAGCACACCCAGCCCAGCAGCACATGTGAACTTTTAGTTCCTTTTTATAGTACAAGTTAATGGGGACAACCTCAAAGTGCTGGAGCCACACAAGTGCCTCCTGAACTCTGACCGTGATGGTTTGCTCCTGAATCAGCAACGGGGTTGTGTTCAGCTTCAATGCAGAGCTGAGTATGCAAAGGCTCGGTAGGTGGGCAGGCTGTAGAGCCAGTCCCAAAAAGCTTCAGGGACAGGGACAGCTTCACCCTGCCCATGGCAGGGGGGTTGGAACTTGATGATCTTAAGGTCCTTTCCAGCCCTAACTATTCTATGATTCTGTGATTTCTACACAGCCTTACACTGCCTTGGCTGCTTTGGACAAGAAACAGCTAGACAGAAAATAACTGCAGACGGTTAATAAATTCCTCTCCACGGAAAAAAACTGGAGGCATAGAGAGTGGTTGGTGGGATCAGGGCACAGCTTGGTAGATTTCTGACAGTCCTAGGACCTCCATGGCCCTTGTTGCCCTGCCCAAGATGTTGTATTTGGCTGTCAGGGAAATTACTGCAACAACTTAAGTACAGGGCTGATTTCCTTCTAGTTATAAGAAGGAGAGAACAAATGTGCTGCCTGAGAAGCGGCTGAGTCCTGGAGGCCAGGCCACCCAGGAACTACAACTACTCTTGATGCTTTCCTGGTATCACAGGACTAGCACCTTGACCAACAGTGCCCAGCCCCTGGGCTGGGAATGGGGTTCTGGGCTCTCTGGTTACTGGATTCTTCCGAGGAAGATGGTGCCCACCACCTCAGCTTGAGTGTGCCACCACCTGCCAACATAACAGCATGGAGCTGGATTTCACCAGCTCGCCCAGATCCAGAGCAGAGCCAAAGAGATGGCATGATCACAGTAAGGGACAGATATCTTGAAAGTGTCTGTACACCAAAGGCTGTGTTCTCCAGCACCTGAGCTTCAGTACCTTCGGTAACTGAGACCTTGCCAAAGGTCTGAGCTAGGAGAAAACCAACCTTTGAAAATTAAGCCAATTTGTCACAAACCAGGTAAGCACCGGTCCCTCATCCATGGCTACAGGTCCCAATGAATGCACGAACATACCAAAATCCCTCTTCTCCTCCAAACTTGGACACTGTTGGCACCTGAACTCAGCTTTACCCCATCCTCTCCCACCTAATGAATTTACATAAAATTAATAAAGGCTTTATCGAGCTGCTGGAAGGCTCAGCCAGGCTCACCCCCCTGGAAGCACAGACTTCATCCAAACCTTTCCCAAAAGGACTTATTGCCATGAAAACGTCCATGATGACTGTTTTGGTCTAAACAGTCACTTCTCACGTAAATGCAGGGCAGGGAACAGCATTCTTCCTCCCTCCTTTATTCACCAAAAATAAGGAGTTTACAGCCTGGTTTTAAAATCAAGTGAAGAGAAAACTGCAAAACACTTCAGCTTCTCTGCTTCCTAATCAGAAGGGCTGAGAGATGCCCAACAGCCCCGGGGACACCACTCCTGTGCTCATGCATAAACCAGCAACAACAGCACAGTAGATTTGTGCACT
Source organism: Ara ararauna (assembly GCA_028858755.1). Taxonomy (NCBI): domain Eukaryota; kingdom Metazoa; phylum Chordata; class Aves; order Psittaciformes; family Psittacidae; genus Ara; species Ara ararauna. Next base: position 5,716,004 of record CM054395.1, read on the forward strand.
GCTCTGATCTCTGCCTTCATTTTAAACTGCCACGGTCACCACTGAATCTCAGCCCACCTTCTGCCCAAAACAAGGCAAAGAGAGCTCCCAGCGGGTCTCCTGATGCACCAGCACATTTTCCTTTTAAAGGTTAAGCCAACATATGTTGTGCCAACAGGGATTTCATTAGTTTCATCTGGTCAGCAGGGACTTAAGCGACGGGTTGCACTCAGGAGCTTCCCTAACAATGCGCTATGCATCTTATTTAGGAAGAAGGGAAAGAGCAGGCATAGGAAACACTCCTTCCCTTGATTTCCTGCTGAGCACAACAACAAAGAAGGTGATCTCTCCAGCTGAGACATCTGTACTGAGATATCTTCACACATATTTACCCATCAAGAATGAGGATTCCAGCTAGAACACTTGCAGAACAGGACAGACAGATCTTTTACTCCAACATCCCTTCAAGCGCTCCAGTACCGCTCTTTTCCAATCAACTTTTGAGCAACTCCATGAAGTCCAGAGTCCACTTCCCCTCACTGGAAGCCTGCTACAACCCATACCCAGTTTCCAAGACCAATACTCCTAAATCCATAGGTCAATCACAGCGAGAGTGGCTTTGGGTGGACACCCTACTACATTTACTGCTCAAGTCAGCAGGATCTGCTCACTGCTGAGAGGTCTTGAAGTGCTGGCACCTCATCCAGCCGCCTCAGGGCACAGAGCTTCATGTCCAGTTTCAAGTCCCTCAGGAGGCTGGTAGCGCACGTAGATGATGGCTCATCTGCTGAAGGCAGAGCTGTGGATGACATTCATTTTCTTGCAGATGCCAGCCCTTTGCTGAAGGAGGAGGTGACAGGTGCAGCCCTGCTTTGGTTTCACATGATTCCTGATAGCCTTGTAGGGCAGGCGCATCAGCTGTAATGCTAGAAATATCCCCCACACCGTGCTGCATTGCATAAAGACACTCATACATCCATCTTCATCTACTCCGAGTCTCCTCTGCCACTGCTTCATTGTGGTTGCTTGTAAGGTCATCTCAGCTAAGGAGAAATTAGCTGGGTATCAGAACCAGTTCCCTCTCTGGCTTTCAAATAAACACTTGATCCTCCATTTGTCTGTTTTTAATGGATGTCCCATGGGGTGACATTTTGAAGTCTCTCCTCTCTAAAGCTTCCTTCTGCGAGAAGAAGTTTTTACATGATCATGTAACCTCAGGACTGAAGACAAAGAAACTCCCCAATGTGTAGAGACCAGCCAGATTAGTTTAGGTTCCCTACTGCACAAACTGGAGTCAAACTAAGGAGGATCAGAGGACCACACTTGAGTAAGCAGATTAATAGGAACTATACCTTTGAGCCACACTAGTTTCACCCTAGTAGAGCATCTTCCACAAGACCAAATACACCTGGATCTGAGGCCATGTCCACCAAGCAAAGGGAGACTCTCAACCATTTTCAGGGGTGTTAGATCAGGTTCCTAACATGCTTCTGGGCAAGACAGGTTGTCTGTTTCCAACTCATTTTATCCTTCACCACAGCCAGGGTCAGCACAAGTCAAGAAATACCAGAACAGGATTGGCTGTGAGGGAGGAAGCAGCAGGGAGAGCAATTTGCATTTTAAGAAATACAGCAGTAGAAACACAGGCTTCAGAGATTAGGAAACAGGCTTTTTAGTGTGAGCAAAGCAAGAGGCATCTGCTGGAAGCATGGCATGGAAGCATTTAGTATTTTGACCTATAAGGCTAATCCGATATGACACTCCATCAGCCCTGGATACGCAGCTTAGATAAATCATCAATAAAGCTCATTGTCACAAACCTGAAGCTAAGGGTAAAGCTACCTGCACACTCTTTCCCTTTGGGGTCTTCCCCTGAAGACATTCCTTATGGAGCTGGCATGCAAATTTTGTACTTTTCCTTCCCTGGTTGCAGAAAGGAAATGCTGTCAAGTTTAGTCTCCATAAAGAAGTGAGCACGCATCTGACCTACATAGAGCGCACAGATGTGAGTATCCTCATATAGCACTCCATAGATTTATTTTGGGTTTTAATGCAAAAGAAATTAACCACCACCTGCTTTGCCTGGAGATGTGCAGGAACAAAAGCCAGGAGCGTTGCATCAGGCTTCAGACCGGAATATCACCACATCCATCTTTCCTTTAAATACACTTTTCAATGGAACATTTTAAAGATTAAGACACAGCTTTTGTTGCCAAGACAGAAAGCACCAGTAACTTTGTGCAGGATCCTGAAGGCTCAACATCTGTCCCATAAGCACCTCTGCAGTTTTGCATGACAATTAATGGTACAAGCACAGGAACCAAGAGAACTGGACCTGCTGAATCAGGCAAGCACTACATCACCTCCAGCACTAGTGCACATAACTTTTTTATTCCAAATAAGCTTTGTGTATCCTCAGCATCCAGATGACCCATCAAAAGCTCAAGTACATCAGGTGTCTGCTGTCGCAACAGAATCCCAGAGTTTAACCCCGAGACAAAATAAACGATAGGAAAATAAGTAAATGCAGCAACATGAAACAAAATGAAGGCGCTCCAGCCAGATCTGCCAAGATCCTAGTAAGGAAGGTGCCTGGCAGAGGGTTACCTCCTCACAAGCCAACATTAAGCCTTGCAGAAATGGCTGTAGCCTCCTGCACCGAGCTAAATATCACATGCTATGCATTTCCCAGTGTCCGGCCCCTCGGCGAGAAAATCAGCTGTGACAGGGAAAAGCCTCTAGGAATGGGAATCACAGGGAGAGGCAGCAGGCTGGGCTCAGGCACGCGAGACACCAGCAACCACTTCAGCTGCAAGTCTGGTTTTTGAGGCAGGTTTTGCAGGAGGAGAGGCACAGAAACCAACGTCAGAGCACGCAAACTGGGAGCAAGGAGCTGGCTTCATTCCCAGCATTGCTACCACCCAAGGTCAGGCCAAGTCACATGCCCTCCTACCTTTTATATATTTAGAGCATACGCTCCGGAGCCGCAAGTAATTCTCGCTAGCTACGTGCACAGAGCTGCAGATACTATCACACTGGGTTTTAGCTGAAGCTCTGTGCAAGTATCTGAAGTACTTGCTGGAGAAATAAGCCAAGGATCGGTGAGCAAGTCCTCCAGACTTTTAGCATGTCTTAAAAAGATGGATCTTTTTACCCAGGGAAGGGACAAGAACCAGGGTGCTGGTGACTGTAGAGGCTGGGAAGCCTTATCAATATTCTTGTTCTCCTTTGTTCTCACTAGCAAATTAGTAACAAAGGAAATTCAAGGAATAAACAAGAACAAAGCAAATTAGTTTACATCTATTTTATGTGTTAGTCTTTAGTCTACTTGCTCATGGCTGTGATGCTCAGATGGCAAAATAGAAAGTTGACAGACTTCAGGGTAAGAAAAAAACATCCAAATTTACTGCCTGCTCTTACCTGGGTATTTAAAAAGCAGGCACTAGAAGCAGATGTCCTCACTCCCTGCAATTGGGCTTGAGCATCTTGTGGGCATCAGCCTGTTTCTTCCAGACAACGGCATCAATCCAGCAGATTCAGGCAGAGGGCATGAACTTCCAAACGCATTTTCTTTTCTCAAGAGTAACTCAGTGGATCTAAAGGCTCTTTTCCATCATTGCACAAAGCTTTCTCCCTCGCATCACTGTTGCATCATTACAGGTTGCAGAGATGCTTGCTTGGTAATTCTCCTCTTCCATTACAACCAAGAAATAAAGAAGTGTCTATATTCATGAGACATAGCTGGGCTGCTCTGTCCAACTACATTTTGCCCCAAGACATGGCAACTTTTCAGCCTGAGCAGCCTGTTGAAGCATGGAGTTCATCCTCCTTTTTGGGACTTCTAGAGAAGCCTTGTGTAAACATACAACGTTTAGTCCTCATACTAATATTTACTCCTCATGCTATAGATTGCCAACCCAGCTGTGAAGACTTGGGGGAAGCCATAAATTATATAACTTGATGAGTAAAAGCCCATGACTTGCAGAACTAGAATCCTATGCACCAATACCTCATCACAAACTATAAAGCATAGATGTTTATGCTACATTCATGGCTAAAATCTATTAATCCTGAGGTCATAAGCACAGCGTTTTTCCCCTCTCTTGCAAATCAGTCTTTGAGCAGGCATACATCATCAGCTAGAAGCACACAAAATTGGACGGTGATATAGCATCTGCAAATTGAACTGCAGAAGGAAATGATAATATAAGCAATGAATGCAGAGGCCAGCCCCTATTACAAGTCCACGCACAGCCTTTTCCCCCACTGCTCAGGCTGCTGCAGCACCCAGTTCCTTGGCAACCTTTAGTTGGGCAAACCCATCTGCACCCCAAGTCCTCCTGGAGCTCCTCTCACCAGTATACTGGAATATGCTACAGGAACAAGGGTGATCACACATCTAAATAACAAGTCAGTTATGCACTCCCAAGTTCTCCTCCAGGCTGGTACCCAAGACCCAGGTTTACTCAGGAAAGGGGTAGGTATGAGCTGATACCATATAAGTGCTAACAAAAATGCATCTGCAGACATAAAATAGCCATCAGAAAAGTGCTGCATAAGTTATTAAATTGTGCTTCCTGTTAAACGGCACCTTCTGGGGTTTTCCACACTGAATTAGCCACCTCTACTGTCTCCTGCCTGTTTGATACAGAATAAATGCTTTGCTGTTGTGGGGTATTTTTTCCCATCATTGGCAGCTCTCAGTGCTCAAATAGGAAAGGAAGGAAGAGATCCAACATTTCTTCTCCGAAGTAGCCTGCCAGCAGCTACCAATACCAGGCATCATTTCACTGCTGCATCCCACTGGCTGCACAGCATCAGCCAGCAGCGCCCTCCCACCCCTTCAGCCAGCACCCAGGAAAGACCCCACTGCAGCAATAAAGGGAGAGCAACTTGGTTTATACAGGATCCTGCTCAACAAAGGGACCCTTAGTAGCTTTTGCCTTGAAATTAAGTAGCACTTTGGCTTTTCCTTTCCTGGATCCCTGCTTCTTTCCAGACCAGGCAGGAAACTGAATCCAAGAGAACTGGGAGCAGAGACATCAGCTGATGTACACTTTGGCTGAAAATGCTTTATTCTTCTGGGCCATATATATACACAGCCCATTCATTTTGGGAAAAGAGGTAATTTAGGATAGCTTTTGTAACGCCTGCTGCCAAAACAAAGATGAAGGACTGTAAGAGGTGATCAGTGTTTAAGCCCATCTTCAAAGCGATTTGGGGAGCTGCTGAAAACAAACAAGCAAACAGGGCCCAGGAGCCAGGGTAAAAGCTGACAAAGAAATTGCCTTTTTTCCTCGGCAAACAGAAGGTGGCTAATAGCTGGGCTCAGCGAGGCTGAGCTCTCTCCCCTCCTAATACAAGCAGGGCCAGAGACCAGATTTAATTTCTTCCTCACAACAACTTTAATTAAAATCTAAGCCCTTCCTGCCTCTCTCCTGCCACGAGGTGTGGTTCTGCTCACAGGAGGTATTTGCAAACTCCAGCTTATTAACGTGCCCTCCCTGAAAATGCTGTTTATGCCACAATCAAATGGCTGGGGAGCCCATCTGGAGGAAAGCACTCCATTCCTAATTAAGAGAAAAAATCACAAAGCCCACCTTTGATGTGTAGCAGTGGCAGCAGTCATTCCCCATGTGCTCGTGAAGCTGTTCAACAGCATTAGCTTCACAGGGCATCCTTCCAGAGGAATTTACCATCGGATATTGCTCTTCACCATCATTTGTGCCCTGTGAGTGCCAAGATGCTACTGGAGCTAAAGAAAGCACGCTGATTGCATGAGATTAGCTGTATCAAGGATCTTTCAGTAGCTTTATAAGCACTGAAATTTCAAAGCCAGGTCCACAGTCTAGGTCCCATCTTTGCGACGTGATCTACAGCGACCCATACCTGTGTCTGCACAGATGCCCTGCCTGCAGTGATGACTGCAGGTCTGTTCCTAGGCTTGGGTACCAGCCTGGGAGAGAACGTATGGGGCCTCTCAACTCCAGCACAGATGAGGGCAAAGTTTGACTGGGCTGTTGAAATGCATGTGCAGGAGTTGCACACTAAACTTTGGAGCAAAAGTTAAAAAACATAAATAGAAAAAATGAGCCTAAGTTACCCGGAAGCTCAGGAGGATTTCTGCAGTGCTCATAGCTCTCGGAGCGCTTCAGGAGCTGGTAAGACCTCTAAGCATTGCGCATGGCTGCAGAACCAACAGGCACAAGCAAATACCTGTTTTACAAGCAGGTACAGCTCTGGGGACAGAAACCAGGAGCTGCTGAACCACCAAACCACCACAATGCTGCCCTTCCAGCAGGAATATGCTCGGTCAGGCCATGCAGCACAGTCAGCTCTGCAATGGTATGTCTCAAAGCAAGCACAGATTTTCTCACATCTATCTACAAAATACCCCACAACAATTACATTTGAGCTGCAATCTCTTACATAGGGGCCATGTCTCAGACCAGGAGTGTCACCTTGAAGTCCTGGCAAGCCTATGATGCAACTGAGAAGAGAGGGAAGGCCAAGTGAAAGGGACAGCACTGCCTGTCAGATGAGTCATACGATATCCACTGTTGCCACCATGCAGCCCACATGGTCGAGGTCCAAACCTCTTCGCTGGAGCATTAGACCATCCGTATCTTTCCCAGACACTGGCTTTCATCCACATGTTCAGTTCAGACCCCTCACACCTCCAAGCAGAGGTACTTTCTCCCTGCGCAGGAGAGCTGGCAGAAACAGTGCTCCCCATATCCTTCCAGGGGAAGCATTTTCCCCACAAATGAAGGCAGAAGAAAAGCATGAGATACAGACCAGTAAAGACATCAAGAGCTCAGGAGGGGAACATCTGAAACTGCCACCTCTATCCACCTTATGTCCTCTGCCTGCCTAGTCCTGAACTCAGGAATTCATGCATTAACATGAATAATAGCATGGATCTATTCTCAGCTTCCAGAACAAGTGTCCATTGCCATCATTTCCACACTATCTTCTCCAGCAGAAACTGTCTTCCCTATATCAATGTTCAGGAACTCTCACTGCAGACAGACCCCCACGTGGAAGGATATTCTCCTTCCAAGGAAGCTGGGATGCAGCAGGAGGCTCTTAATCCCGACACAGCAGGAGCTGGAGCTGCACTGTCCCAGTTACTGCTCCTGCTCATGCATCGTGCCTCACCATTCTTCCTCTGCTTGTAACAGCAGTCAGAAGATAAGATCACATTCATTCCCACTGTGGCTGTGATTGTAGAAATAAAAGCTGCTTGCAAAAGCATCAGATAAAGCTATGGCACTTCTCAGTGCCTATTGTTCAGGGCCATCACACACCAACTTCAGATGATGCTGCAGACTTCACCAGGGAATCACTGAATTCACATAGACAAAGTACAGAGGTGCCTATGCTGTCTACCTCATTCTTGTTTTCTTAGAGGAAAGAAAAGGCATTATGTTTTCTATTTTAAAACCACACTTTTGGGAACAACAAGAAAGGAGAGTGCAATATCACTGGCAAAGTCTACAAATGGATGGTCAGTAAAAGAAATACTCTGCAGCAGCGCTTCTGAAACTGAGTTTGACACATCTTGCTCAATGTCAGTATTTGGTTTCAACATATTCTTAAGGTTTGCTCTTTAAAAAGATAGCATTATTATTAGGTGCCAGATTGACTCTGGAACAGCCTCAGCAGCCCAGCAGGTCCCCTGGAGACTGTGCATCTACATCTCCATGTTGAAAGATACAAGAGACCTCAATAAGCAGAACAAATAGGACTGTTTGTGTTGAACAGTGTTATACAAGAGCCAAAAAGATGACTCATGCTGCCCTTATAGCCTTTCCCTGGATATCCAGAACAAAGCCAGGCACAGCCACAGAAAGCAGTTGTCTCTCAGGGGGAGGTTAACTCCAGGGATACCTCCTGCCCTGGCGACACAGCTTCAGTCTCTGATAATAACACTAACACTGCTTTTAGGTGGTTAGATTTTAAGACAAAAATTGCTCTCGCTTTGTCCAAGAAGAGGAAGTCATTACAATGCTCCCACTCTTCCACCTTTCTTAAGCAAGAAGGACCTCACTGGGAGCTTACGAAACTATAGATTGCAGGCAATATACTTTTCCACATCCATGCTTCAGCATCATCTGTTGTATCAAGCACACTATCCCCCATCTCAGGCTCCACAGGAGTAGCTTCTCTTGTTTGCCCACACCCTGGCAACAACAGGATACTATTTCTGATTGTTTTAAGCCGCAAGAAACATGAGAAGCCACAAGAAAAGCTTTAGATTCACCATTTGCATACACCAAGCTGAGGATTTCCTAAGAGATGCAGAAGAAAACAGTCTTTTCTCAGCGTTACAAGCCATGGCTTTGATAATTCCAGCAGCTTAAATGCAAAACTAGACACTTGCAAGCAGATGTTAATTCTGCAGAACGCGGGGTCCGAGTCAATCTCTGCCCTGGTGTCATCTCAATTCTGCCTCTGGCAAAGTACATACAATTAATTTTATGTTGGGATGATGGTGCTGGCAGACATCTGACCTCCTCATTAAACACACACTTTCAGGTGAGAGCCACCATGTAAAATGATTCACTCGACTTAAACAGATAGGCCAGGACTGATGGCAAAAATAAAAACAGGCAGAGCTGACACCACGCTGAGGAAGGCGGCAGCATTCTGTGCACAACAGCAAAATCAACTTAATCACAAATGACAACTTCTGAAAGCCTTTATTTGGGATTCATCCTTGGCATTTTTTCTAGGCCAGCTTGAAAACAAAAGCTTTGTCTTCTTCAAATGCCGTTGCCTGAGGCACCTCTAAAAAAAGTGACATAACTCAGGTCTGAAAAATGCCTCCTGGGTTTCAGATTCTCCGAAGAGCCTCTTTACTATTCAGCTTGATTCAGATTACCCACATCAGCATGAACGCTGCAGATTTAGCCTCAGCTATCGACACAGGTACAAAAAGCCCACACTTAGGACTGGGGATTTTTTTTAAGCTATATGATTATAGGGCTACAGTTATAAAAAGGAACTCGTTATTGATCCAAATGCTTCCTCCCTCCCTTTTCTCCAGTAGGTTTATAAACACTCTCTGATGACAGTTCATCCTGAATTTTACTCTGTTTAGCTTGTTTCAGATTTTTTTTCTAGCATGTTTTTCTTGCTGGGTGTTTTCAACCTTTCCACCACAAACCTCAAGCTGTGAAAAGAATGAGCAGCTCGTTTTGGAATCAAAACTTGGGCTCCAAATATGATTCTTGTTTCTTTTCCCCTCTTTGGCAATTCTGCAACCAATACGTTTGTGTTTCTTCAAATACAGGGACACAACCCTGTGCTGGGCAAGACAGCAACTTAATGGGAGGGGGCAAGGAAGGAAAAACTGCAAATCTCTTTAGACACAGCTATTTCTAATACCCATAATTAACATCTTGGACAACTCTGCGGTACCTTTAGCATATCAAAGCTTTTTATATCCACAGGCCATTTTCTTTGAGTAGATGCAAGTTTACACCTAGGTCTGAAAACTTCTGCAGCCATCAATAAAGAACTCAAATCAAAAGAAGTTCCATTGCTTTTATTGATAATTTGGGACAATGACAGCCGAAAGCTCTCTTGGCGATGGGAATGTGTTAAGAGTTATTTTTCTGAGTGATCGAGTCTCTTCACTTATGCCACATAAACTGTTTACTGGCAAAAGGTTTAAGCCCCTCTTTACAATCCCCAAATAAAACATCCTTCCAGAGCTAGCTGCCTATTATCGGCCTTTTCTAAAGAAAGTGGTTCTTAAGAGACCCACTTTCTTCTCCCTTGCCATTCCCCTGAAGCCCATCTGCAACATTACCTTGACATAAGCAGAATACCGCAATCCTTCACGGCACAACACGGTGAGCTAAATGAGTGCCTGTCTTTACACCCTGAAGAAGGGAATCACGCACAGCCGAGCCAAAAGGCACTCACCAAAAACAAGGGTCATAAAAAGGCTTCCAGAAATGTGAGTGATAAACCTTGTGACAAGCTGTCACAGAGAGTAGGCAGCCCATAAGGGATGCTACAGAGCAACACTGCTGTGGCTTAACCCAAGGTTTTGTTCATGACACAGGTTCCTTACCACCCGTGAAGATCCTTCACACCACATCAGTGCAGGCTCCTCATTCAGGAGCTCTGCTGCTGGTTTGCCTAGAAAACAAACTGCTTCCCTATCCTTTAGCACAGAATTAAACACAGAGAGAGCAAATCAGAGCAAATCACAGAATAAAAGATGGGACAAAATGCGAGTGGATACCACTTCCCCCTTCTCAGCTGAGGCATGGATACCAGTTATGGAAGCACCTGTAGAAGCCAGCAGGTTTCTTCCTTGCAGAAGGGATGATCCAGAGGTCCTGCAGCACAGCCTACACCTTCCTCCTCATGACTGCTCATCCGAGATGACAGCCAGCATTGCCCAAAGCCAAAGAAAATAGGCTCAGCCTGGGTGCTGAGGTCCACAGTAAATACCAGCCCCGATGCTCACACGGCCCCTGCCAGCCCAGCCAAAACCACCAGCAGCGGCAAACATGCACTGCTCACCCTGGCAAACACCAGCACCAGCTACCGATACCTTGTGGTGTTTATTTGCAGGGGAAAGACAACAAGGACTTCCTTAATATGAAATAAAAGGGTCTTTTTTCTGGCCTCAAAAGTAAGCCAAAGTCAATCATGATGCTATTGATTCCAGTCTGCACTCCAGCCCCAGCATAAGAGCTACTGGAGAACGTGGGAAAGCCGGGGAACATGAAGCCAGTGCAGGCTTGTTTCCTGGCTCAGCCTTACTGCCGGGATCTTCCCCATACTGGGAAACAAATCCAAGCTTCACACTCAGCAGCAGAGTCGGGAAAATACAGGCGCACATCCACACTGTTGGCACAATTTCTGTCTCAGTCTCTATGCTCTGTAATCATAGAGGGACCCAGCTGCAGGACCACCCTGACGGTTTGGCATATGGCATTGTGACAGCAGCCCGGAGTAAACACGGGACTTCCATCCACCACCTCAAGCGCAGAAATTGACAACCCGAACGTATTCGCGGCAGAAAACATTGTGAGACGCTGTGAAACCGAGCTCGTGGGGCTCACCACCACTGCGCCGGGGAGCAGACGGGGTACTCCGAGCTCCCGGGCTCCGGGGCCGGTCCCACCAGTACTACCAGTCCCGCCAGTCCGCCCGCGCCTCCGGCCCGAGCAGCTCCGCAGGAGACACCGAGTAACTTGCGATCGCTCCGGTCCCTCCGCAACAAACCCGCACCGACTCCTCCGGGACCCGCATTACGAGAGAGCGGGCTCCGCACCGGAGCAGCGGCGGGGACAGGATTTCACCTGGCAGCCGCTTCCAAGCGCGGAAGTTTCCCATCCCGCAGGTGCCAGCATCTCCGAGCTTCCTTCCCCGCTTCCCGGTGAACAGGCGAAAACGGGGAGAAAGAAAGGAAAAAAACCCCACAAACAGCAAAACAAACGTAAGAAACCCCATGGAATAGCGGGGAAAAGAGACGACTGCAGTAAAAGATTAAGAAAGAAGGCAATAACTCACTGTCCGCCGGCAGCGGAGCCCCGGGAAAGCTCGCTCCGTCTCGCAAGAGGCAGCCCCGTCCAGCGGCGGCGCGGGGGGTGCGGGGTACGCGGCAGGGAAGCGCTCCCCGAGCGGGGTGCCGGGTACCGATGCACCGCTGCGCACCGACACGCACCGAGCCGCGGTACTGCCGCCCCGGCCCCGCGCGAGCCGCCGGCACAGTGCCGCGCACCGCCCCGCTGCTCCAGCGCCTTCCCGCCGACCGTACCACAGCGCCGCGCCGGCGGGGTGGGAAGCGAGCACCGGAGGAACGGGAAGGATATGCCCGTGGCGGGTGCCCGCTCCCCGAGGCCACCGTGGAGCTTCCTGAGCGCATCCGCCCAGCGGGGCTGTGCCGTGCCGTGCCGTGCCGTGCTGGGCTGCCGGGCCTCGGCACAGGGCAGCGCCGCTCCCCGCGCTCCCCTCCCGCTCGGCAGCCGGCGCGGTGGAACAGTCCAGTGCGGGCGGGGTGGGGGGGCGCGGGATCGCTCCGGGCGGCGGGTCCGGGGATGTCGGGTTCGGTCCCGCAGTGGGTCCCAGCGCCCTCCCGTATTGACCAAACCCCGTGCTCCTCGGTCTGAGCTCAGGCTCGTACCCGCTGCCCGCGCCGGGTGCCGGGGGCGGCCGCTGGAACCCCAGCCCTGCCGCTCGTCCGGCCCCAATGCTCTGTGTGACAGAGCCGTTCCCGGTCGGCTTCTTTTGCCCTGTTTGCGCACCGCGCGCACGAAGTGAAACTGTTCTCCCGGGAATCAGACTTTTTCCTACCTAAAGTCGTTTCCTCACTCGGTGCTCACACGGTAACAGCCCTGGGACAGACCCACGCTGAGATGTTGTAAGGAATAAGGCAGCCCCGGCTGAACCACGAACTCACGCGTCGTCCCAGCGCGCTCCAGTCACTGGGACATTTACTGCAGCATCTCTCCTCCCGCTGCAACGCTCCAGCATGTCCCCGTTCAAACGCTCCTGGGATCTCGCCCTACCGCAGGTGATTAGCTGGAGATAAAGGCAGAGGCAAATCCCCCCCTCGGAGTACTCTCCGTTGATCCCAACTTAACCACGGTGGTGTTTAAGTCCTCAGTTACACAGAGCTACCCGGCAGAGTGCTCACTCCTGCTGAGGCTGGTGGGAGGACGAGGTGCTCAGAAGATGCCACCAAAGGCCAGGTTGTTCGGTAGTAGTAGATCTCTAAATGAGATGAACTCTCACCAGCATCAGGACCTGACTGACCCTGGGCTGGAAGCAAGATCTCTGGGTACCCACCAAGCCAAACATGAAGCATTAACTGTTATTTCAGCTTAATTTTCTTTGGGCAGCTCACACATCTCTTCCAAGCTTCAGGTTTTTCCCTGCAGAGTGAGCTTCCCAAAGAAGTGCTGAAAGGCAAAACTACATCAGTGTCCCAGTGGAATACATTGGCTTTCCCACTGCAATCCACACACCCCAGTCTGGCGTAGGACATTGTATTCCCTCACTCCCCATAAACCAATCTCCTCCTTGGGTTTTGCTTCCCACACTAAACCAGCGCCCAGAGTGAGGGGAGGCAGAGAATCACTGCAGTCCTGCCTCCAGGGTGTCAAAGCACATATCCGGGGCAAGATGTTCTCCAGGTTTCCTTCCAGAAGGAAGATCAAGGGGCACCATATTCTAATTCCTATAGAGCTACATAGTAGCATTTCAGAACAATTTAGTGAAGTTTTCCCAGTGTTGGGACATTCATTGACCCAAATGCTCACACAATAAGCCCCAGGAACACCTGTAAGCTGCTGCCAAAGCAGCTGCTTCTCATATTAGTCCAGAATTAAGTTTTCATCAAGCCCTGATTTTCTTTAAAGTCCTATTTATTGCTTAACAATCACTTGAAAATGTATGGGTGGGAAGTAACACAAAAGCATCTTTCATTATTCATTAAGGACAAGTGATGCAGGGCTTTTGGAAGGGAATAGAAAGTACACATACTTTTGTGCATTTAAAACAATTATTTCCTATTAATAACCCTGCAGAAAGGTGCCCCACAGCGACCTGCAGTGTGGATGTTTTGAAGACTCTGGATCACAAAAAGAATCATTCTTCCCTGTGACATTTCTGAGCAGAAATCCTGGGAAAGTTTTTCTTTCGTAATTTTACTTTTTAAAAAGGTTTAGATTGTTGGGTTTGGGGGTGTCCCCGTCAATGGAATGAAAAAGTAATGTGGGGTTAATGATGGAGGTTGAGAGCTGCCATCAGCATAAAGGGCTGCAGGTACAGAGCAAACCTGCAGCAGGTTTGGGAAGAGAATTGAGAAGCCACAGAATCCCACTGTGGCATCTTTCCCTTTATTAGGGGAGGTCTTGCCCTTTGTAACTGGCCTCCAGGTAGAGTACAACCCACCCCTAACCTGCCCGGAGCCACTTATCTGGACTGGGATGTCCTAACTTGGATGCCAGGATGACAAAATCTTTGCCAGCCCCGATGTAAATGGGGTGGTGTGGGATCCTGTGTAAGGAACCACAGACAATGCTTCTCACCCACCTCTGTCGCTAGGACAATGCTCCTTGTCCACCTCATTCCAGGAAAGGGTGGATGGGGAAAACTAGAAGAAATAGAGAAGAGATTCAGAGCAGCCCTGCAGAGAAGGATTTGGGGGTGTTGGTTGATGAGAAAATGAACATGAGCTGGCTGCAGTGCGCGCTTGCAGCCCAGAAAGCCAACTGTATCCTGGGCTGCATAAACAGGAGCATGACCAGCAGGTCGAGGGAGGTGATCCTGCCCCTCTACTCTGCTCTTGTGAGACCTCACTTGGAGTACTGTGTGCAGTTCTGGTGTCCTCAACATAAAAAGGACATGGAACTGTTGGAACAAGTGCAGAGGAGGCCGTGAGGATGATCAGGGGACTGGAGCACCTCCTGTATGAAGATAGGATGAGAAAGTTGGGGCTGTTCAGCCTGGAGAAGAGAAGGCTGCGTGGAGACCTCATAGCAGCCTTCCAGTATCTGAAGGGGGCCTATAGGGATGCTGGGGGGGGACTCTTCATTAGGGACTGTAGTGATAGAACAAGGGGTAAAGGGTTCAAACTTAAACAGGGGAAGTTTAGATTGGATATGAGGAAGAAATTCTTTACTGTAAGGGTGTTGAGGCACTGGAATGGGTTACCCAGGGAAGTTGTGAATGCTCCATCGCTGGCAGTGTTCAAGGCCAGGTTTGCCAGAGCCTTGGGTGGCATGGTTTAGTGTGAGGTGTCCCTGCCCATGGCAGGGGGTTGGCACTGGATGATCTTAAGGTCCTTTCCAACCCTAACTATTCTATGATTCTAACTCTGGTCTGCAGAGCTGGGGGCCTGTTGTTCCAAGTCCATTGGTCTGTCTGCCCTGAAGTCACACACTGGTCCTAAGGCAGAAGGACCAACACAGAGCAGTTTGGCTGGGGTCGCACTGGCAAGGAAGGTTCCAGGGTATAACAGAGCTCCTTTTAGCTGTGCCTTGTGATAGGATTGGTCCCTCCAGGCCTTAGAAGGTGTCCTTGAGCCTGCAGACCATGAAATTCAGTCAGGCTCTAGAAGCCAACATGAGGCTGCGCACAGCTGCTTGCAGTCCCCCCCTTACCAACACCATTGCTAGATAAGGAGGTGCTGGGACCCCATAAGCTGTATGGTGGGGGAGTTGGTCCTGGCATCTCACTGCCAGCAGCCCCTGTCCATGCCTTGGTTTTCCACGTCTCCTCCTTGGCTTGTCCTCTCCCTGCCACCCTGCTTGGAAAAATGGGGCAGACCAGGCTGGAGACGATGTCTTTGGGAACCTGGGGCCATTTAGGCCCTGGGTCCCAGCCTGGGAGGAAGGAGAGAACGTGGGGATCTGCCGCACTGGGAGAGAGGGGCTGAAAGCCAAGCGCACTGCTTGGGGAACTCCATGGGGCCACCGCAGCTCCTGGACTTCCTCCAAGAGATTTCTGCATGCTGAGACCTCCTGAGAAAACAAGTCCTCCTGTGAGACCCCTCTCTGACTCCTACTTTGATAGTGGGACCCTGTAAAAGAGGTAACAGGTCCTTTTCAGCAGCATGTTTGTCCAGGACACTAAGTGTGTGGCTATGAGCCCCTCAGACATTTAACCCTGTCACCCCTCTCTCCCCATTACCCTGATTTCAATCTTCTACATTTGATTTTTGTGCTGGGAGATAGAGGAATGTCAGTGGGTTTCTTTTCCTTTTCTTTTTTCTCCATTTTTAATGAAATTTTCATTTTGTTCCTCTGGTACAGGAGGAATAACAATGAAGCAACAGTGTCAACATAGCAAGAATTCTCTCCAAAGTCACACCATGGCAAATCTGCAGCAATAAGAATAGATTTTATGAATCCCACGAAAGAGAATTGTTAGTGGAGGGGGTGGAGGTGCATCTCGAAGGCTCCTAACTGTGTTTTCCACACCATGAGGCCCTGTTACAAGGAGCTGTTTAAAGAACAAGCCAAGAAACAGGATCGTTCTGGAAAAACGGATTTCTAATAGCAGTGGAACAAAAAACATATAGGTGCTTTGTGATGGTTGAAGAAAATAAGTTGCCTGAGAAGGCAGCTTTCTTCTCCTTGCTCTGGGAGATGGGCAGGATGCTGCCAGGGGCTGGGAACCAGAGAAGCGCTGGACAGGCTTCGGGTTTTATCTGCACTTGCAGCCCCACTAGCCTCAGGCTCTGCAGTGGCTGCTCCAGTAACAGGGATGCTTCCAAGTGCAGGCAAAGTTCTCCTTTTATGTTTGTTGTTTCTTCCAGGAGGTGTTAACACCAATTTATGAGCTCAGTGGGATGACAGCGCCGGGTGAGCAGCGTTGACCTCGGAACTTCCCTCTGTCAGATCTCTTTTTTCCACCCCATCTCAAAGTTGGTCAAAAAGCAATAAAAGGATGTTGGGGGCAGGGGAGCTGGAGCTTGTCAGAGTTCACCTTAGAGGAGAAACTCAGTGAACACCGTCTCAAAAAGCATTTGTCTCTAACGTGGCTCTGCTGTATACATGAGCTCTTGTCTTGGGGAAAGGCTGCACATTTCATGCCTCCTGCACATAGTGAGTGCAGAAACACCTGCACAGCATGAAATTAATTCTGGCATCATTTTTTGTTCCTGTGTATATCCAAGTGCTTTTTCTTCCAGGAACTACACAGTATATGCAGCTGAGGAAGGTCTGAAAACAAAGCCTGTGCTTTTTGTCTTACATTTTCTTACTGCTGCTGAAGCGAGGAAATCAAAGATATGCTCTTAAGCACTCGCTACAGCTCTTCCAGGGTACACAGCAGCTTGCAAGCTGTGAATGAGGAAGAGCACAAACAGAATTCACTTTAAAAAGAAGGAAAAAAACATGACAGGAAGGGGGAAGCAAAGAATATTAGTGCCAAGGATCACCCAAAATGAACCTCTTTGCCCTAATGTTGGAGGTTAAACAATCAAGCTGGCAGTATTTTCCTCCTGAAAACATCACATTGTCAAGGAATTATTGGTCCAGACACACTGCCCAGCTCCCGCAGTGACAGTTTATGAGCTATCAAGGGAAGGTGACTGCTTTAAATGATTGTCCTGAGGGAAGAGAGCAGAAAGGTCAGTGACACCTGCCCAAGTCGCACTTCTCCCTTCCTCCTCCCTTGGATGGTGCCAGGGCACAAGCACCAATAAATCTGCTACCCTATGGGTATCAGCAGCATTTCCCAGATCAACATTTCCTCTATTTGCTTTGAGAGCCTGACAAATGATAGAAGCACAAGAACAACAAAGACTAAATCTTAACAGCCTCCAGATATATTCATCACTCAAGGAGAGAGAAACTGGGCCAGAAACTACTGGTGTGAACCCAGGCAAAGCTTCTGACCTCAGCAGAGCTCTTGGATTTCCATCAGTGAGAGCTGACCATACAGTCCATTTCTTTTTCAGTGTGTGCACTGACTATGAAGGAACACTGGCCACATGCTGCTCTCAGCCTTTGGGTCCTTCTCCTGCCCTTGAAACCACCTATTATGGTGGATGCATGGTGATGCTCCTGTGGAAAAGGGCCAAGTGGGGGCACTAGTGCTGACCAGGAAGGAGCTAGAAAAGAAGAGCATTGATGGGCTGGATAATCCGATTCCCATCAGTGTGCTTCCCTCTGCCATTTCCATGACATAGGAAAGCAACATGGATGTGCTTGAAGGATGCTGTATTTTCCAGCTCTACATGTACTGCTCTCCTGTAACCATCAGCCACCTGCCCAGCAGCCCTTTTCCCAATCCCTGGCATCTCAAAGCACTTATTTCCCAAGAAAGCTACCAAGATCCTTCTCACTTGCAGTCCCTGGTGGTCACTGGTGAATGGATCCAGCATCCTGGGAGCTGGCTGAGGAAATGGGGGAAGAACCAGACCTTTACTTGAATAGAAACCAGAACTCTTGGGAGCAGTGAATGAGGCAGAGGAGGACTCTGGCAGCAGGGGCAGGGAGCTAAAGCCTGCGGGCAGCAATCCTGCTTAGCTGCCACCACCTGTGCTGGTGACTTGCAAATTGGTACAGCAGCAAAGAGAGGAAAACTCACAGTGGCTCAAGGAAATGTAGATCAACCCCTTGGCAGAACCCCGCACCCACAGCCAGCACCTCCCAAACCACACGGTATTTCTGCCCACTGCAAGTGGGGGATCATTTTCCTGGACAGATCTTGTGCTTCCTTTAGCACTTTTGCCTAAAAAAGCCAAAAAAGAGACAGCTTCTGCTGAAGTTCCCACCCTGGAGTTCCCCTTCTTGGTTGGACCATGTCTGCTACTCAGGGACTTGCTGTCATTAGGTGCCCAACTGAAATGCTCTAATTAAAAGGGACATTAAGAGCTCACTTGTTCAAGCCAAAGAACATTAGGAGGAATTTAAATGACGACTTTTTTAAATCTGTGACATTTGTTCTAAGGAGAAAACACTTTCTAAGCCTGAGCGTTTCCTCATTCCAAACAGATTGCAAAGACTGCAAGTGAAAACAATATTTTTTTTACCTCCAGAAAAACACATCCTGTAATTACCAGACCTAATTGCCAAATAACATTCATCTTTTCCACACAGCTTCCACATCAGCTTGGAAGCAGGCAGTGAAAAACAGCGCATGGATGTACCCACACACGTGTGCATCTTGTGTTATGACAGGGAGTGGAACTCATAGAAATTACCATCACATCAATCCCAGCATCTGAGGTGGAAACCATTACAGAGGATGCAGAGAGCTCCTGGTCCACCTAATGAAAGGCATATTGCTGCTGCGGTGTGCTGAATGCTGAGGAGGAGCAGGGAAACAATCGGGTTTGCACTTCCAGTAATTTGCTGGAGTGGAACTATTTTTATCTGAAAGCATTGAGACAATGAAATGTAAAACAGCAGCAAGAAGAAAAGTGTAAAGCCTCAAATGAGAGTGACATGGGAACCAAGCAAACCGTTTCAGGGGGATTTTAGACAGTTGCTAGAGAGATGAAATCCAGTCCCTCTCTTCATGGTCTTTCGTTTCACCATGGCCATCGGAAGAGAAAGCAAGCAAGCAAAGTAGTTGTGAAAACTGCTGGCTCCTTAATTTTCTAAGCATTTCACAAATGAAAGTCCTGCACGGTGGAAGGTGACATGACCTGCTTTCTCTTGTTTGTCTTTTATTTGGGAATATTAATCTCAGCATAAAACAGGTTGCTGGCTGCTACTACTGCTTCTTGGGAATTCCAGTCATCCTTGGTCCTTAAGGACTTTATCCTTCTCCCTAGGAGAAAAAAAACCAAACAACTTGATTGTTCCAACAGAAATCCTTAACACAGCAGCAGTCCATCAGTTCTCCCAGTCCCTTCCATGCTGGGACATTGACCTTGAGACAAGGAGGCAGTAAATGTAATCAGTTCTGGGTAAGGCTGGGTTTGGTGGCTTTGTAATGGAAAATAACTGAGATGCTTGAAGAAGTTGACATAGGTTTGGGTCCTTAGGACCTTTGTACAAAAAACATAAGAAAAACAATAGAAAAACAGGACCTGGGGATGGACACAGTTAAACTGGCTGATGGGTGGAGGGACAGGATGATTGCTAACTTAATGAACCCATTAAGTTGGTGTAAACATCTACTGGGGAGTATCCGGGACTAGCAAATGTCCAGGATGGGAGCAGTTAAACCAACTGATAAGTGGAAGGACAGGATGATTGCTATGTCTGTAATGTTAATTAAGCTGGAGCTCCAAAGACCGCCAGCAGTGATGAAGATTGTTGGAAGAAGTAAAGGACTCTCAAAGACCACCACCACATTTTTGTATGTATGTATGCCCAAGTGACTATAGAAGGAGGGCCTGTGTGGCAATACGGGGAAGTGTGTTAGGAGGAGCCATCCCTCATGTCTCCTGGCTCCGCAATAAAGAATACCTGCTTGTCAACTTGAAAACTTTGTTGGCGAGTTTGTTCCTGGAGTTTTCTCCGAATCAGCCTCCTGCTATGACAGCTTATCCTGGTCTCTCTTCTATAAACTGAGCAGTGGTGACCAGCCTTTCCAGGGCCATGAGCAGCAACCTGCTCTGCTCCTCTGGGCCCTCATTTTGATGTTCTAATGTCCTGTAACCAGAGGCAATGCAGGACTGTATCACAAGCCGAACATCTTCTCTGAGCTATAGCCTGGGGATTTCTGAATGAGGGCACAGTGTTCCAGTGTGCTCAGACATCAGCCTGAATCCACCTTCCCACCTCCTTCAGATTTTGCACAAGTTGGCTCCAGAACTAAAAATCACTGTTGGTCTTATTCCTCTAATGGGGCAAACATCAAAATCTGGACACAAAGATCCAAATTCTGAAGTCTGGATCTGTCTGTGGCAAGTATCTATCCTTAGCTGAATGCACAATGCTACCTTCATCAACAACTTAGTAGTATACGACATTATCTTATTTAAGTATTCAGGTCTGGCTGGTTGCTGTTATTGAGTGGATGCTAATGCCAGTGATTCCAGATGGACTGCATTTGTGTTGCTTCTTGTTGCCTTGCTGTAAATACACCCGCATAAGTGACAACAATATTCCCAGAAACACCTACTTTAAAGCATGTATCCGTAACTTCGTGCGAGTACCTTTGAATTCATCCTATTGAGTATCCACTTCAGAAACATGAAACACTTTACCTACAAGTCCAGTTAAAACAACTTTGACTTTAAAGCTTGGGCACTCATAGCCACCTTCTTGAATGAGTAATCCTGTGTTGGCATAAGTAGATATAAATCAATAAAGATCAAGGCACAGACACCCATTTATGCTTACTTACAACCCAGCTTAGATCTTCCTCAGTAAATCATCCCAAATACTGTGGGAAAACTCAGAACTGTTCAGAAATATCTGCAAATAAAGAGACAGAAAATGTATCTCTTGTTTCAGTGGGAATTAAATCACTGGAAATACGGGGCTCCTTAGCTTCTGGATGCAGAATCTGTAAATATAAAGCAACAGCAGTCATTTGCCAGCTTTGAAAATTGGTCTCTTAATCATGACTATCCCCTCTGAGATCCCATCTGTACCTCCAGACCGCTCTTCTGTACTCTAATCTTTCCTTCTCATCCTCCTCTTTTGACTCTTTGTCACCATGGGTGACACACCATGAAAAAAAAGACTAGGATGTACCAAACACAGCTTTTGCTTTTGGGGGCAGTGCTCTAACTCCTGAGCTGTTGGATAAGTAGGCTGTGAAGCCTAAAGAGTTCAGCTTGGGTCTCCATCACAGAGGTGCACCTCCAGTCACCTCCTGGTGCAGATTGAGAAGATAATGCTTCATCTGTGAGACCTAATGCTCTATCTAAAGCCAGGTTGGAAGGGGGCTTGGAGCAACCTGCTATAGTGGAAGGTATCCCTGCCCATGGCAGGGGGTTGGAACTAGGTGGGCTTTAAAGTCTCGTACAACCTAAACCATTCTATAGCCTGGTGAATAGGGCCAAGGCAGTGCTATGAAGGCTATCAATTTTAGGCCTGTTTTCAAAAGGGTAACAGGGTACATCACCAGCAAATCTGTAGGAGGATAGATTGGGTGAAGGCTGAAATGGTGACTAAAGGGAAAAATAAAGGATCTAAACTTGGAATTTCTGTGCAGCATTTCCTGTCCCAGCCCCTGCTGCAGCCCTGCACCTGAAAGCAAGGAAGGGGTCAGTTTGGTTCAGAGCAGTCCTGGGCACACAGGGCTGATCTTCCTTCCTGAGTCTGAAAGCCAGAGTCTTGGACATCTTGAAGTGGAAGACGCTATAGATTGCCTTGTCTGATATCTGGTACACAAAATGGGATCTTGCTCAGTCGTTGCCATACTGAGAACTTGCATAGGGTTAAACTTGGTTAAACTGCTAGGGGTTCAGCAGAGCAGGAAGTGCTGATCTCCTGTGTCTGGTGGTAGGACAGGAGGAAATAGAATGAAGCTGCATCAGGGAAGTTCAGATTGGACATTAGGAAGAGGTTCTTCACCGAGAAGTTGGTTAGTCCCACTGACCCCTCCATCAGGGAGGTGGTCATGGCACTAAGCCTATCAGAGTTCAAGGAGAATCTGGATGATGTTCTCAGCCCTATGGTTTAGTTCTAGGTAGCCTGCAAGGAGCAGGGAATTGGTCTCTACAATCCTTATGGGTCCCTTCCACCTTGAGATATTCTCTGATTCTATGAAACTTACCTACCTGAAAAGCACCTGAAAAACTTGCCTTGAGAAGAAGGTATTGAGAAAGGGTCTTTAGGCCACCATTTTGGTCAGCCCTCCAGATGGTTACTCTCACTTTTAAACTGTGTGCCTTGTTTCCTCTAGCAACTGTTCAGCTACTCTCTGCTACACTGAAGTGGCCTTCAACGCCCACTGCTTTCTCCCTCTGAGAGCACTTACCCACCACAACCAGATGCTTCACTAGCATTGACACAACCCAAATGGGCCATTACAGCCCTCACTCCACAGCACTTCTCCATCTTTACATGGTATCAGTGGCTCTTCTTCATTCTAACAGCCTTTTCAACCACCAGGCTTGGTGCGGTACTTAGCACTGGTGCCTTTGAGCTGTGCACAAACCTAAACCAGCCTGAATGTTCCCCCTTAAGTCCCTATTGAAACAGCCCATGATCACGCTGTCAGTAGGTAAGAACTGATTTTGTACAAACAACTGATTTCTTGCCAGTTTGAGGTCCAGCTCAACACTCATGCTGTTCTCTGGAAGCAGCCTTACAGAAACTACCAGACCAGCTTACGGGCTGTGGTGGCACTCAAAACAAACAAGGGCGACAGAACTAGGTCTGCTGAAAGGAAGACGCAAACAAAATTCACCTTCCAGCATTCACTGCAAGTGAAGCTGATCTGTGTTTCTTACACCAAGCAAAGGCTCCAGCTCAGATGCTAATTTTATCTTGCCGGCTCTGTAGTGTCCTTGATCTTCAAGAGAATCCAAAATAACACGAAGCAAATGTATAACTAAGTTGTTTTAAAGAAGTAACTGCAAAGTGCATAACAGCTCAAGGGGAAACAGCTTCTCTGCTGAATGCAGAGAGTGAAATCAGATCATACTGACGGGCTGAGCAAATGGTCTCTACCACTTATCCTCACAACTGGGCTGTCAGGGAGGACCAGGGCAGCTCAGTATCCATCTGCCCTACCAACCTGTCCCTGATGGGAGCATATAAGAAGGCCAAGCCCACCTTCACCTCATAACAGCTTGTGACAACATGGTCCCTTTGCTGAGCAGACACAGGGCGATTGCCTGTCACAGGCATCAGGACCACATTGTGCTAAGTGTCAGACACAGCTATTACGGAAGCCCCTCTCTATCGCGAGTGTAAATACACAGTACCAAGAGCTGGGGCAGGGAAGGGCTGTTCCTCTCTCTGAAGACAGGCCCTCACCCCTGCAGTGGTCAGAGCAAACCCAGAAGAAGATGAGTGGGGAAGCAGACAGCCCCACCACTGCTGTGTGCTTGCCTGGCTGGGGGCATTTGCACTAGGAGGGGAAGCCCAAGAAGGATGAGTCTGGAGTTCTTCAAGTGCTGGCAACAGCTTGTCAGTGCAGCTCCAATGATCAAAGCTTGGGCTTCTTTCCCCCTGCAGAGCTCCAGGCTAAGGCAGGAGTTTAGCATGAGCTTCAGGGCTTGATGCTCTGGTCCCAGGAGAAGGATCAAACCTGTGCTAAACTGACTGTAGATGCATCTGCTGCAATGGTCTTTGAGGGTTTTTGGAAACAGCATGGGCTGGTACAGCTGAACACAGACAGAAAGCCAGCAGTGGCCAGCTAAGAACATGGGACTTCCTTGTCCCAGGTACATGAAGAAATGGGATAAGACGACAGCCCTCCCACTCAGACATTGCCTCCCAGGGCAATGCCTGCCACCAGTGATTACTGAATTACTCCCCATGGAAAGCAAGTGCTTTCTTCAAGGCTGCTATTCCAGTATGGAGCCTGATTATCCTCACGCAAATGTTAAGTTACAGGTGAGCTGGTGAAGAGCCTGATTTGCCAACTGGCAGTTTCAAACCCCTATCATCCCAGGAGCAGCCACAGCTCTCCTAGGACTCAGATTGAATTATTCTCTTAGTCTGTACTAGGCAGAGCTCACTGTCAGGGAGGAAAAAGGAGGTTTCCTAAGGTAACAGGAGAACATTCTTGTCTTTCATTGGTATCAAACTCAAGAGAAGTCCCTCTTTTCCAGGTGGCAGGAATAGCAGTGATAGGAGCAGTGCTGCAGAGCAACCCCAGCTCCCAACAGCAAGAGGCAGAAAGCAATTGGGCAGTCAGCACACCAGGTCCTACAGCAAGGATGGCACAGGCACAGGGCGATTTCTACACTTTTTTTCCAACTCCTACTAAGCAAAAGAGAAGAAGAATGAATAGCAGCTCTGTCTGAGAAGGAGAAAGATAAATGACTGGCATTAGCTGTGGCTAAGCGCACCTTGAAGGCAATTAAAACAGCTCTAACACACTGAGTAACGCCCTTGCAATTCCTCCTTGCACTGGTCAGGCAGACCTGGGCTGGGAAAATGCCTTCTTTGCATTCATGCAGCCATGTGCACCATGGTGCTGGCTCAGCAGGGTGCAGGCCAAGCAAGCTGGGGTCCATGACAGCCACCGTGACAGGATGGTGTGCAGGCTCCAGAGGTCTCTTCTGGAGGGAGGTGAGATAAAAAAGACAGAGAACATTAAGTTCTTTCTTATTACCCTCCATCATCACCCCCATGGTTATTTTTGTGCTTATTTGACCCTCTCCTTTCCTTCTCAGCCAGTGTTGAGGTCTCACAACCTCATCAAATGTACCTGCCTCCTGAAAGAGGGGCACATCTAAAGAGCTGGGTCCTCATGAAGACAAAGACAAGAAAGGATTTAATCTGACAGCACCACAATCTCATCCACTCAACCTGCAGAGCTCAGGTGCAGTCAGAGATGCCTGCTCCACAAGTGGAACCAGGATATTTGCCAGGGAGTTCACACTGTGCTCCCTGCCTGTATTTTCTCTCTTGCTGGAGATAAGTAAAATGAAAATAAGGAACTGGAGAAGTTACTGAATTGAAAATTAGAAATGAGCTGAGATTTAATTTTTTTTTGGTGGGTTCTCTCCCCCTCTTTCCCCTCCTTTTTTTCCCTTGTAATTAATAGAGCTTGGAATGAAGTCCCAAGAACCAGATACTCCCATACTGAGCTACTTGTGCCATCCCCACTGCAGCCTGCTTTCCTATGCACCCCTCTGCCGGCAGAGCAGGAATGCTGCCGACGAACACCAAAGGTGAGCCGTGGGAGGTGCTGAACTTGTCTCTCTCTTGGGCGCACTTGGACTCACATCACTTTACTTCTCCCAGTGCTTTCATTAAGTATTTCCCTTATTTTCAGAGCAGATGCTTGTTCCCATTCTTAATGAATCACTCTGCTCACTTGTAAACAAGACCTTTATTGGCTCCACAAGCATGTGTTTGTGTCTGTTTATACCCCTTCCGTATCAATATTTGAAAGCACGCTACCCTATGCTGAGTTCCTCCTCCATGCCCTTTTCCATCCCTGCTGCCTCTTTCCCACCTCTTCTTTCTCTTCCCTGCCTGTTCACAGTTTGCACTCTCCCAGGTTTTTTCCATGCTGATAAAAATGAGCCCTATATTTCACATTTCCTTTGTTGACCTGAACTAAATAATTGGGAACTTCTGTTCTGAATGACGTTCATTCAAACATCCCTGTATAGGTACAGTCATTCATTCACATCCCTGTATAGGTATAGTGCTTTACACGCATTAGAAGTCGACGGGAGCTGAACACCTGAATACTCCAGGCAGACTTCTATTGCCCATCTTATTTTGGAGAAAGCTACACACCTACTTATTTATTGGATGCTGCTGCACCTTGGATTTTAAATTCTGGTCTTATTAGTATTGGGAATTAATGTTCTGGGGTTTAAATACATGAAAAGAGGGTGCTGCTTCCTTTCTCCCACCAGCTGTATCCAGGGACAAGACTTCAGTTTTCCTTACCACAAGTGCTAGGAATAGCTTTGTAATGTAAATAGGCACTTAGGGTATTTTTAACAAGCACCTGCTTTATCATGCTGCCTAATGAGAGCCTGGACAGAAATGCAGTGAAAGCAAAGGCAGGCAAGGCTACTATTTAAGCTAATTAACAGCAAATTAAATTAAACTGACACACACATATATTTTGGACCTCTGCATCTAAGACGAGAGAGTGCTGCAGAGATTTAATTATTCACATTTCTCATCATCCATTTTTTTCCCAGCACCTACCCACCCAATTACCTGGGAAAGGAAGAGGCAGAAAGACACTAAAACCCGTAAGATAATTCTCGTTTGCATAGTCATTTTTCTGCATTGTGTTTAATAGTCTGCGAGTAACTGTAGAAGAACATAGAGTCCATTCTTTAAAAAGCTCCAATGCACTAATTGAAATTAAATTACATGGAACTCAGTGTCTGTCTTCTGTTCATTGGGAGATAACATGCAAGTCAGTTTTGTGTGTTATTTTTATATGATGAACCACAGTACTCACCACAGAACCACTTCCCAAATATGTTTCTCCTTCCTTCAGCTGCAGGTGAGCCTCAACTGATGTTTTTTTCATCATTAAAATGCCTCATTTGCTGCACCCAGGATTACAATCCTTTAGCATTCCAGACAGTCATCACTGCAGGTAGCAGCGCCTATTTGCAGCATTAACACTAGGTAATGCAACTGCATTCTTTTCTCACATTACTTTCCATATGTTATAGCTCAATTAATCTGTCAGGGTGACACTTCCATCACAAACATCATTTAAGAGAATTTAATACTAAGTCGGCAGGCCTAGAAAGAGGACTCTGATGTTACACTCCTCAAAAGAGGCAAAACATCAAGTTCTGCTTCCCTACTTCCCAGCCCATCACAAAAGCTGCTGAGGCAGGAGCTCAGGTCTTGCTGGTGCTTGCAGGAGATTCAGCCTACGTGGCAGCTTGCTCCTTGCCTTCTCTCCAAGGCTGCTAACAAGGGAGCCAATTAGTGCCAGTTATGATGGGAGCACTTTTCCCACCAGGAGCTGGATTGAAACCTTTCATTCATTTTGTACAGACAGAGGCACATGAAATGGTCAAGAATGGAAGAAAATCCAGATGGAGGGTTTAGAGTGTCCCTGTGGGTTTCATTCTTTGCTTCAGACTTGCAGCTTTCATTAAAATAGGAAAAAAAGAAAAGGTTTCTTGCCATTCTGATGGTGAAACTGATTTTCTCCATCCAAACTAACACCAAGCCTTCAAGCTACTTGCGCTCAGGATGGGCTTTCTGTCCTTTGTGACTCTGGGACCTTGGAATAACAAGTTGCCAAGACAGGACATCAGTCCTCTCTGCTGCTGACTCCAGACAGCTTGCCAACACCCCACGTGCCTCCTGACATTTCCCAGCACAAAGCAGAGTAGCCAAGGAGCTCTGTGCTATTTTCTTTCAGTGAACAAGATGGAGGTGAAGAGCCCCTCCATCACTGTCTCTGTCCCAGGTGGCCCAATTGCACTGTGAGCTCTCAGCCAGTTCTGCTGCAGAGTTCCTGGTCCTTAATTCCATCACATTCCAATGTGGGAAGGACATTGTTCTGCTTCTGTGCACCAGTGCTGCCCTGTGCTTGGATCTCTATAGGATTAAATTGAAGATAAACTGTTTCTTCTCCCACAGGGCTCCCCTAGGACCTGGTTTCTCTCCCCCTGGAGACGGACTTTTCTCTTAAAGGATGCAGAAGGAGATCCCCCGAGACAGCAGAACTGTCCTGAAGGATGGTTTATACCAGGCAGCATCTCACTCTTGCCTGAGGAATCCTGCCAGTGGTCCAGCAGCACCAAGCAGCTCAGCAAAGGGTGCAGTGGGCCAAGCATAAGGCTACAGGAACTGTTATATTAGAAATGCGTGAGGTGCTATACCCAGCTCCCATCAGCAGGGCTTGGGAGCATCACTGCTGATGTGAAGAAGGCTGTACCTAGGTTAGATTGCGAAGTCCTGCCCTAAAAGACCTAAGATCTTCTAGTGGGATGAAATTTCCTTTCGAAGGAACTGATCAGACAGTGCTCACACGCTAACAGGAGGGTATGTATCATTTCCCACCAAGGTAAATGGGAGCGCAGGCTTCCCACCGTGCTTTAGATGACTCATCAGGCACACACTCCTGAAAACCTCCTGTCAAATAGACTTTTCATTACAGGCAAAGTCAGAAAGCACAAAGCATTTTTCTCAGGACTTGTATTAAGTCCTGCAGCTAATTAATCCATGCTTTTCCAAAAGAAGTGCTTGACAATACACACAGTTCAACTGAGTTTAAGATATGACAGCAAATATCAGAACAGGAAACCTACACATCTTTGGTCCATAACATATCTCCTCAGCAGCCAATCCCAAAAAGAAACTTCTTCATCCTTCCCCCCCTACCCAAGTAAAACCCTAGTCAAGCCCTGTTTTTTCACTCAGACCAAGGGTTCTCGGTTCTGCACTACTGACTTTAATATGAACGCACTTCGGAAAGACCATCACCCAAGTACAGTTCTTGGGGATACAGAATATTTGAGTGCAGAAGCAGCAATGGAGAACTTCTTCCTCAAGCACACAGCAGATGTGTTTAGGTACTTGGCTGACACAAGCATAAGGAGGATTCAGCTGGTGAAAAGAGATGTAGCACTGATGGCTGGTTCACTGAGCTCTTGGCTTAGGTGTTCACACCAGCATCTCATGGCTTTTGTGGCAGTAGCATAAGATTCTGTGCAGGGCTGAGTCTTTTATCGTTTGGAGGAACAGATAGGTTGAAGAGACC
Source organism: Ara ararauna (assembly GCA_028858755.1). Lineage (NCBI taxonomy): Eukaryota > Metazoa > Chordata > Aves > Psittaciformes > Psittacidae > Ara > Ara ararauna. Next base: position 5,744,759 of record CM054395.1, read on the forward strand.
TTGTAGCTATTGGAGATGATGGTTTTCCAAAAAGATAGATAAATGGATAGATAGAATGGAAGTGACTCTGTAAACTACTCCAGTCTCCAAGAAAAAGCAAAACCGTAGCAAAGGGAAAGGAGAGGGTTGGAAGCTACAGTGAGAAATGAAACTAAGAGCCTCTGCTTATTACAGCAGTGCTACCTCCATGAGACATCTCTAATATCACAACCATGACAGCTGTGCCAGTTCAGCCTCACTGCAAATACTGATGATCGCTGTGATCAGTAATACCTTCCACTGTACAGGCAGTTCTGGCAATAGGTGGAAAGGTGGGAGCTCTTGTGAGCTAAGGCAGACTAAGCTAAGGATAACAATATTCCAGGAGCATATCAACTCTCAGCTTAGAGGAGAAAGAAGAGAGATCGTAACAGATTGGAGATTTAAGAAACAGCAACAGTCACAAATGAAATCCCAGAGCATGGACTCCATGGGATGGAGAGAGCTGCCCCTGGCTTTCTGAACCAAGCAGGATTGTGCCCTGCCTAATTCTTCTCCAGTGCCAAGTGTTATTAATTACTGTTTCACTGGTTTTATGGGGCTTCTGTAGTTTCAATAATTCAGTTTATAGCTGCGTAGTGCAATTGTATTGCTCGTTCCTTTTGTCAACAAATGAGGCCATTTACAGAGTTCTGGCTTGACTGCATTGGGTTTAAAAGCTGACCAGATACAAGGACAGTGGGAAGGATTATGTCCATGCTCACGAGTCCCAGCTCTGAGGGCAGCCTGATGTGGGGACACAGCTCCTGCATCACTGCCGGCAGCCACTCCCACTCCACAGGCAGCACCAATGGGTCTGCTCTGGACCAGCCTCTCCAGGCAGGCACAAACAGTGGATCTCCATGGAGTGTGCAGTAAGGGGGGTGGGGGGAGAAAAAGGAAAGCCTTACTCTAATAAATACCTCAGTTCCAGCACTGACGCTATTATGGGCTTTCACGCTACTGAATCTTTCTTTTAGCTTCCAAGAAACACAAAATCACATATAACATTTGCTTGAAAAAACACTGGTTTCTAGTTCTCAGCAGCAGAGTAAATATGGAAAAGATTAATAGGAGATACCAATCAGATACTGAATGGATTTAAGAATTAACTAATCCAGTCTTGTCACTTCCGTGCTCAGCAATGCTCATTCTACAAAGAAGACCCCTGGAGAAGCACAGAGATGCTGGTCACCATGTATACTTGGGACTGGTGCAAGGGCAAGCAGCTCTTATGCATCCTGAGCTTGTAGACAGATCCCAAGGTCAGGAGTCAGTGCTATCAGGGCTCTCTGACTGTGTAAGCCTATGATGATGCTATGTAGGCTTACGATGATGCTATTAACACACAAAGCTCATTTCACCTTTCCTGTCTGGTTTCGGCAGGACAGTGTGCACTGCAGATAGTTGGAACAGGGCAGCAGGGAGCCAGAACCATCAAATTGTTCTGAGGGCTGCTATATAAAGGCCTCACTGAAAGGCCTCTACATAAAGACCTCAACAGATAGGGAGCAGGGGACAGACCCAATCTCAGGTTATTCCATGTAGCTTAATTAGTTCATAATAACATCTTTAATGCATCTTAGAAGCTTGGAAGGACTCTTTTCATGCCTAATTGCAAGGCTTTCTGAGAAAGCAATCACCTCTCAGAGGCATTTTCCAAGGAATTTTTTTTCTGTCTTTTGCCTTTGTAACATCAGTCAAGCAAACCACTATTCAGCAGTCTCTGTAGTCTGCTTCCCTTTCTAACCTTTCCTGTAAAACCTTTGGATATTATTATCCTTTCTCTATTTGTTCGGGTCTTATGAGCACAGATGCTTACTTGGAGCTTGCATTAGCACTCACCAAACAAAGGGAAGACATAAAAGGAACAAAGAGAGCAGTTAAGTTGAAAGTCTCTTGGATGAGCTTGGAAGTTATTTGTTACCAAATGAGCAGCAATCTTTCATCTGCTTTCACCTGGCAGTGCTTCCCTGCGGTGGGGAGCCGAGGGGGAAGGCAGGCATCTAGCCGCAGGTAAGGAGTACCCGCAAGTAACTCCAGCTCTTGTCAGATGGGAAAAGGCTCCCTCAGGGTGCTCATTTGAACACTTTATCCCTGGGCTGCAGCACTACAAAGGCTCACACTGAGCAGAGGCATTTTCACCATGTCAGTCACTCATCCTGGCTTACAGGAACAGTAAAGTCGAGTCTAATACCCTGGCTGTGCGCGGGTGAACTCACACGATGCCAGCAGCAGCTGCATCCCTGGCTGCCCAGGATGGTTGGCGTGCTGAGGGGCTCCAGCACCATCAGAAGGCCTTGACACTGTGGCCACTCACTGCAGAACAGCCAAGCCATGGGAAGAACAGTTTTCCCTCATGCTCAGGTCACCCCATGGAGGGATGGGCAGGGCTGGATGAGTAGGTGCAGCAAGATAAGCCTCATGCAGGCTGTGGGAGCCATTCCCTGCTGTGAGCAAGTACATGATGTTATCCACCCCTCATACCACAGTGGCTTCAGAGACCTCCTGGGAGTAAACACACAGCAACTGTGACCTTTTGAAGTTATCCCCACTGAGTAATAGTTCTCTGTAATCACACAACCTTTAGCTGTTTCATAATAAACACATTCCCTCAGTAGTCAGTAGGAGTTGGACACAATGGCTCCACTGCTCATGAAGTTTGCTTTGCTCCAGCTGTTCCTGATCCTGGAGACACCCTATGCATGGGGCACAAGCCCGCTTCAAATTGAAGGACTAAAGGTCTACTATATGTCATGCTGCTGGTGTCCCAAAGGACATTAATTCCCCTCCCAACCAGCCTAATTTGTTTGCATTTTGTCTGGAAAACCAGCTGATGGCTCCTCAAAGTGTGTCATGATTGCTCCTCAGAGTATTTCAAGAGCTGCTGGGACTCCAGCTGAGTCAGAAATACCCAAGGACCTTCTCTTAATACCTGCTTGTTCATATCTCTCATCTCTCTCGGAGACTACAGTAAGGTATCAGGCATATCACTTCTTACTATAAGTGAACTTCATGCCCCATCACACATGAACCATAAGTTCATATCGGGCACACATCTGGAAGGTGAACATAGTCCATGTGCGGTATGCAAGTACTGTAACCATGGAGCATGACACTCCTCTTGCTTCAGTCCCTGCATGGAGACTTGGAGAAGCAAGAAGCCCTTGGTGGTTGTGCCCAGGCCTGTGTTCTCCTGCTCTGGATGAGCAGCGATGATGGGGGTTTCCTTCTGATGAGGTGTGGAGGAAGCATCAGGAATCATAGCCACCTTTTGATGACCCTTGTTGGACATTTCAAGTCCAGCTTCATGGTAAAGAGTTAGGAATTGCCTTTTTTAGCTACATTTTGTTCTGTCATTTCTGGAAGGATAAGCAGCAAAGCAAGAGATGGGAATCACAAGAATGGTAAACGCACGCTGGAAATGGTCCTTGCACAAAACCCAGGGAAGTGTGATCTCTTATCGGACAGAACCAGCCTCCTGTGCTGCTACAGGACATAGAGCTAGTCAAGTCAGCCTGTTCAGATTTCCTTGTGCTAAACAGATAGCAGATCTGCTGCACAAGGTGTCTGTGTACACATCTGTCACACAAACACCACAGGTGGCACCTGCAATACCTCTGCTGAAACCACACACAGAAGCTCTGTTACTAGCAGGCTCTGATAAATACAAGCTCAGAAAGCAAAGACCTCTGAGAAGTGTTGTTATGAAAATAAACACAGGTCCATGGAGTATTACTGCTTCAGATTTGATGAGGATCTGTTAATGCTCTTTCCATTCTCCATCACCACCTAACTAGGTTTCCTGACCATAAGATCACAAGTCAGCACAGGAGGAGCATCCCTGGAGATTGCCACTACCAGCAGGCTGTGGTTTCTCCACAATGCTCCTTAACTGGGCTTTCCAAGCACTGCTGGGCTGCCTGGCTGCTGCTCTCAAACCCAAAGGGAACGGGCTTTGCTGCTCAAGATTTTTCACTTCTCCTTTACCTGTTTATGTGAGTTTGGGAAGGAGACAAATTCTTTTCATTTGTGCTGTGAATAGAAAAGCAAACCAAGGTTTCCCCAGGCCTGCAGCTCATGAGGAGTGGTGTCAGTGCCAGCCTCCCAGCTCCATCAGCACTGTGGCAGCCAAGGGCACATAAACATACCGTGAATGCTAACTCCATACCTCCTGTGTGACACCAGCACCACCATCCACCCACTGGCCCCAAGGCAGGAGGGAGGACTTGTTGCCATACTTTGAGCTTTCAGCCAAGGCCAGGCCTCAAGACCTCTCAGTTGTTTGGGAGAAGCTTCCCACATTTGCAAAGAAAACTCATCTGGCATGCTTTTGTTGGCTTAGTCACCCTGACATTCACATATTGTAGATCTTGTCCAAGAGCTGAAATAATACCAGGCAGGAGAATTAGACATAAAGGAAAGAACAGGGTGTGATTATGTGATAAATCAAAGCATTTCAGTCATGAGACAAGCAACATTTGCATCAGAGGGAGCTCAGAATAGAAGTGGAGCATCAAGCATTTTGGCCACTGGAGTACCACAAAGATCTAAAACCCGTAGCATTTTCACAGCTGACTTTAATAGCCAGGTCTCAGTATCTTTGCTGTAACTCTGTAGTCAAAAGCATGTTACACAGGCAAGTCCAAGGGCTTCACCTGGCTCAGCTCCAGAAGAGGAGACCCACCAGATCTGACATAGCTGGTATTGGAGAATACTTAGTTGAGCAAGATCTGTGGGAAGCTCTCCACTTATATTAGTGTCATCCTTCACCTTGATGATAACTAAAAATAAAGTACTGCAATAATCAACTAGATTGACTAAGACAGATGCTGCTTTTAACATGTGTACTGTAATTAACTTACACAAGGCTAGAAAGCTCCATCTCATCTCTTCCCACAGTGGAGGAAGTTTGCTTTCTAATAATAGGAGCTGGTAACACATGTTGAATTATAGAGTAATCAAAGTTGGTTTTGGCATGAACAATCCAGATTTGTCGTGCTTCCATTTAATCCCCACGTCTGACGGGCATTCATCTCCCTATGGACCGGCTGCTTTTCTCATTGCTCCTTCTGAACTTCTTTCCCCTGGCATGAGGTAAAGCACAAATTCTTCGCAGTAAGACGGGAGGATTGCTCTCACTTGACAATGCATGTGCTGACTTGCTCTCACATGCCATATGGTTTGCACACACTAGTCGGCAGCCACACATACACATCACAGCTAATCTGGACACACGTTGTGTGTGCACACCCACAGAAAACCTGCTGCAGCTATAAGCTATGTGCTTCAGTCAGAGTGCCCTCACCCTGAACTGTCACATATGGGATTGCACGGCACTGTGTGAGCAGCTGATAAAACATGCTTCACTGCCCTCTTCCATTTTCCAGCCTGCATGCATGCAACGTTGTGCAATGTCCTTTCGTTGCCTCTTGCTGCTGTTGACACAGACATCCGCTATTCTGGAACACAGCCTTGACAGTAAATGTTAGTTAGCACTTTCTAGGTTATTAACTTTCCCCAGAAATCCTCTCCTATCACATCCTGATTCCAATCAGTCTTAGCACACTCCCTGGCACCCCAGATGTCTTGGGATCATCACTGGCATCACCACTTCCCTCCATCATACACAACCTTTTCCTTTCCTCCACAGCTGCACTCTCCTTTCTCACTAGCTCAGCCCTTTCTTGGCCAAAGCACACCTCAGGTAAGTGATCTAGCAGGAGTGCAGTTCAGGAAGTCAGTTCCTTGCTGGCTTTGGTCTCACCAGCTGAGTAATACCCACAGTAATAGGTGACAGCAAGGGCTTCTGTGCATTCTAAAAGCCCAGAATCCACACTGGTCAGTTAATTTGTGTTACTGAACCATGCCCCATGCCTTTTTGTGAGTGTTTCTTGCCAGGATAAGAGGACCATAATGCCCTCAGATCTCTAAGCTTGCCTCATCAGCATGCCCTCCTTCACCCATGCAGAGCACCCCGGAGGTAATGCAGAAACAGTCCCTCTTCATCTCACTACTTCAGATCAGCTTGACTAAGCATAACTGACTCTCATTCTACTCTTGCATTTGCTGCCTGCATTTTCCTGTGCTCTTAGATTTGCAGAACCATTTATCCTGGTCTGACTCCTACATCCACACATAAAACACACCCCCACAATAATATTAGTGCAGTTTGTGTAGACACCTGCCACAAATCCTCATTCTTGAAGCTATGTCTCTAAGGCAGAAGAGCATGGCTGTAATGGGCCAGGAGTGCAGAGAACCCTCAGCTGCAGAGGCTGCACCCCCCCAAACCCATGCTCAACAGGCATCACAGGCAAAGCCTTCAACACCCTGGGACACTGCATGCACAAGCAGCACCCTCCCAAGCTGCTGCATCTCCACATTTTTCTAGCTTTGGCTATGTGCAACTTTGCAGACCTGCTGGCAACAGGCAGCATCTGAAAACGTCACCTTAGCATCCTCAAACATCAGCTGGAAGTGGGCAATGGGGAAGTCATTCAGATGCAGTTGAAGAATAATTTGTGTTTCTCCTGCAGCTTGTATCTCCTTAGGATACCCAAGAGAAAGTTTCTGACCACATTCACATGGCATAGCATAGATCTTGGGAGGTAGAGAGAGCCTGGGAGTGTTACTAAACACTTCCAGGGATCCACCAGGCTTACAATGCCCTGGGTGGACAAAGATAGAAATGATATTTCCTGACTGCCTAGCCCAATGCAGACTCAACAAATCCAGCCTTGTATTCACTTTGGTGTAAGACCTGCCTATCTCTTGCCACTCACTTGTTTGTGATGTTTGGCTGTTATGCAAGACAGTGGTCACTTACAGCACAAGTACAGTGCTGAGAGGAGTCAGCCTAAGAGGATTAGATTAGTACAACAGTGCAGCTTTCCTTCTGATTTATTAAACAAGAAGTCACAAAGCAGGAAAGCATTCTTGTAATGAGAGAGAAGGACATGCACAGAGAAGATGGAGAGGCAGGCTGTAACCATGTTAACTAAACCAAGCCTGCAGAGTTTACAGTCCTTTACAACTTTCATCCCTATCTGTTGAGCTTCCTAATGAGGACATGTGATTTCACTTTGCTCTCACGTCACTTCAGCTGATGCAAATCAGGTTTGCTCCTGTCTGTTCTGTATGTTAACATCAACAACAGAGGTCATGTCCCTAATGCCCTCATTAGAGGCAGCTCCCATACCCCTGAGCAATCTGGGTGCCTGCTTCCCTGCACTCAGACACATCTAAGGAAAAAGGGCTTAGCAGCAGAGCCTGAGCATGCTGAAACCATGAGGGATATGAACACCATGAGCTGGTGCAGGTTTTACAGCTCGCCCTGAAACTCAATAGCTCCCTTTGCTGCAGCAGCCTGTGTCCTGGGGTAATATCTCAGAGGCAGCCTGTTGTGTATCTGAGGGGCTCTGCACCATGTCCATGGTGCAGCTGCCTTCTAACTACAAGCTAAAGGCATTGTGGAGAGCAAAAAGTCAGAGGATGCTGTTTCATGATCCAGTCTGCTGATGTGCTTCCCCAAGGCTTTGTTTACAGCTCTGCTCTTCACTATGGACAAGTACTCTGAGCTGTGCCATAATGCACTGCAGCTTTGATTGAGACAAGAAGCAGGGTGGGGTGGTCAGACAATTGGAGAAACAGGTAAAGAAAGCAGTAGTGTCCCCACAGCATTATCAGAACCAGAGAAGTACCATTTCAGGTCATATTTGAAACTAAACACTGCATTTCAAAGCAGCATGCTTTGATTCAAGCTAAGCACACTCATAATTAAAACAAAGTACCAGTACTTTGCTTGTGGAAGACAAGGAAATCCTGCCAAGAGTCAAGTTTCATGCCATAAAAGTTATATATTACAGTAAGTACAATGTGCTGGACATTTCTAGCATCCCTCAAGGCACTCTCAGCATCACTTGCCCCAGGCAGCAACATACCAGCATTTGCTGTGCTGCAGTCACACACACAGTTTTTCAAAGCTTGTATCTCAGTTGAATCCAAAAGTCTGCATCTAAACATGAAAAAGCTTCCCAAGTAGACACACGTAATGCAAATGTAACTTTCCCGTCTCTCTTCCAACCCAGAAGAATGACATCTCAGTTTCCTCAAACTTGTGCCTTTGGACCAAGGATTAATCAAAACAAAGCTCCAGCTCTTCCAAAGGGAAGTTAAAAAGGAATTGAAATGGTGAAATGGAAACGTGTAGCAGAGACTCTGGCTGCGCTGACTTCTGAAGGTTTGCAAACGGTTCCAGGTAGGAAATGCTGCTTTGAAAATGTCAATGATTTGCAGAAGAGAACTCAGACTCGAAAATACAATACACACACAGAGTGAATGGCTGCACAAATGGCATATTTAACATTTATCCACCTACACTGGTCCTTTATTATGAGCCAGTGCTTTTCCCCTTATGCTTCTCTTTGCTGTGTACCAAGAGTCACAGGAGAGTGGAGTTCAAGCATCTGACCAGGACAACTCTGTAGTCTGAGCATGTAACTCTCAGTGAAAGATCCCCTTTCCCCTCCAGGGATAAAGAGGAACCCATTCTGCCTGGACCAGACTGATTTTCGGGTGAGCAGAGTCAAGAGCCCTGGCTGCCAATCTGGGAGGGAACCTCACTGCCAGAGAACATGGTTCTGAGCAAGTAGCAGCAGGTCACAGCTCACAGGCCATAGGAGGGTGGCTACAGCAGACTGGGAGAGGAGGTGCAGAAACTAGTAATGAGGAAAGAGAGCACGGGATAGGCATTTTGGGGACCAAACCATCAGAGAGGATGAAGACCATGATGGGGACTGGGAAAGGACAAGAATAGATTGGACTCCATGAAGTCCCATGCTCCCAGAAGCTGGGATCTCCCCGAGTGCAGCCCCCAGGCTGACTGAGGACAAGGTATTTGTCAGCACTGAGAAATGCCAAGCTCTGCTGCTGCCATGGGATCTCCAAGCCAGGAGGAACAAGAGCAGAGTACAGCCTTACCGGCATTCTCCGCCACCTTCTCAGCCAGGTACAACACAAACCCTGATCACCGGTTTTCAGCAAAATTAGCCTTTATGGCAAGATAACACCATGCAGCAGCTGTAAAGGCAGCAAAATTCAGCTGGCTGCTTCTTCTATGACTCAAAGTTCTCAAAATGCAGTCAAAGCCACTTTCAGCTAGTTTCACTTGAAAAAAGTCAAGCAAACCCGCGAGTTTCACACAAAACACAAGCCATAAACCATCAAAGGTTCCGTTAGAGGGTTGGTGAACTTTAGCAATGCCTTTGATGAAAATGGTCTGAGTTTCAAGTGTGTAATGAAACCCCAAATCATTCAAGTTTCACATGGTTGCAAATATTTCTCACAGTTCTGATCAAAGGTGTATTCAGCAGGGAAGAAGCTTTGATTTTGCAGTACAGGGGACGTGCTGAAATTTTCAAAGCCAGGCCCTGGGATTTAGATGAGCAGTTCTTCTTGGAAGAGATACAGCTAAACTTAGCAATGCTTAGGGGGAAGTAATGTGAAGATGGCATATTTGGATTACTCTTTTTGCCCCTAACCTCCTTCCCAGGGGGAAGTTTTAATCCCCTTCTCTGACATTCAGGAGGCTGCCTGCCCCCACAGCATGCTTAGGTTCAACACTGTCCTCCCTACATACCCGTTTCCAAGACTCTTTCTTGACTTCACTCTCACAGCTGCTGTCATTGCCGTTCTGTAGCACAGCACTGCAGAGGAAAAGCTCGAGTGCGTCTTGAGGAGGAGGCATTAATGGTGTTGGAGTGGTGGGTGATGCATATTCCGGCAGGCCAATGCAAAAGGCACAGGACATAGCTTGGAGGTTTCCCTGGATACCTATACAGGGCCCCTCCACCACCCTGTGTCTCCCAGGCCAGCACCACCTTGGGTGGGCCAGGAGAGCAGCTGCATCTTCCACTGCACTCAGTGATGAGACCCAAATCCCCCCAGAGCCAGAGGCATATGTAAATGTCTGGTTTTAATATCACTGCCTTGCTGTGAAGTCTTCATTTGTGACAAAGATTTCCATAGCAACAGACTGATCTCACTAGCAGGACTGTGGTCCCCTTGGAAGAGCAGGTGGAAGGAGGGGATAGAGAAAGCACAACCCTGCACAAAATGCTATAAGGAAGCTGATACAAGTATTTATGCAACAGAGAACCAGGCTTCAGCAGGTCAAAACTCCCAACGAAAGGGAATCCACCAGGAAGGCTGTGCAGAGGATGCTGTGAACTCATTAGACTGGGGGTAAGGAAACAAATTGCATCTCCTCACTTTGATTTGCCTGTGCACAGCACAGGGATCCCAATACTGCACGTCTTTGCTGTGACACCTTGCCTGTAAGGGACATGTTACAGGTACCTTGGGAGCAGAGGAACACTTTTAGGTGCTGCAGCCCTCCAGCTAGAGGTGCGTAGAGAACAGATTACCTACCATGCGTCAGCAGGTATAAGCTCTTACCACAGCCGTGCCAGACATCTGCTGTATCCCCAGATCACCTCACTAGCCTATTTTCGTCCTCTAAAGGCAGCAGCCAGTAACACTGACCTACCAGACTGTTCCATAATTAGCCACAAACTAAACAATGTTTAGATACTGCCTTTTAATCTGTAGTAACTTGACACTGCAGGAATGCAAAGCTTTGTCACGCTGATAAGTACAACTCTTTTACACCAAAGATACATTGCAGATGCTGCTTTCCCCAAGAACAACCCATTTTACAGGCAGCCTGGCGTGATATACTACAATTCATTCCCACATCCAGCTTCCAATCAGTACAAATAACATGTACATGTATTACAGGGCCTTCAACTGCTGCTGCCTAAGAGACAGCACCAGTGTTTGGTCAGAAAGAGCTGGGGCAGCCAAAAACTCTTTTAGGCAACAGTAAGTTTTTCTTTTAAGGTGTTTTGCTTCTTGATAATGTTGCTATTCTCACAGAGATATTACAGTAAGTAGCTTGGTTGAACTGTGTGTTTCTAATAAATAAATCACATCACAGCAATTTAACCACAATGGTAGCACCTTTGGCTGGCATATTTCACTTTAATGGGTCTAGAGGCACTTATGCAGAAAGCCCTGCAAAGGCAAAGCAGATGGGTTTTTTTCTGCAGTCTGAGTAACTCCCTATTTTGTGGCTTTTAGTGTCCAAGTAAAAGGTACTGTTAAAACAGTTTCAAAGATTAGATGCTTCAACAGGGAGAGAGCAAGATCCAGCATCACTGCAAACTTTATCTTTAGCATTAACTGACTTAACACTTAACCCAGCACTACCAAAACCCAATGCTCCTGAAATCCAAGCCTATTAAAGGTCTGAGTGCTTTTTGAGATACTGACAAGTATGTTGAGGAGCTTTTCTTTCATAGATTTCTCTGAAGGCCTGAATGCTTTCATTGCTGAAGGCACCATCATTGTGACAATTACAATAATTTCCTCAGTAAAGGTACTAAAGGATGTCCCCAGAAGACACATTCAGGTCTCAGGTTTTAGGATGACTGTGGAGATACATGTATTTGTTAATAATGCCTACATATATTCAGTTCTGTTTCTACCACTATCTTCTGCTTAACAGAATCTCCCCCCCCTTGCTGCTCGAATCTCCTACCCCATAACTCCCAAAGCAGAAAGTTGAGTTAAAGAGTGCCAGGAAAAAAAAAAAGAACAGCCAACCAAGTCCTCAAATAAAAAAAGCTTATGAGCAGGAAAAGAGCTCTCATCACCACCGTGCAAAGCTTAAACAGGGTACTTACCAGCCAGCTCAAACCACACAAGATCCCCCATCTCAAACCAACATCCTGAGCAAAATAACATCACTTGTTCCACACCAGCAAACCCATAAGCCTTTTAGGACCAACCTTTTATTCCTCATGGGAGTAAACAATCAGGTTCCTGCCTGATTTGCTGAACTGGGTGTTTCCTCCCCCCTCATGCAGAAGAGCAGTTAATTATTTACAAAGCTGTCTGTAGCTCTAGTTTACATGCTGGAGTTTACATGATTTATTGAACAAAATAACATTTTAAAAGAAATCCTGTCATAGATCTGTCATCCTTAAAAGAGCCTGAATGTTTTTTCATAAGAAGTGAACACATGCAGGAATTGCTGAAGATGCCTTCTTTTGTTTGCAGCCATTTACCCGCATAAGTCATCTCCCTCCTCCCTTTCATTCACAGGTTTGTGATGAAGTCTCATTAGCTGACTAACCTTTGTGAGCATGTTGGTGTTGCAGCAGGAACTGCTTCATGAAGAAGATTATCCATTAATCATGAATTCCTCAGGAACTGTCTTGAAAAACCTGGGCAGGTCAGCTGCTAACCCTGTGTTGATTAGTGGCCCAGAGAGCAGAGCAGTGGGAAATTAAAAGAGTATTTAACCCTTGCTTGGTGGTTTGTGGGGTTTCCCTTTTAACCTAAGCCTCTTTTTATGCTGCTGGAAAATCAGTTTTGTTCTGACAAAACATTTGATAGTGATTGTGATGGATTGTTTGGCTAAAAAGCCTTACAAATTGAGACAAGGAGGCACCAAATGTAATCAGTTCTAAGTAATGTTAAGTTTGATGGCTTTGTAATGGAAAATAACTGAGGTGCTTGAAGGTCGTTGACATAGTTTTAGGTCCTTAGGACCTTGGTACAAAAAATGCAAGAAAAACAATAGAAAAACAGGAGCTGGGGATGGGGAGTATATGGGACTAGCAGATATCCAGGATGGGCACAGTTAAACTAACTGATAGGTAGAAGGAAAGGATGATTGCTATGTTTGTGGTGTTAATGAACCCGTTAAGCTGGTGTAGACATCTACTGGGGAGCATCCCGGACTAGCAGATGTCCAGGATGGGAGCAGTTAAACTAACTGGTAAGTAGAAGGACAGGATGGTTGCTATGTCTGTAATGTTAATTAAGCTGGAGCTCCTAAGACTGCCAGCAGTGATTGTTGGAAGAAGTAAAGGACTCTCAAAGACCACCACCACAGTTTTGTATGCATGCAAGAAACCTTCTGGAAAATGATGTAATTCATGTGTAGCCTCATGAATGTGTATGGATGCCCAAGTGACTATAGAAGGAGGGCCTGTGCAGCACACACGGGGACGCACGTTTGGAGGAACCATCCCCCGTGTCTCCCGGCGCCGCAATAAAGAATACCTGCTCGTCAACTTGAAACTTTGTGGGCGAGTTTGTTCCTGGAGTTTTCTCCCAGTCAAAATGTAGAAACCGAGATTTCCTTTTTCTGTTTCAATTTGCTCTTGAACCAATATCCCATTTAGAAGTGAACTGCTGCTAAGTGTTCCTGCACATTATTCATTACGGAAGCAGTCTGTGATACTGTAGAGCCTGATTTCTCACTGGGAAGAACTCCATACTTCTTGGAGCTGGACCTTCTCTAAATTCAAAGTCAGAGCCTGCAGCCTCCAAATGCAATTAGCTGAGCAGTGTCTTCCTTAAGTGGCACTAAAGGCCAATGCATTTAATGCTGAGTTAAAATGGTTGAAACTGAACTTCAAACAACAAACATATCAATCATTTTTCGTCCATTGGATTACACCTGTATCAATCACAATATTCACAACAACCATAAACCCACTGTTCCTACACTTCCCACTGCTTTAAGTATCAATGTCCTTGCACTTGGCATGGGTGACCTGCATTCTAACTCATCTTTTGTCAGGTGAAATGCCTTCTAATTTCTTTTTTTGACAGGCAGGTATGATCCATAACTCCTAAAACACTAGGTCCATTTGTTATTGCAGGAAATGATGTAACTTAATAGAAGTTATCCTGTAAAATATGTGAATAACAGGAGTTTGGCTGTGGGTAAAAGCTAGATACATTCAAATAGAAATAAAGTTCACATTGGGCCAGTGGCAGTGTATAAATCACTTGAGTCAGGTTACTGAGAGACAGATATGGAGTCTTTTGAACTGAGGTCCAGTGTCCTTTTCAAACACTGTTCTGCTGCCAGTCACTGGCTTTGATGTAGAAACCCTGGTGTGAACTTTGCTTGCCTATGCTATCAGGAAGATCATGCTAATCATAATGGTCCATTCCGGCCTTAAAATCCCTGGCAACCCCTGGCAACCTGAAGCAGTGAATCTGAGTATGAATTTTTCAGCACTGACACTAATGTCTCTCTTCTGCAGGGCTGAGCTGTGGAAATACTTGACAGCAGGTGAGCTCAGCAGCTCACACCAGAGTGTCTCTGGAAAACATTCCGAGCAAGATTATGGCAAATTATTGCCTTGCATCATGTTAGGCATGTAATCAATGAAGTGCATTATTTTCTCTTGTTCCAACTGTTGACAGCAGAAGGACGCTCCCAGCTCACTCAGTTCCTGGCTCCCCTCTGATTTTGGGCAGGCTGGAATTACCCTAACTAATGGAGTGACTCCTGGCTTTTGTGTGTGAATGATGTGAGACTCCAGCCTCAGGGGATGCGAAAAATGAGCCATGTTTTCCTCTAGTCTTACAATACAGGAGAAAGATGTGTGCATAATCACAGATAAGGACGTCCATTTAATGTGAGATTTAAACACACCCAGACTGATGAGATAAACCTGTGACAAAGTCTTAGCTGTCTGTTGAACCAGCTAGTGATGGACCCAAGAGCCCCTACCCCTACCATTAGAGGACAAAGTGACACAATGCAACAGATATGACGTGGGAAAGATAAACCTTACTTAGCAAAGACATGAGTCCCTTCTGGGTTGCAGCATGTGCCAAACTAGAGTGCTGCCACCTGCTTCTGTTCCGTATTTAATGAACATTCCCTGAACAAAAGAAAAGGATGCGCAAATCATTATTAGATGAGGCAGAAGAAAAAACTATCTCAAGACACAATCATCTCCTTCCCCTGCCTATTGAGCTGAAGTTACACTTTTTGGTGTAATAGGATAACAGCAGCAGCAATTTGAACTTCCCATCAGACTGTCTCTGCGAGGCTGAGCTGTTACCTTAATCCACCATCTCCTCAACAAAATGGGAGTCTGGTATCTTGTTCTCAATTAGTTCTTAGCCTGGACATCACAGAATGCCAGGTAGATAAGCCATTGTGGTAGGGAAAACTAATAACATCACTATATGCTGGTGACTTCAGTGCCTGGCTTGCTGGTCAGCAAGCATTGGAGAGTCTGGGAACTTTTCCACCAACCCCAGTGGGCACTGGGTTAGGTTTTTTGGGTCTTAACTCAGATACATTCTGCAGTATTCTTGAGTATCACCTGTGGGCCCTAAGCAATGCTCCAGAGGTGCTCTGCAGCTCAAACCCTTGCTTACCCAGGCTAGGACTGAGTAGAGATTGGAAAGCTGAGAAGTTCTTATTTCAGTCCCAGTTCTCTGAGGCCAGTCACTGGCAGTGGCTTGCTCATTTTCTGAGCATGTGGCTTGTGTTGTCATTTGTAGCCATTTATCCCCTTCCTCGGTTGGTCGTCGAAGGCTCTATCTCAGGCAGGTTTTATGTGGGATTTTCTTGTCAGACCCTGCCTGCAGCATCCTGGAAGGAAAATGAGAGGTGAGGATGAAAGTGCCACCTCGCACAAGGAGGCCTGAGGGACCAGCAGAGTGCCCAGGACACGCAGTGCCCGGTTGATGGCTTTATGAGCAGCTTGGCTAGAGCATGTGTTCTTCCAGGGTCTTGTTCTGTGATGCACTCATAAAACAAGGCTGTCCTCCTGCTTTGTGCAGCTGACCACAGCAGCTCTCACTTCAGAGAGAGCATTTGGAGCTGGCAGAGGGAGAGATAAAACATAGAAGTTGCTTTGGGCTCCAGCTTCTAACACTGCTTTGGAGCTGAATCCTCCTTGCCCATTCAGTCTTGGCATACTTTTACACAGGGTGTCCTGATTCTCCCTCTCATCTGCTTCAAACATGGGATTAGGCAAAGCATTCAAAATCAGGAACAACCACCGAAAACCCCCTTAACCACTAGATAAACAAACCCAGGCCTTCACGGGGTAAAATCAATTCCTGTCAGTATTCTGTGCAATGCAATAGAAGCAATTCTACTTAGCCGTGCCTTAAATGCCGCTATATGTCACACTTTGCAGAAACTGATAGTTCAATTTTCAGCGTATTGATTTCCAGTTAAATCAATGGTTTTTAACAAGTTCACCTGCCCAACCTGCGAAGCAGACTTGAGATACCCAATCTGCAGCAGGGGTGTACAGAGAGGCCTGAAAAGGTAATAGGGGTTGTAGGAGATGGTGTTATGCTGCTCATACATGTAACGTAGCTGAGCTTCAGGACAAAAAGGATGTTTTGCTTTGTTCATTAAGGAGCTCATTTGTGCAGGAGCACCCAGAGGTCCTGCCTAGCGGGAGCTTAGGGTTATGAACAAGGGAATGTGTTCAGTGACAAATGTGTATGCAGCATTTTGAACAACGGAGGAAGGCCAAAGAAGGAAAAGAACTATTGAAGTGTAAGGGAAGATATGGCAAAGAACACAAAACAATTCAGGACTTCTTTCCAAGAAGATGACCTCACCATAGAGTGTAGTAGCAAAGAGAAGTTGGTGCATTGGTAAGGAATGGTGAGGAAATCATGCATGCTTTCTGTGTCTGCAAAGTTCATATAAACGAAAACCCTCTCTTTCACCTCTGGCATCACCCCAACCAACTGTGCATGTGGTATAAATATTCTTATTCACATTGTCTGAATATACATAGCAATTTTGTCATCAACTTACAAAATGGCAAGAATAGTACCTTCCTTACTCTGTCAGTACTCTGAATACTAAACCCTAAAGGAAAAAGATTTGCAGGGATTTAGATAAGATCTGAACATCTTGCCACAAATCAAGATAGTCAGATACAGTTTGGAAGAGCCATTGTTTGCCTCACTGTGCTTTGGGCATGGATCCAAATGTTCTAAGTCTGAAAATGCCCACCCTCTCCACCTCAGTGCTGTAACCTCTCCTCACTTGTGCTTTTAAAGTCTGTGTTAGTTCCATGGTGGTCTATTGGCACTGCCTATCCCAACCGATGGGAAATGGCCACCAAGGACAGGGACAGACCCCTGAGCATTCCAGGCACAGGGGCTGCCTGGGGCCAGCACCACAAAGGCTTCCTCTGGAGGATGCTGGGTGGTAGAACGCCCATGACATGGGCAGTAGAACCCCCATGACATAGTGCCCGCAGCAGTCACAACACCCTGGGGCAGGAGAAAAGGAGTGCATCCTCCTGTGCCACACTGACAGCCTGTGCAGCTTCACTGCTGGGACAGAGACATCCCAGAGGAAGTCTTTGACGAGCCAGTGGAATTACTCGGAGAGGGCAGAGGAAGGAAGGCTGGAAGGTGGAGGAGTACATTTAGCCATAAGATGCTGCAGTTTTTCCTCAGAAGAAAGCTGCCTGAACACACCTTAAAGTTTGCACCGAGTGTGCTAACATTGAGCAACCTCAGGTTGGAGTAGTGGGATAAATTAATCACCAGCATGGCTCTGACCCCACGCTCACAGCTAGTTACTAAGTACCATGCTGGATGCGGGTGCTCAGCACAGCAGGCAGCAGCAACCCAAGAGCCCTGGGCTGGAACATTTATGTTTTTGTTTGGTTTTTCTTTTTTGAAAGGAATGTAGCAAAAAGTACCACAGGCTCTTAATGGCCAAGGCTACACTTTATCAGAACACAATGTAATGAATTAGAACAAGACCGGCAAGATTAACTGCCACCTGGAAAACAAATCATCCTTTCAGGTTAGACCTGACGTTCTGGATCAGAACAAGTTCCTTGAGGGTCTTTCTCTGTCACCTCTGCTCCTCTGCCACCCCCTTCCCGGCCTCTTCATCCCCTGGAACGTTCTCCCTGGTGGCTCCCGGGGCCGCCCCCCTTGGCTCCCCACAGCCTCACGAAGATGGAGGCGAAGATGAGGGCCAGGATGGTAAAGAGCAGCCAGACGGCCAGGTACAAGTCGACGTCCACATCCACATCCGCGTCCACATCCACGTCCACATCCGCCCCCCCCTGCTTCTGGAGCCCGCCCGTATTACAAGCCATTTCAATAAAGTACAATGAAACAAGAACCTGAACCCAAAACCTGTATCTGACAAATGCTAAGATAACAAATACCAGCTGTAAGTAAGGTACAACAGGCTGAAGCCATGAACTCAGGAGAATCAAGAGCAACAACTTTGAGAGCCAATAAGTCAGCACTGTGACAACTGGCTATTAATCCTGTCGTTATCTCAACACTTTGTGCCCCACATTGGACGCCAAAAAGAACTGTCGTGGTTTAAACCCCTCATGCAGTTCATTCACTCACTCCCCCCTCTTTCTTCCCCCAGTCCCGAGGGGGATGGGGAGGAGAATTGAAAGAATACAACTCCCACCGGTTGAGATAAGAACAGTTTAGTAACTAAGGTATAACACAAACCACTACTGCTACCACCAATAATAATAATGACAAGGGAAATACGAGGAAAAGAATACAATCGCTCACCACCCGATACCCAGCCCGACCAAGCAGTGCACCCCCACCCTTCTGGGTCTCTGCTCTCCATTTTACATCCTGGGCATGACGTGCTGTGTCATGGAATACCTCTTTGGTCAGTTTGGGTCAGGTGTCCTGTCTCTGCTTCCTCCCGGCTTCCCCTCCTCCCTGGCAGAGCATGAGACTCAGAAAGTCCTTGGTCAGACCAAAACATTACCAAGCGGTAAGTGTAAACATCGGTGTTATCAGCACTGTTCCCAGCCCGAAAGTCGAAAACACAGCGCTGCACCAGCTACCAAGGAGAAAAATGACTGCTACTGCTGAGCCCAGGACAACCAGTGTGCCAAGGAAAACAGCAAGGAGCTAATGGTGGGATTCCAACAGCTGTGAAAGTGCACAGAACAGGCTGCAGCCTAACAGGCCTGTTAGGTTAGATGCAGCCTAAAAATGTTGATGCACTTTGAATCCATACTGTTGGGAAGGCACAGCATAACATCCAGTCTACCAAGTTGTTTCAGATCCAGGGTGACTGCATTGTACCAGCTCTGGTAGTGCTGCTTTCTTGGCAGTTTTGCTCCACAGGCATCATCTTACCCCTGCATCCTACCCTCTGAGCCCTCCATGTGCTAATATTACTGGGCTGAGAAGCACAGGGATCATTTTAACAAATATGTATGAAAATATCCCTGATACATTGCTATGCTTTTGCATATCTGTCTTCAGCAGAGCTCCAGCTCAACAAACCCAGTTTCTCTCCATATCTTGAGACGTATCAGTGCAATCAGCATACTTCTTAGTAAATAAAGGAGTGCAACTTGCTTTAATCTTTCTAGTTTGCTTCTTGGGCCCATGACAGGTCTGGGGCTGTCCCACTCAGTGGCTGCTTTCTCATCTTTCCATGCTCTTGGATATTGTAGGGAAGTCTTCTCTAGAGGCAGGTTTGAGCTCTCTGCCTCAGTACTAGTGGAGCTGACAAGCCCAAGCTGCTCACAAGCTGAATCCAAGGTTGAAAGCCCAGAGGTTATTCAGAGAGACGTATGGAAGCATTATGGAATAGGCGCTGGAAGCTGTTTCCTCCTTTTCTGACCTATTGTTAGTGTAGTTGCAGGGGAAAAGGCAAACTCCACAGTTCTGCTCTTTGCTTGTGACCGGCTATCCAGCATCACTGCAAGGAGCTTCCTTTTAGCTTGATAGATTTTAGACTTTAATTTTCCTTAGTTCAGACTTTGTGACCCTCCAACACACCTGAGCTCATGGAGCACAAAAACATTTGCTTCTTTTCCCCACACAAAAAGATACATGGCTAAATTTCACTTGTGAGTTTTAGACCTGGATATCTGTGGTATAAAGGAAATAAAGTACTCATGAATATTCCTTTGAACCAGCTCTGCATAATCCTAGAGCTGGGATTCAGAGCTCTTCCGCTTATTTTCCAATCATTTGTGGAAGATGAGGTTTTTGTTCTCAACAAAGGTTGGCCAAAGCAGAAGTGTTTTGAATGCTTAGAGTCCAACTGTATCTCTGTGGCAGCAGGCACACAGTGCTGGGTCCTATTACAAGCCGTAGTGTTTCTTCTTAAACCAGCCAGGAGCAAGGTGCTTCCGTCTTCTTGTTGATGGACAGTCTGCAAACAGTAGAAGTGACCAGAGGGGTTGTGCAGAGTAAGGTGGGCTCTCAGCTTAAGCACAAATGGGCTGGAGGTGGGGGTTGGTAACTGATTTTACTGGTTTTACAAGAGATTGTTTTTCCTGGCCCATGCTGTGCTTCCCAGGGTGTGGGTCAGCATAGGCAGCTCTAAGCTTGCTGTTCCTTCACCTCCTAGACAGTGTTGAGCACAGCCTAACGTAGTGGAGGCACAGGGATGAGGGACTCCACTCCCTGGGCCAGAAGCACCACGAACACCACCTTGTTACTGAGACTCTGCTGCTGCTACCACACTCTGTAGGATCAGAGTTATTTATAGATCCTTTGTTTCCTTTCTGTCTCCTGCTGCCTCTTCCCTGTTTTGTGGATCCCAGTGCTTTTCCTTGGTGTATGCTGAGATCGGGAGCAAGAGCCTGCTTCCCAGTGTTTCCTCAAGTGATTCAAAACAAGTGGAGAGAAGCAGCTGCTTCTTTCAATGGCAGAATCCTTCCCATGCCATCTCCATTAACATGAAGCTGGTTTTATAACAGATGTTCAAAACTTTCAAGTATTCGCTGACCAGGTTTGAATCTTGTTTTTAATTCTCTGGCATCATTGTCCAGACCTTCAGCAGCTCCCGGGGCTGTTTCTAGAGGCAGGATGTGTTATCCCTGTTCTCACCCTCCTCCAGTGCAGGCAAGAAGCAGTGCTGAGAACAGAGGTCACTGAGCATGTTGTTAAAACTCTTCCAGCTGCCTGACAAATAAACAAGACAGACCCAAAAGCAGTGACAAAACCCACAACTGCATTGGCATTGAGGAGACGTGGTGCGATACGCTGCAGGATGCACCATTAGTGTTTGGCTGAAGCAATGCTAATCCCGGCCTGACAAATAGGCAGCCCAATTACTGCAGCTATTCCACGGAAGTAATGGGGAGTCTGGGAATGGGACTGATGAACAGCTTCCTAACAGTCTAATGAGCAGCCTGGCTGCTCTCCATCAGAGGCCTAGTGGAAGTTGGTGCAAGACCCCTGGGGTGGTACAGGAGAACGTGCAGACTCGGAATTGTCCAAATATAGCATTAAAATACAGCAAGAACTGAGTGGAAGCTTGTGCTTAGCATGTGGATAAACCAACTTAATTGTGACAGGTGCATGAGAACCAATACATTCTCAAAGGGGGTTATATTTGCATTGTACAGAGGACAAGGAGTAGATTAAATGTATATTTAGGAGAGCCATTTTAGACTTAGAGCTTCTGGGTGACTGGAGATAACTTTTGTTCCAGCTAGTGGAGGAAGCTGCCAAGAAAATCAGCCTCTTGGGGTTTGATTATTGAGGAAGAACAGAGAAAAAGGGAGAATAAGAGCTGTGGGTGAAAAATAAGTTATTGGAGTTGGTTTGGGAGGAGCTGCTGAGAGAGGGATGAGGAGGTGAACAGGAGCTAAAGAGGACTTTAGGGAGAGCCTGGGGATGCATGTGGAGCTGAAACCATCAATCAGGCATTTATATCTGCTGTCTCATAAGCAACTGGTAACTGTCGTCTCCATCCCTCTGTGCTGGAGGTTCATGAGAGCTTTAACAGCTTTCTACAGCTCCTCATCATAGGTTAACTGAAATACTGGCCGTGGATGTGAACATCAGAATCCTGCTGATTAAAGGTGTGAAATTCAGTCCTGCTGGACTGTAGGCTATTTTTTTTCTTCTCAGCTTTTAATTTTTTAAGGATCCATGAGCTGAGGGCATTGGTTAAGTTCGCAAAGTGAAGATCTCAAAAAGGAGGCACCCTCTATGCATCCTAAATTCCATTCTCTGATTAAGCACAATGCAATTCATTCTAATGAACTATTCCAGTGCATGCAAGGGCTGACCTGCAGCTGCTTTTTCTGCCTCCCTGTGCTCCTGGCAGCGTGGGCCCTGCAGGTGTTTGTTTATCATTTTTCTTGTGTGGCTGCTCACCATGAGGTTCATGGCTGATTAACTGGGATTCAAGATATGTTTCTTTGACTGGCAACTATTACAGCATGTGAAATGTGTTTGGGAATCATGTCCCAAGATGGGTCAGAATTGGAACCACAGAGGATTTAAGTAACTTAATATTCTCCAGGATGAGTAAAATAGTTGCTATTAATTATAGTTATTCAAGAGATGGTTGGAAATGCATCTGCCAAATAGTACATGTAGTGGAAGCCTGCCCAGCACATGGATGAGGTCCCTGCTTAGAAGCGCTGATGATCTTTCTTAATCAGCTTCTAATTTCTTCCGATTTTTTCTTCTGCTGCACAGGCCTTTAATTCTGAGTGATCTCTTGGAAGCACTTAACTGTGTGTTAGCAACCTGAGAGGAATGACTTGCTTGGAAGTGGCTGAGTGATGATCTCAGAGGGTTGTAGAGTAGGATAAGATGTTTTGCAGTGTATCGTCAGTTGCTACTGAAGTGATAACATGAATCCCCTGCCAGTTTTCCACTGCGAACAGCAGTCAGATCCTGCCTGTTATACTTTTGATGAGGAAAGTTGCAGTGTCTGAATGGAATATTTTGCTTTAGCTGCCAGAGTAATAAGTTACTTCTGCGCAGAAACTGAGTTGTAATTATTCCTAATGGTGTTGTGTTGACTTCATTCTTGTACTGCTAAGTAAAAAGCTGGTTTCTGTAAATACAGGAAACCAAAACCCATTAATAATAAAAAGGATGACTTCTGCAAGTGTGGACCTGAATGAGGAACGTCGAGAGATGTGTGAACACTTATTCCAATCAAAATAACAAATTTTCCAGCGAGTTATTTCTGATCCTTTCAGTCTGTTCCTCATCAGCATTCATAGAAGTAGGAATTGTTTGTGAGAACTTCTGTAAGAAAAGGAACATATGAATATTAATGGTAATTACAAGAACTGACATGCAACTGTGTGTGCAAAATATGCCTGTCATGGGGTCTTGGTAGATTTTGCACAGTTTTGCAACATCTCTAGTAACAAATGTGGGTACAAATGTAATATCAGGTGACGGATCAAGCCCTCCAGGCAACAAGTAGCTAAGATTCAAATAGAGTGATCTCCGGGGAAATCCTTGGCTTGATCTCTTTTTGTTTACAACATTTAGTTCAGAAATAAATACGCATTTTAGTTTATTTACTAATCTACATTTTTGTAGGCTGTTAGAGTCAGCAGTGGAAAAAACCCCTACTGACTTCAACAATGTCATGCTTTCACCTGCAACTCTTCAAACACAACTTGTGAATGCAATTTGTCCACAAAATAGAACCAAATTTATTAGTTATTCCTGTGACTGCACAACTGTGCAGAATTTTGTCCATCTGCCTGGGTCTGCTGCTGCTTTCAAGTAGAAAATGAAATATAAATGAATAGGGTGAAGCAATGACTCTCGGAACAGATATGTATTAATGTAAGTATAGAAATCAGCTGCTTAGAATTCAGGATTGTTTTCCTGTTTTGCATGAATCTCTGATGGTCTGACACCAGTGTTACTATTTCTGTTTCATCCCCCTCCCTCTCCTACATAGTCAGTGGTGTGATCATCCTGATGATGAGGTGCTGTTAGTAGCGAAGGTTCTATTAATCCGTGTGTTATTAATCCTTTTACCCTAAGCTTCAGTACTGCACAGAGTTGCTCCTGAGCTTCTACCTTAATCTGAATTACAGATAGATTTTTAGTGAGATCTCTGCTTAACCAGCTTGGGCTGCTCTCTGGTTTTGGATGCATGCATGTTCCCATTGGAGTGCATTTGTCAAAATACTTGCTACAGGGTTTTATCTGTTTGTTTTAAACTATACTTGGACTTCTTTTCCATATTGCATGAGGTAGTACTTGAAACTGATTTGTTTCATTTCATTCTGAAAGAGTGCTAATAGCTTATCTGCATTACTGTTTTTGCTTCCTTATTGAATGGCCCACCCTTGCTGACTTTGAACCAACAGCCTCCAAGTTTGCTGTCTGGGGATGTGTTGCAACATCTGGTTGAATGTTTGCTTGTAAAGTGCTTCTAAATAGTAACTACAAAAGCCTTTCAACCTGTGAAAGGGAAAAATTAATGGGGTATAAGGATTTGGAAATACTTGCTTGATTCTGAAAGCTGTGGTTCACGGGTCCTTTACAGTTCCTTGGGAAGTAGAAGCAGGAAGAGGGACACACTGAAGGTGATTACCATGCTTTCAATACAAAATTAGGGAGAGCTGTTGCCAACACTGACCTGGGGAGAAAAGCCTTTTCAATAGCTAAATAGCAGTGAAAGAGTGACCTGTATGTACCCTGTTTGACAAGAATGTTATCCAGTGTAACTGCTTTTCTTTCTTCCTCCTTTGTGCACTTCTTCCTTTTGGTAGTTCTTTATTTGCCTGTTTTCATCCTATTGTTTGTCATGTTTGTATCCATGATGAATGTGACATGAAACTGCTTACAGCATCCCACAGCCTTGAGAGAGGATGCTCTGATGCTGCTTTTAGGAGGAGCAGTGGCTTAAATCAAAGGTGTGTAGCAGCTGAGCAGGTTGTAGAAAATTGCTTGACATAGAAAAATGACTTGTGTCTAAGTGTTGCTTGTCTTCTAGCACTCTGGTGCGAGGATGTGAATTGAGCTGGTTTATCAGTCACGCTAAGAGTCAGCATAATACACAATTAGACTTGGAACGCTGCTGCTTTCTCCGTGCACTGTTCAGGGACAGAAAGAGATAAAGGGAGAAGTGTGCCACGTTTGTGTGCAGCTTTCCTTCTTATGACTGTGTGTTTAAA
Organism: Ara ararauna; assembly: GCA_028858755.1. Taxonomy (NCBI): domain Eukaryota; kingdom Metazoa; phylum Chordata; class Aves; order Psittaciformes; family Psittacidae; genus Ara; species Ara ararauna. The sequence goes on from CM054395.1 coordinate 5,769,556, forward strand.
TGCTTCTGCTGAAAACTGGATGCAGTTTTAACCTATAGTGGAAGGCAGACACTATATAGACAGGTCATAGGAAATTGTTTTCAGTGCTTTTGCACAATTGAAAGGACATGGGACCAAACCAGAAATCTCACTTGCTTTCAGAAGTAAGTTTCTTGGCAGGGATAAGAGATGCCACCTAGAAACACTCTAATGTCATCTCCCAGACTTTGGGAGGTTGGCATGCAAATACCTGTAGGATGTCTAATCCCTAAAGAAGATCATTACTGTATCTTGTAGGAATAGAGGTAGTGTGTTATCCAGGGGCTGGCTTATGTCCCCACAGAACACCTGTACAGCACCAGGCACTGATTTGTGCTGGGGTTAATCCTTCACTGAAGAACACACTGCAAGTTATCAGGATGTGCTGATAAGTGGCTCTCCCTGGATGTGCAGGTGCTGTGAGCAGCAGGCTGCAGGTACTAGTGGGTGCTTAAGATTTTTAATAACCATTTTCAGGGATGGTAATGACAGCAATATTTTATTAAGAAAGCGGTCCTTTTCCTTACTCTGTAGGTTCCAGCTTATAACTGATAGTTAAATAATACTGTAATTATACTCTAAAATACATTCAAGACCTGGTTTTACGACTTTGAGAAGTACTTTCTCACAGGAGTAAGTTCCTTGACTTTAAAGACAATGGTCACATGAACAAAGATGCAGAATTATGTCTTAAATCTGTATTGCACATGCAACATGTAAGGTATTGGTCAGATGCTGTAATTATTATCTCTGTACAAGTTATGGAGTCAGTGTGGTTGCTTCTGTCTGAGGATAAGAGTACTGATAGTGAACAACTGAGAGGAAGCTACAAAGGAAACTTGGTTGATATTCAAAAGACAAGATGTCAAGATCTGACATTCTTCATCCCTTATAAGAAGACATCTAATAACTCATAAGTGAGTGTAAATGTCATATCACTCCTAAAACCTTATGCATTCTCTATCAAGCAGAATAATGAATGATTACAAATGTTCCAGCTCACGAAACACCAACAAAAGTGAAGCATGAAATTAAAGAATTAAAGTGGAAAATAATGATAATGTTACCATGCTTTGCTTTATTAACACTTACCACCTGGAAGGATCTCAAAGCTCTGTGGGCAGGATGGCTGCTTGCTGGCTCCAGACAAATATGGCCACACATACACAGAACCTCATACATTACTTACAACTGTTGGCACAGAACAGGATGTTTCCTAAATCTCTGTGGACTTGCAAGGAGGCAGTTGTAGTATTCTGGAAAAAACAAAATGCCTTTTGAAGGTTTCTTTGCAGTGGCAAGCACTGGAAAATGACTGTGGGCAAAATGAGGAATAGCTTTTTGTAATCACTGGACTCCAGGAGCTGAATCATGTAACACCCCCTTAAAGTCACCAAACAGGGGATGTTTCATTTGCTGGAACACCCTAAGGATCTTCTGCAAGGGTTAATGTAAAAGGGAACACCATCACTCCTTAGTTTTCCTTATTCTGGCTTTGTGTAGTCTGTGTCCAATCTTTAAACATTTTTCTCTGCTGTGCCTGAAACATATCAGACATACTCTGTGCTTGAAATGTCCGTGTTAGCATTTTCACCGTTTTCCTGTGCATTTGTAGTTTCCTTTGGGGATTTGAATAGAAGACACAGTTACTGTTATTTGTCATATTTGGGATTTTTTTTACTCAAGCTGTTTCATTTTGTTTCACCTGGTAACTGAGAAACGTTCATCTGCAAAATGTCTTAATACGCATCTCAAATCTGTGAAATAAAAGTTGGTTTAAACCCTGTATTTCAGAAGCTTAGATTACAGAGAGTGTTGGGTCTTTTCCCTTTCTGTGCTATTTATGAGCTCTGCTCCTTTTAAAAAAGTAACAAAGCCAAGTGGTACTTAGGAGAAAGTATACGTTTTGTAAATCGCATGAAGGCAAATGCAGAGATTACACAGAGGCATCATAAGCCCATCTCCTACTGATGTGTTTTGGGATGCTGGTACCTAACTGAAGGTTGCCTGCAAAAATCATCTGCTTTTCCATGCATTTTAAAGTGAGTACTTCTTTCGGGCCAGGAGTAACTGGGCTAAGCTGGCTTCTGGGACAGAGGAAGGTGATCCTTATGCATGTTTCAGCAAAAAGCATCTAACGTTTTACACTGACCAGATGCTCCTGAAGCCTTGCTCCTAAGGGTCCTTTGTTTAGAATAAGCACTCCTGGGCAGATATCCTCATGAAAAATGAACCGAGCAGTTATCTTGCATCAGCACTTACTGCAGTGGCTGTTACTGTGTTTTCATGTGTGCTTGTATAATGCAGTTGCAATGCAAAGAATGAGTCTGAGGCTGGAAAGGGGGAAATTATCCCCAGGTAGGTTGTAGAGCAGAACCCAGGATCAGTGGCAGTTCAGCTGCACATGGCATGTTTGCTGGTGGGGGGTGACTGGGGTGAATTGTGCAAGCATGGCTTGGCTTGAGAGTCCTCCCTGATGTTGTTGTGTCATAGGAAATAGCAGAAAAACTCCACAGGGCATAAATAAACCTGATTCTTGGACTGGCTTCTCCAATAACATTTACTTCCAGCCCTGTAAGTTGCCTTTTACATGAGCCATATACCCCGTCATTTAGCTGTCTCTGTTGCCAGTGTTCTTCCCCTCCAATGCTCCTCTATTTCTGCGTCTGTCACTATCACAACACATTTCCTTCCATCCTGCTTTTGCATTGTGGTGTTGTCTTGGGGCACCTCTTCATTTCTGTTTCTTTCCTTCTTTCAGACCCGTGAAACCCACTGTCCTAATTCCCTTCTTCAAGAGAGGAGATTGCATTCTACATTGAACTTTCATAATGTTGGTTGAGGGGCAAGAGCCAACTTGTAGCCAAAGAGACAAGGAGGTTCACTAGGGGCTGGCTGTGCCAAACTGTTTGGGTTCTTGTCCTAGTGCAGGAAGAGGAGAGGTGTGGTTAGTGGAAGAGGGAAAGGATTGCAGAATTCCTGGCAAAGGAGAATCCAGAGAAGTGAAAGAAAAGGGCCATAGGTAAGAGCAGACAGCCGAAGCCTGGGACTTGCAAATGTCCTGTGATTGTGGGAATCTGTATTTAGGGATCCTGGCCTGAGCTTTCTTGAAGAAAAAATGACTAATTGTGATGTGATATGTTGTATGGATACAGAAAGAAAGGTGGAAAATCTATTTACAAACATCAGCTGTTGTATTCTGTGCCCCTGTAAAGCCCGTGTCCTAATCTTCCAGGTTCTGTGCAGCAGCACTAGGAGCAAGGCTTTATTTGTGAGTCTGTGGAAATCTGTGCCCACAACAGGGGTTTCTTAACAATGGGGCAATTTCTAGGGGCTAATATCCTTGCTCAGGACAACCATGGAGAAATCCTTTCATCTACCATGAAATCAATCTATAGCCTTTCAGAATCACCCCCAAAATGATTTTACTTTACGCTGTTAGATAATGTAGGATTTTAACATAATTTCTGTAGACCATTAATAGTTATCTGTTAGTTTCTTATGTCTTTGCCATTAGATGAGAAGCCCAAGGATTAAGGCACCTGAATGACCTGCCTCCAGTTAAACTCATTTTCCTACCTGAAAAGCTTTAGTGTCTAATCAATCCATTAAGTAAACACCCGATGACAGGCAACAGGCACAATTTGTATTATAGTTCCACGCAGTGGCCTGGTGAGCCATGTGGCTTCATGCTGTTCTCTTGCTTAGAGAATGCATTATCAACAGAATGATTTTCAGGGTGCGATTTTCCACCTCTGCCCCCAGAGTGGCCAGAACTGCTCTAATGCTCATGCACACAACTGTTTGTGTGCATGGTATTGAATTCATGGCAAGGGGCATTTTATTTTTACTGAGGAGCTGGTGTGTCTGAAGAGCTGTGCAAAGTTCCCAACATGGATTATGGCTTTCATAAGCCAACATAATTTTTCCAGAAGAAGCCCTGCAAGAGCCTCTTGACCTTATTCCTTCTCCTTGCCTCCCACATGGAGCGCTTCCAGAATTCCCTGTGTATACCTGCTGATAACCTGTTGTAACTGATGAACAAACTCCCAGGGCTGACAACTGTGTTGTTTATAAACAGAAATTACAATATATACTAAATCATTCAAGAGGAAAAAATTAGTACAGCAAATAAAGTAAATTCATTTTATTGTTGTCTCATTATAAATGCTTAACTGCTTCCAGCAAAGTATATGCAGATATAAATATCAGATACCTATTTAAAAAGCCTTACGGGAAAGTGGACAAACTTACAAATTAAATCTATGCTGTAAATTCCATGGTAGTTCAACAGAGGTTGCCAGAGCAGTCACTGTACACTAATATTTATTGAAGCTGATGCCTTTCTGCTATAGATGGTGAACTTAGTGAACTGACCTCAATTTCTCATTATAACACTGGTCAAGTCTTTTAGAAAGAAACAGAAAATTGTATTGATTATGCAAAATGCTCATGAAACACTTTTTATGAGGGAGAACTGGGGGCATTAACACAATAGGCTGCTGGGAATTAGTTAAAAACTGTAACCCAAGGGAAGATGAGGGAATGGTTTAGAGCCATCCCACCTTCAGGCCATCAGCAGTGTGTCTCTTGAGAGCTATAGCTGAGGATAAGACCATGTCCTTTTCTCCTGCAGGACAGTGTTCTCAACTAGCTGATGTCCATCAGTGGCTGACCTAGAGCAGGGACTCTCCTAATGTGCTGTGATGATAACATGGCAAACGGTCTGCACTGGACTGTGGGAACGGTTGTTCCCTGTAGTGGAGCAGTGCATGGAGGGTATCTCTCTCCCACAGGGTACCACAGTGGCATTCAAGAAGTGAAAATGTCATTTTAAAGAAAAAACTTCTGATTCTTTGCCTCTGGAAAGCAGACTGTCCGTGAAAGTATATGTGCAAGTGCCCAGGAAGAAGCAGAAGTGCCAGTCCAAGTGCTGTTGGTCTGGAGGATAAGAGGTGAAGAAGTCTGTACTTTGGCTTTGCTATCCCCATTGAAGGGACTTCCATCAGGAGCTGGGGAGCCCAGAAATACTGGCTGATGGTATGTGAAAATGTGGGGGAATGGAAAGACCTGTCTTGTGGAGTGATGTAGCTGCAATGCGCTGGTTTGGTGACTTTGATAAACCTACCCAAGACTAGCTTACAGTAGTTTATGCCTATAGTTTGTATGCTGCTTCACTTCTATCAGGACCTAATTCTCATGGGAGATTGAAGCAGATTTCCTCTAACATTCCTCAAGGTAAACACTAAGCTCAGATCTTGTTAATAACTTCTAGTTACCAGGAGGGAAACTGAGGCATGCAAAGGTGGCATGAATTGCTCAGGGGTATTCAATTACATAAACACAGCTTCCATGTGCTGAACATTCCCTTAATCAGTGCTCCATTTCTCCTGTGCAGTGTTTAGCAAATAGTTGGAGCATGCTTGCGTCATTAGCTGTTACAGGATGCTCATGAACAGTCCTTAGGGAATAAGTCATAAAACATCTTGGTACCTAATGTATATCTGTATTCTGATTTTTTGGAAGGGAATCCAATGGCCAAACTATCAGTCACGCAAATTGAACTCTACCTGATACTTCCGCCCCTCCTTATATGCCTCATGCCCTTTAATGAAGAGAACACTTACAAAGGTTAATTCCAGTGCTGTTAAACTGATGGCTCTTCTGAAGCTGATGCAAGGCAGGCCACTGCAGTTTTAATTTTTGTCTTTGAAAGGCCCAGAGGAAAAGAGGAAAACAAGTGCAGATAAGCAAATACATTGGCCCTAGGCAGCACTTGTCATTCGTCTTGGTGAGCCCTGTGATAGCTGATGTTTCACAGGTCCTGGAGGTAATGTGATTCTATCACACCTTAGCTTCATTAGAGAGGGATCATACCACAGGGTAGTTAGAAACACTGAAGCTTATGAGGCTTGTTTTTACTGTGAGTGTCCACACGATTCTACCCCTACTTAATGTCCTCAGGCTTATCCTCCTGGTAGCTCCAGCACTGTCCTTCATCCTGTAGCTAGCAAACCAACAGTCTGCTTCTGAGTGTGGCTTTGATGGTCAACTTGTAAAATCACAGGGATAACAAGTAGTTCAAGCTTGTTTTTTCTGATGGATTCTAGTTTTTTCTCTTTCCTGCTTGTGATTTTCAGGAGATAAGAGATAATTACATACCTACAAATACCCACTCCGCTGTCAAACTTCGCTAAAATTTAGACAACTGTATTGAAAGATCTGTGGAAAATTGGGCTGGAAAGACCAGCATAGGCAGCATAGCTACATAGGTCCACTTTCCTTAGGAAACTAGGCTAAAAATATCTTAGCAAAGGCCCTACCAGTTCATCAGTGCGAAGTCTGCATCAATGGACCATGATTAACTATCACCTGAAGAGGTGGACTTTGTACTGTGTACTTTGGCAAAAGCTGAGTTGACAAAGTCTCTCTTGGTAGAGTGTCACAGATTTAGGGACATGCTGTTGACACCAGTGTGTTTTCTTCCTATTCTACCTCCCAGGCTATAGCTTCTCCTCTGATTCATACGCTGCCAAAGCAGCTTTTTGAACATTAGATGTCAAGTTGGACATAAAATGTTTTTGGAGTAGGGAGGTTTAAAGCCGAACCTGTGCTGAGTGCTCGACTTGCTCCACTTGAATACTGGATGAAGCATTTGGAACAAAATTGGAAAGTAGCTTTAAAAGTTAAAGAATTCAAAGTCCTTTTTTAAAAAGAAAGTGGAAAGTATTTCATTGGTTAAAAATGTATTTCATTAGGAATAATGAACTACCATGTGAGACAAGGGGGCTACAAAATTACAAAATGAAAAATGTAAACCTTTAGAATCAATTTTAAGTAATGTTAAGTTTGGTGGCTTTGTAACAATAGTAATGGAAAATTACTGAGATGCATGATATACAGAGAAAAAATATAGAGCACAGCTAGAGAACATACTGAGAATTCTTGTACAAGATAAGCTGCTGAAGTTGACGTAGTTTAGGCCTTTATGACCTTAGTACAAAATGAGTGTAAGAAAAACAGGCTAGAAGATGTAAGGATAAGGAGTATCTGGAATGGCAGGGGTCCAGGATGGGCTGCAGTTAAACTAACTGATAAGTAGGAGGACGGGATGATTATTATGTCTGCGGTGTTAAGGAACCGATTAAGCTGGTATAAGTATCTACTGAGCGTGATTCAAAGGCTGCCAGCAGTGATGAAGATTGTTGGGAGAAATAAACGACCGCGAAAGACCACCACCACATTTTTGTACGCATGCGGGGAACTTTCTGGAAAATGATGTAATCCATACGTAGCCCCGTGAATATGTATGTGTGCTCTGTAGCTATATAAGGACTGCTTGTGTAGCAATACAGGGATGCACGTTAGGAGGAGCTGTCCCCCGTGTCTCCCAGCGCCGCAATAAAGAATACCTGCATGTCAACTTGAAACTTCGTTGGCAAGTTTGTTCCTGGAGTTTCCTCCGAATCACATGAGATCATTCCCAACCATGAAGGATGAGCAAATCTCTGAAATCCTGATTTTAAATCTCAAGATGGTGCTCAAACTGCCTTTGAACTAGGTGGGAAGAGTCCCAGGCTTTGCCTCAAAGGAGGTTTTTACCTTCTGCTTGATCCAGGAGGATTGTGACTCAGTGGAAAACTGCGAGAGTTGAGGAGTGCAGCATAGTAAGAGCAGTGCCAAAGGCTAATACAGAAGTGTTAAGTTTTCTGTGCTTGGACTCAAGCCTGGAAATTGCCTCATAGCTATATGGATCATCACCAAAGGGAGATAGATTATGGAGATCGTCAGTATTCCGTGGCATAAAAAGATAAGCAAGTTCTGATAACGTTTTCTGTGCTCACCTGCGCAGAGGCTTCCTTACAAAGCTGCTCTCATGTGGTGTTAACAGCAGGCAAAACAGGATTGAAATTAAAATAAAAGGCTAATTTTAAAACATTAAAAAGGCAGCACATTGATAGCTTTGTAAGTAGTTCTAGTAAACAGGATTTCATAGCATGTGATCATACTGGATATAATCCTTTTCAATAGCACTTATTAAGACTCTTATGTCAGATTTCTGTGTTTGCAGCATATCTGAGAATACAAACCTGAGATAACGGAAGGTGTTCGCACAGGTTCATGCAGTATGTTCTGTATGAAGAGGGGTTCTCCATCACTTCTTTTCCTACAGAAGTCTCCTCTGCTTTTTTTCTGCATGCTGTCCTCGGCAGGAGGCAGGATCCCAGCCTTGGATAGACATCAGACAGGGATCTGGTGTAGGGGTTACTTGTGCTGGTTCTCACCTCTTTGAAGTTCTGAGAATGCAACTGTAACCGGGAGGCCGTATTTTGAATTGTGTGTTTGTGAAGCCCTTTGGTATGAGCAAATTAACTTTGATCTAGAGCTGCCATGTGAAAGGGTTTTGCCTGAGGCAGGTGGAAAAAAGTTCCCTTAACTAGCTAGGGTGAAGAAAAACACAATGGTGATGGGGGCTAGCAATAGCTCCAGCATCAAAGGGATAGAAACACAATGAATCCTCAGCACTAGCTTAGGGTAAGGAGAACTTTATGAACATTGAGGGGGCACTGGCTCAGTGCGTAAGACCAAACCTCAGTGCAAAAGCTGAAATGATAATTGCGAACAACTGTTGACGATTGTTTGCTGTATTTCTCCTATTATGAGACAATGCAAAGAAATTACAAAACTTATTATGGATTATTGTCCTTTCCTGGCATTGTCTGTATGTGATTAATGGCTGTATCTTCTCCTACCTGGGCTGCTTGTTTACCTGGGTGATCAGCTCCTCCTCCTCCTTAGTTGCTTTAGATCTTTTTCTTCTTTCTTATATCAGTGTCCATAAATTGATCCAGCAAAGTGCACATGTTGATGTCACTGGTGTTTTAATTAATGTTGCTGGTTGCTATATGGAACAGAAGCAAATGTGTTGGCTCATGCCAAATATGCAGTTCTGTGTAAGGAGTGCTTAGAGGAAGGGTTGTGTTTGCATATGAGATGTCTAAATGCATGGTGTAGAACAAGACATGAAATAGGATACAGAATAAAACAAGTGGTTTTTCTGAGCTACTTGAGACTGTACAATTTGAATGGGCAATCTTGCAAGAGCTGGAGATTTTTAAGGACTTGTAGCAGTATTTCAAGAAGTGGCCCCTTAAGAGCTATTTCATTTTTCATCATGTCTGGATGTAAGCAAAATGCTGCTCTCACTAGCATGCAACCATTGTCTTCCCAAGCAGAGCTGAATCAGACAAGGTTCTTATGAAATGGCAATGTATACAAGGGAAATAGTCGCCAGACAGTGCTCATGGAGGAGTTTTAAGAGATCAGCTGAAATTTGGCACTAATAAAGTACTCTTTAGATTTTGTTTTACTAGACCAAGACCAAGAGCTGCTTTCTACCTACTTTAGCATAAAATAATAAAGAAAATGCTCCTAATTAGCAAAGAAAGCTGTTTCATGGTAGGAGATGGTCTCATGCAGACTGTATATTACTTACACAGGTAAAAAGATTTAAGGTTCAGAATATTTTGTTGTAGTTGAGAAATGCCTGCTTAGTGATTTCACTTACTGTATTGCCGTATAACAATTCCTGTGAAATAGCAGTAAAGACATGTTTGTGAAAGGCTTGGCACCTATTTAGATCTGCAAATGACCATGAGAACAGTGGAGCAAGAGCTGTAATTTCTCTCAGCTTGGTATGTTCACCCCTGCTAGCAGGTATGTGGTTCACTTCAGATACATTTAATTAAGACGTGATAGTAGGGGAAAGGGAAGTTGTTTGCAGAACAGAAACAATTGATTAAGAACAAGAAACTCAAAATATGGGCTAAATCAAAAGCTTTTATTGAAGCTTCTGTACATTAAGTTTGTGGGGATATTAATGAGCTCAGATCTTAACCATCTGGCTTTGTGTTTGCAGAAACTAATGAGGTTTTAATCCAACAGCTAGAAGGAGCAGGCTCTTGGGGTCACATCATAGGTGAGATGATTCCAATTGAGGCACATGGATCTTATTTGAATAAGTTGAATTCTGCATTACAGACCTTGATCACCCTGGGAGGAGTCCTCAGATCTCACATAGTGACACATAGGTGCTATGCCTAGGTCAGTTGCTGTAGTGATCTGCTCAGCAAGGACAAAAGACATTAGCATGGACATGTGCCTTTGAAACACCAGACAAATAACTCGATGTGATGTTCTGGAAAAGCATCTCAGCATTTAAGCTTTGCTTGCAGTAAACCTCACACCAATTAAGCTAACATCAGGGTTTTAATTGCCTTGGTTAAGGTGCTGCAGACCTCAGTGCGCTTGCTCATAAATCAATTTGAATGCAAGTTGTAGCATCTCGGTGAAATTTACATTAAAGCAGCACAATTCCCCCTCCCACCCTCCAAAAAAAGCACTTCCCCAGACTTCTTACACAAAAGACTGAAGAGAAAACAGTTCTCAGTGACTCTTTGCAGATGCCTTGGGGCATTGCACATTGCTCCAGCACTGTAGCTGCTGATGCTGCTTCTCAACATGTAATAATGACATGTTTCTTGTAGGAAAGGGGACTTGTGCAGCAGTGGGAGCTGAAAGGAAAAGCCCAAGCTCTGGGCAAAGGGCAGCACTGATGCTGAGCCCTAGAGGAATGAAGAGATGAGCCCTGGATGCTTGGGGGAACCTCACAGAGAGGAGCTGTTTGCAGCAGTTGGTGAGGGGTCCTGCCTGTGCCCTTCTGCTTTCAGCTCAGGTTTTCTCAGCAGAGCAACAGGAGCTGCTGCTGCAGGTCCCCTATTGGTCGGTGCCCCAAAGCATCCCACTGTGTCCCATCACAAAGCTACAATAAGGTGTTAATCCTTTCATCTCAGGCGTGACCCTATCAGCTTTGCCTTAGGCAGAGCAAGCTGCTGATTACCTTTCTTCCCCAAATCCGAATGCTTTCACCTCAAGTCTCTTGTAAATCCAGCTTTGATTCAGTAATTTTTATCCTCAGGAGATTTTCTGGATGGAAAGGGTGAAAACAAGCCATTCTCCTCTCTGCCACACTCCATTAACTTAAACCTCCCTGCATGGCTTTTCCCCTCTCAGTCCCCTCAGCCCAGCTACTCCACAGACTGCATGACTTCCTATGGCTTCTTGGGGGGAGAAGAAAATGCTTCAAAATTCAGAACAAAGCTGTGATAAAGCCTGGAAAGAACGAAAAAAGGGCACTTGTTTGCTCCAGCTCCCACCTGCAGAGACTCCATGTGGTCAACAAATGCAGTCTGGGAAGAGTAAATACAGGCACAACACATTACTAGACCCTTAAACCATGTTTTCCAGTGCCGTGCTGCCCTCGCTGCTTGTTCTTCTGCCTGTGTCCAAGATCCTGATAGACCATGGGGTGCAGCACTGCTGAATGCTGGCAGCTGCAGGGAGAAGACAAGAGTGAGAGGAGCATCACTGTGCACGCCTCTTGCTCATATAGGGAAGAAGTATGGGGAGAGGAAATCTTCTCCTGGAAAAGCTATAGAGATTTCTTAGAGCAAGGTTGTGTGTAACTGTTCAGCAGTGAGGAATCCTGGTGTGACAGCACTGTAGTTTATTATGTTACAGGTATGTTATTTGTCAAGAGCTCTTTTTGTGTCTCTATTAATCCTAGTTACATAAATAATCACTGTGGAAAAGAACACAGAGTACACATCAATCTTGCATTCACTAAGGTCCCTAGGGCTGGAATTCCTACAGCTGTGAAGCAGCTGCAGTGTCTCAGTTCTTGTGATGCTCAGCTATGAGATGAGATAAAGATCATTTAGTAATGCACATAAGCCTCTAATACCTGGCTATGATGGTATAAAAAACTGGATCCATTTATGCTAGAATGGACATACTGGGTTTGTGTAGCTAACATGTGAAACACAGATCAGTTACCATGAGTGAACTGAGCTATTGCAAGAGTCCGTGTGTGAGCAAAGAGTACAAATGAACAGTGGTAGTAGCACTGTCTATGCACCATTACTTGTGTTAGTGATCCTAGAGCAAGCTTCCTTGAAACAGGCATGCTAGAAAGGACAGCCAGGATAAGCAAAGTAAATTTAGTTCTGCATGTCAGATGCTTTGATTAAGAAACACTGCCTTGAGGACTGATTTGGGGTTTGGAACATTCGGAGTATCCTGGAGGTGGTAGATGAGATGTTACAGGATTTGTCGAATTTTCTCAGTTGGATTTTGGGTGGGAGCTGTTGAGTGAGGATGCACTGGAGGAGGGTGCCAGCCTCATCAGCTCTGTTAGCTGCAGGAGCAGGGATTCTGCATCTTCAACAAGCTCTTTTCAGACAGCTTAAGGCTGGGGCTGGAGCTGTACCTGCACTTAGTAAAGGGGAAAATCTCTATGATGTGAGGACAGCAAACGTTTGTCAAAGCTAGGCTGGAGCCTGGTGTGTGCTGGTCCAGAGAAAAGGAAGAAGACATCTTAAAACTAAGCCTTTGAATTACAGGAGGTCCTTCTTGTGCATGCAGAACCTGTGCAAGAAGCCTGCAGATGAAAATGGACGCTGTTGTGCAGAGCTGTAACTTAGGGACTTTATCACAAAGCCATCAAGCGTCCTATGTTGATGTCATATTCGTATATTTTTTTATTTCCCTTTCCCCCCTTTTTCTTAATTGGATGTCGGCCACATGGCAAGTTATTCTGTTAGACAAGCTGGGAAATGACAATGACAGCATTATAATTAAGTGCCAGGACATGCAGCCAACACAATTATCATGCTGTTATTACACTGGATGATGTGTTAAAGAAGCTCATAAAAATGCTGTAAAGAATATAAATCATGGGACACATATACAGTTGGGGAAGAAAATGTTTCCCCCTTTGCAAATGCCCAACCAGTGCTAGATATCACCAATGAAAGAGATGTTTCCTTGCACTGACAGCTTTCTTGCTTTCAATGGACTCTAGTAGCAAGCAGTGCTGCTTGTTTTCAGCTTCACTCATGGTGCTGCAAAGCTTAGCAACTTTTAAGCTAGTATTTTCCCCTCTGTTTTCAGACATTCCTTTCCTTTGTACCTGCACCACTGTCATATCTAGCCAAATCTTACCAATTGTCAGGCTTCTCTTGCCTTTGTGCAGGCATCTGTCAATGCTGGCACTACTGACCTATTCTGCTGATTATCATGGTTGTCTTCTTGATAAGATAGTTAAGCCAAAGCAAGTCTGAATCTTCCCACTGAATGCAGAAGACCCAGGGAATTCCAGTGGAAGATGCCAATTACACAAAGCACTGATTAATAGCATTTGCCTCCAAGCCTTACATTCGGTGTCTTATTCTTCAGATGGATGGTGAGTTTGAGGTTCGTGCTCATCAACATCTACCTTGAGTCAAGAAATCTTGACATCCAGTTCAAAAGGGAAGCTGTTTTGTTATTCAGATCCTTGCCCTGGAAGACCTTGAACCTCGCGTTGAACTTCTCTAAGAAGCGGACTCCCAAAGCAGGGCCGGGCAGGAGGAGCTCTGGTGCTTTCTGTAGCCAAAGGCAGCTCTGCTGAAATTTTAATGCTTCACCACATTGCTGTTTTGATGATGTTTTTGTTTTGGATCACCTTCTCCTTAAAAAGCCGCTATTCTGATATCATCAGCAAAATGTCAAAAAACCTTTTTCATCTTTCAATTGGCATGGCTCTCTGCTATACTGCATGAAGCTAGCATTTCAAATGGTTAAATTCTATCAGTTTGAAAAGCCCAGCACTTTGAAATGAAGGGTAAAAGAAGTTAAATTGTCTCCACTGGCTGTTTTGATTTTTTTTGATCTAAACATTCTGGTAATTTGAATGATTTAAGGAGCTTTTAGGGCTTTGAATTCTAGACTAACATGCAAAATTCACAGCCCTTGAAGTGCTCGTGGTATCTCAGATCTGCTCCCAGCACCTCCAATACCTTAATTCCTCTTTCAAGGCAAATCAAGGACAGCTTCTGTTTGAATGAAAAGATGTCCAAACCACAGGCTGCTTCCCTAACTTTGCAAAACACCTGATGCTCCTCTTGGGCAACACTGCAAGATCAGGCCCTGAAGCATCCTGGCTGGGCTTTCATCTCATTAAGCTGAAACAAAAACAAAGAAAGGGAGTTTATGCCAAGCCTGTGTTCTGAAGCATGGAGCTGCTGAACTTGGTTTCCTGTCCCAATAGCTGGTAATTATCCTGGATATTTGTAAATGTTGCGCTGCCTAATTTCCTCTCCTGGCAGTTTCATCAGTTGAACCTCACTCAGATATCAGCAATTTCTCTTGCTCTAAAGTTTGTGTTAGGGAGCTGTCCTGGGTTCAGCAGTAGCAGTCATTTTTCTCCTTCTTAGTAGTTGGTGCAGTGCTGTGTTTTTGACTTTTGGCCTGGGAACAGTGCTGATAACACCAATGGTTTTAGTTACGGCTTAGAATGTTTGGTATGATCAAGGACTTTCTGAGCCTCATGCTGTGCCAGGGAGGAGAGGAAGCTGGGAGGAAGCAGAAACAGGGCACCTGACCCAAACTAACCAAAGAGGTATTCCATACCACAGCACATCGTGCCCAGTATAGAAACTGGGGGCAGGAACTCGGAAAAGTTTAGTTCACGGCTCGGTCGTAGGGAGGTGAGTGATTGTATTCTCTTCCCTTGTATTTCCCTGGTCATTACTATTATTGGTGGTAGCAGTAGTGGTTTGTGTTATACCTTAGTTACTGGACTGTTCTTATCTCAACCTGTGGGAGTTACATTCTTTCCATTCTTCTCCCAATTCCCCCCCCTCCCCCCCCCCCCCCCCTTGGAGTGGGTGGGAAGAAAGAGGGGGGAGTGAGTGAGTAAACTGCGTGATTTATGGCTTAAACCACTACAGGAGCATGTTCTGAGCCGGCTCACGGAGGCAGAGCATCTTGTGGGACTTGAGCAAACTCTTCAAGCCCCTCTCTCTGCTGGCCCAGGGATGCAGTGGTGTTTCTTTGTGTGCTGCCCTTGTGATAAGAGGTTGCCAAAGAGTATTGGTAGGTCCCTTTGTGATAAAGGATTTGTTAAAGGCCATTGGTAAGGCCTTGTTGCCTCTGGTTGGATTTTTCTTTCTGTAAATTCTTGTCACGTTCAGTTACACATAATGGAGAGCACTGCAGAGATGACAGGGCTTTATTATTACTTATTATTATTTTAAACTTATTCTTTCATAAAAGGCAGGACAAGAGGATGCTGCCTGACATTTCAGACAATTCTTTTATTTCATATTTTAAAAGATAATGAAGAGCCTGATGTACTGACTGGCAGCTGCAGGCAAGCATCTTCCTCATCAAAAGATTTAAACATAAGGGGAGTTGTTCATTCAACTCCAATCTCCTGCTGGGACACGGGAGTCTGTAAGGAACAAAACACATCCAGACATGCTAGGAAGGATTTGGAAGTCTCTTCTATAGTGCAGGGAGAGCGTGACGGGAGACCACTGGGTCACTCATGTCAAAGTGGCTTCATTGATACCATGGCTGGCTGATACATCAGTGCCTGGGCATGGGGTAGTCTCTGCATATGTAAGTGCTTCTATGGGCTATCAAGGCTGTGGAACTATTGTGGGTTCAGGGCTGTCTATGTGCTGCTGCCTGATGGACAGACTCAGGACCTTGAGCCTACATGCTAAAACCACGAAAGCCTGTCCTTGTGTAGTTCCCATGGGGTCTCTTCCTAACCTGGAGGAACTTCCCTCTGCCTCCACTGCTGTTCTGATCCAAGTGCCCACAGCGACCATAAGTCTCTATTCTGCTCTCCATATGCACAAGGGAATGGATAGTACAGAGAAGCCAGGGATTCTCTGAACATAGTGCTGCATGGCCACAGCTAGAATTGGAGCAAGCAGGCAAGCACTGCCTGCAAATTCCTGTGTCCATGTGCAGCTGCCATGGTGGCTCCTCTGTGCTCACTGCTCAGCAGCTGTATCGTTACAACTCGGTATCTTTGCTCCCCTCATTCCCAGCACTACTCCTCTTGCAGGGGCCTGTTTCTGCTGATCCTGTTCTTTCCTTTCCTGTTGCTGGTGTATTTTTGTCACAGCCTGGCTGAGTGGGGGAGTTAGGCTCTGTGCTGCATTAGCACTATCTGTAGCATACTGGCACAGGAGAGAAGAGGGAACCTGCTGGGCTGAGCTGCTCAGTGGTGCAGGGACTCCTATGGACTTGCCTTGAGCAATGGTCTCTCTCCATGGCTTTCTCTGCTCCTGAAACAAGCAGATTAGCATCTGGTCTTCCCTTCCATGCTGGAGCAAGAATAGTTGAGTTATATTTATAGAGTGACTTTGGTGAAAGGGAAAACAACTAATTCACACTACTGGTGTCAAACATTGTCCAGCAATGCAGATTACTGCAGGCATGCTGCAGGAGTACTGGAGACCAAAATATACCTGGGTCTACATGATGTATTCCAATGGATATATGTGAAATGCAACCTTTGCAGGACTGTCATTGTCTCTGTTATCTCTTTACAAAATTGTTTTCATATCTTTTAATGTCCCATCCCTTGGGACCATGATTAAGTATAAAATCCATATTTTTCTCCTCGTTTCCTGTTCCCTCCAAATGACTTTCTAGTCATCTTGGTTGTGTTTTGGTTTGAGATTAGTTCAAATTCTATGTTACTTCTTTTTTTTGGTCCCAACATTTTAATGATTTTAGACACTGAGCATAGGCAAATGTTATGCAGGATCCTTTCACTTTGCTGGGCACTCTTATAGCCTCAGCTAGTCCATGTGGCAATGTAGACTGCTGTGCTCAGAAGATGCCTCCTGGTCTGTGAGTATCAAAGTGCCCAGCTCACTGTTCTGCCTGCTGTCTGTGCCACGCAGCAAGGAACAAAGTGAGCAGTGCTGAAAGCATCAGGTTGTATTCAAACAGGCTATGTGAAAGCTTGCGTTAAGCGTTTTCTGTGGGATAAGGGTGGGAAATCTCTGGAGGCGAGTGGAAGGGAATTGACATACATACATCCAATTGGCATACACAAAAATTAGGCAGCTGACATTATTTTCAACAGGTCACAGACCTTGGAAACTTTAAGTGTAAAAGAGAAGGGAACTTGTAAAGACTTGTGCTGCACAAGGAGCAGCCTCTGCCTCAGACAGATTTGGGGAGATTTTCTCCCTTCTCGTCTCCTGCCATCGGCTGAGCCTGAAAATGTTTGTGCTCCTCTAATTGTCATGTGAACTAATACAGAAACGATAGCGAGACAAGAGGCATCAGTGGGATGCAGTGCTTGTGTTTGCCAAGCACAAAGATGTCAAACTTCAGAGCTGAGTCATTTCAAAGAGGAATAAATAGCAGAGTAAGATGGTGAGCTAATCCTCAGTATGGCTTGTGTTTTATATCCATGCTACTGCTCTGGTTTCTGAGTTGAATCAGGAATCCATGGTTGAGATTTAAGCCTTTCTTCTTTCTTTATTCCACAAAGATTCAGGAAGACAGCACCAAAGGTACCTCATTAAGCACACTAATCTGCAAAACTGAATGCAGGGGAGTGAAAGATCAGCAGAAGCAACTCCATTAAAACACAGGGTCTGTCTGTATATGTCCCCTGCGATTCCTGATGCTCAGGGGGCAGTGGGAAACCGTCCAGTTTCTGGCCCTAGTACAGCTGCATAGGAGGAGGCAGGAGCCCCAGGAAGCAGTGGTGGTTGGCTGAGATGGGGGTAGCTCTTTGGCTGTCCTTCATGACAATTTCAATGGGGATGGAAACGACTTGGAGAAAAGACATGTGTCGTGGTTTAAGCCTCTCAGCCATGCAGTTTTGCTCACTCACTCCCTTCTCTTTCTTCCCCCCGCTCCCGGAGGGATGGGGAGGAGAATCGAAAGAATGCAACTCCCACAGGTTGAGATGAGAACAGTTTAGTAACTGAAGTATAACACAAAACCACTGCTGCTACCACCAATAATAATAATGACAAGGGAAATACAAAGAAAGAGAATACAACTGCTCACCATCTATACCCAGCCCGACCAAGCAGTGCACCCCCACCCTTCCAGATCTCTGCCCTCCGTTTTTGCATCCCTCACATGACATGCTGTGGTATAGAATACCTCTTTGGTCAGTTTGGGTCAGGTGTCCTGTCTCTGCTTCCTCCTGATATCCCCTCCTCCCTGGCAGAGCATGAGGCTCAGAAAGTCCTTGGTCAGACCAAAACATTACCAAGCAGTAACTAAAAACATTGGTGTTATCAGCACTGTTCCCAGGCCGAAAGTCAAAACCACAGCACTGCACCAGCTACTAAGAAGGAGAAAAATGACTGCTGCTGCTGAACCCAGGACAACATATTTGAGGGAGGAAATAGCAAGGGACTGGTGGGAAGACTGCTTCTCTGTGGACTGGAACCCAGAGAGGTGGTGCATGGTGGTATATGGGGGTATTGAGACAAAAGATACCACCACAGTGCTATCCTTAAAAGGAAGAGCAAGCTTATTAAGGTATAAATAAAAGAACAGTCAAAATAATTACTGGTGGCTTTCAAGTGGGAAGCAGGCAAATCTGTTAAGCATCATCAAAGGGTGCTGCTGCCAGTGGAGGTCTACTTTGCAGTTGCTTAAATAGTACAACTAACAGACAAGCTTGTGTTGGTGCTAGTGGTGCTCAAGCTGGACTCTGTTCAGAGCTGACTGCAGTACAGCTGCAGCATGGGGAGCTTATCTCTGTGCCAGACCATGTGAGCATTTGAGGGGTCCTGAGATTGCTCTCCTCCATGGACCAGCACAGTAGATGCTGAGGTTTGGACTTTCTCAAGCAAGAAGCACTGCTGACCAGCTGGTGTGGCTTGCACTGTGTGCAGAGCCTCAGATGGTGTATGTGGTACACAACGAGAGAGCCAAGAGGACTCCAGACAGCAAGCAAAGTCCTTCGTGCTCCTTGTTTTGTACACAGTGTAAACATCAGCCAAACCGGGAATGATTTACGTACAGGGCTATGTTGGATCCACTTCCCAAGATCCAGTGTGGAATATTTAGAAGTTTGCTATTTTCTCTCAGGTACTTGGGAAACATCTGAGCTATATAACTGATGTATTGTTTTTCTGCTGACATGCAGACAGTCCCTGCTGCTTTCTTAATCTTTCCTCAATAGGTGCAGTACCAGTGTAGATGCAATATGCTGTCAGTGGCCATGCAAAACTCATGCCAAGGTGGCAGGAGGGTGGTAGGTCAAAACGACGTGGCCACAGTGAGCTATGTGATACGGGCAAGACCTGGAAGGTTGATTCACTTTGCCTTGTCCATGTTCCTCCATTACCCTGAGGGGTTTTGTCTGGGAATTCAGTGAATAGCAAACCCAGACCAATTTGCCCAGTTGACTAGGAAATAGTGCCTGCTCTCAGATAAATGACCCACTGAAATCAGCTATTGTTAAGAGCAGGTGAAAATGAAGGTGGAGAACAAGGAAGCTGAAGAGGGACTTTTCATCAGGAACTGTAGTGATAGGACAAGGGGTGATGGTTTTAAACTTAAACAGGGAAAGTTCAGGTTAGATATAAGGAAAAAGTTCTTTACTCCTAGGGTTGTGAGGTGCTGGCACAGGGTGCCCAAAGAGGTTGTGAATGCCCCATCCCTGGCTGTGTTCAAAGCCAGGTTGGAAAGAGCCTTGGGTGAGACAGTTTAGTGCGAGGTGTCCCTGCCCATGGCAGGGGGGTTGGAACTGAAGTTACTTTCCAACCCAAACTATTTTATGATTCTATGAAAATGTTTCAAAACCTGTCTAGAAACTGTGGCTTGCTCACCTTGGAGGCCAAAGTATTTGGGTGTGTTACTTCTGCTGGGGAGCAGTGCAAAGTAGGTATGGTGTTGGCATCCAACCTTGGGGCCTGCTGCTCTTTAGCTTTTATTGGGACATACGGTTAACCCTCTCTGCAGCTATGGTACTCTCTCGCAGTTCAGCAGGCCAAGCAAGGGGCTCAGTGATACAGTGATAGCTCTTGAAGGAGCTCTGAACTGTCCGCACTACATCCAGCAGTACAGGAGATTTCAGACTGGGGGGAAAGGGGCAGCATTTTGAGGTGTTACCATGGCTTTAGTGTTCATAATTCTGGGCTTTGGACACTGACAGGATAAAGCTGGGGTCTGGTAGAAAGTGGGGCTTCTTGCCTTGAAAATTAGGGCAACTGTATTTGTTTGGCTTTTTCCTGTCAAGTTCTGCAACTGAAACGGCTTCTGTTGTGTCACCAGGGAAATATGTTTCTCTATATTATAGATCTGGTGCTTTTAGGAAAGGAAACTTTTGTGGCTGTCTCTGTTCAAAAAAAGCAAAGCTGCAGACAGATCTTCCTTGATTCTTTTTCATGGCTCTGCTCAGCCCTTCCTCCTTCATCTCTTGATAGCAGATGCACAGAGGGAAGGTCAGGAAATGCTGTGCTTGAATCCTTCCCTGGCCACAATCTCTCTTTTGCTCTCCATGGGTGATATGCTCACATATGTGATGAGACAGATGTCAGATTACAGCTAGCCCTTGCACCAATCTCCTCTGGAGAAGTTAAGACTGATGTGACTGGTATTTGCAACCGAAGTATAAAACTGATTTCTCTGCATTTTAGGGAACTTGTAGCATGTCCAGGAATTGTTTTCTTTCTGCAGTTGAGGTTGGTTGTTGAGGTCTGTTATAGGTGCAGAGATAACTTTCCCTACCTGTTTGGATGTATTCCCACTTTAGACCTGCTCCTTTATGCACTGTTGCCTCCTCAGGATGCCTTCTGGCATCCCTGTTCCTCTCATTTGCAGTCATGGGAAGATGCAATGAGTGTGTCTGTGAAGATGCTTGGATGTCAATAAGCTGCCATGGTGATGGAGTACAGAACTAGCTCTGGTGTGCGCAGCAAATAAACAGTGCTCGTGGAGGCTCTGCAGAGCAGATCAGTCACCTCTCCTCTGCCATGCCTGACATCTGTCCTGGGCTTTCAAGCCAGTCTTCTTCTAAATGACTTGCAGCCTCCACAGAATGATAACTGCTTAAAAGAAAAAGGCAAGCAGAGTAGAAAGCCCTTTGTACGTCCCATTTTAGACTTCCCTTTTCTGAAAAGCAAACTAGATTGCAGCATTGAAATGAACCATTTATTAATGGAAGCACATGGAGTGCAATGTAACTAAGCAAATCTGAAGGCCTGACTTTCTCACAGAGGGCTGGTCAGGAATAATTTGCTTAACGGTTATATCTAAAGGCTCTGTCCTGGGCTAAGAACGCTGGTTCAGACTTTGCTTAGATTCCTATTGTGATTTAAAATCCAAAGTAGCTGCTTCAAAGTATGAGAACTTAATGGAAGCATGTGTGGGAGAACTCGCCGCACACTGCATCTTTCCTATCTTTAATGATTAACAATTAGTTTCAGACCTGATGAACAAAGTTGAATACCTTTGCACAATACTATTGTTGTAATTGGTACCTCTGAGTATTCTCTATTAATGTAAAGGTCAAGACTGCTTTCAGATCTGATGGTTTCTTCTGTCTTGGTGAATGTTGATTGTGCTTGAACTCACTTGGGACAGGATATGGAGACAGACTCTGGGTTCCTTTTGCATCCTTTAGCATTCCCACCTTTGACTTCTTGGACTGTTTTCTTTTGTGGATAATACTCAGCAGAACTCCTTAATTTTATCACTAATCTGGCACCCACCCAGCATTAAATAAAAATATTTACAATGAAATTATTTGTGTCTCTTTTTGAACCATGATCCTGTTCTTTTTATTTTACCTTTGTTTTTTCTAGGTCTTTTACTGTTCTCTGAACTCTTGACCTGTTTTAAGCTAGGATGACCGCTACAGTTGTCTTAAATTAGACATCTGTATGTCCAAAGACACAGTAGCTTCCTTGGGAGAGTCAACTGATTTTGCTGTCTTGTCTAATTCTTTTCTGACTCCTCAAGATCTCGACCTCCTTTCTTGGCTCCAGGCATTCTCATTGCTTCATTCTCTCCTATATAATCTCTCTTAATTCTGCATACTGAAAAGTCTTCTGTGTCCCCTACTTCAGAAACTGAATTAGAGAATCTTCAATACTGTTCTCTCTGAGTGAAGCTGAGCTACATGAGAGCACTCAGAGGGAACAAGCAAATAAGAGCTGCCAATTGAAGTTCTCACCTCTTCTCCATGTGAAGCTGCCAGGTGTATCTGCACAAGAGAAAATACATGTCCTCAGCCTGGAACAATCTCAGCAAAAGGATGAGAGGACCAAAGGGAAAGAGCACAGAATGATTCCTGACAAAGCCTGGAGGAAATCCAGAGCTCAGGGCTGTGTGCATGGGAGAAGCATTTAACTCTGTATTTCCCATTCAACCCCCTGTCAGCAGGTAAACAGTTGTGCTGGAGAGCTTAGCCTCCTGGGCTGTGCTTGGCACATGGAATCTGGTGGATGCAGAAGGATGGCAGGAGATTTGAGTGGGGCTTACGCGTTCATGCCCTGAGAGTGTCTGATACTGCTGTCCTGCTTCAGGAGTGAAGGTGGTCTCAGTCCCCAGAGCTGCCCAGAGTGATTCTGCACTGGCTCCTTACTGCTCTGGTTGCAATTTATGCCCCTCAAGTCAGTCCCTGTTTTCCCTTTTCCCTGAGAAGGCTCCTTGCTCTCATCTCTGGGAATACACTTTCCTTCCCAGATTTCATGTAGATTGATTTCTTTCACCATCACAATCCCATTTCTGCATCGAGCTCTAGTTTCTGTTGATTATCCAGCTGTGAAATAGCAGGAGAGGAGTGGAAGAGGACTGGCAGCAGGTTCATTCTGAGGCCTTAATCCAACCTGCAGAACTGGAAGGTATGAATCATTTAAGTTGTGCTTCATCAGCCCTTTGAAAGTTTCATACTTTGAAAGTAGCCTGCTTGAAAGTCAAGAGGAAGAGTTCCAGCCTCTTGCAGAAGGTTTCAGTGAGTCATGAAGCTTCCTGTCAAACTGTTTTCTGTCAAGGTGGATTTCAAAGGGCACAAGAGTGGTTGAGCTTGAAAGGGATGTATTATGCCCTCCTTACGGACTCACCTCTGCATACGCAGTGGCTGTGCAGAACAGCTTTTGTCTCCACCTTCTAATGTACCTTTCTCTGACCTATAGCAAGACCTGCACTCGTGGTGGTTTGGCTTTCCTCTGCCCTGTTAAAACACATGCAATTCTGTTTGTTCAAGGAGAAAATGGGAAAGCCAGAAGGAATTAAGCACCATTATTCTACCATGCTCAGTCATGTTGAATATAGTGAGTAGGGATGAGAAACTGTCTGGGCCTGCTTTTGAAGGAACACAGTATTCTCTACCTGCGGAGTTCCTGTTTGAGACATAAGAAGGGCCATAGAGAAATGTGAGGTAGACTTGGGAATTCCACTTTTTTACAGTGCTTCCCTTGCTCAGCTGTGGAGTAAAGGCTGCTCAGCCACGTGAAAGAAACAACCTATTTCTCCAGGTCTAGGAGTCCTGAGATAATTAAGGCGCATTAACTTTATGGAATCACAATGCGTGTGCGCAGAGGCAGATTTAGGCAGATCACTTTGTGTAGTCCGGGTGGCTAGAAACACTTTTGTCCAGCTGTGCTCCCAGTGATACTGATGGCCAGCTCCCCAAGGGAGTATTAGGAAAGGATAAGGCAAACGTTACTCTCTTCTGAAAAGTTTAAAGAGGTCACGTGCTGACACCAAACAACCATGTAACTGCGGTGTTGCAGCCTTGATTGCGCTCAGTGGTTCATGCCTTACCACCTCATCTAGCTCTTGCTTGGTTTTGCCAGAAATGAGTTTGGCCGAATCTGGTAACTCCTGAGGCTGCTTCAGTTTCGTCTTATCCTTATGAAAAAAGGAATGCCTGAGGCTCTCTCACTGAAAGTGTGAGTCTAAACCAACTGCATGAAGTCCTCAACCTCCATTTTAACAACTGAGGTCTGTTGGCATCTTGTATGCAAGTTTTAACATTAGTATAAAAAGTAATCTCTTTAGTACTGAATATTCAGACATCATTAAAATATTGAGTCTGTTCTTCTAAGTTCAAGGGCTTGGACATCCTGAGTTTGAGACTCCCACAGAGCTGCTGTCATCTGGGAGAGGACAGTCTCCTCCTGAGTTTGACACTTAGTATTTCACTCATTTCTTTTTTTAACTTGTTCCAGACAAGTATCTGCTATTTCCTAGCTCTCTCAGGACTCTGATTAACCTGCTGCTCATTCCCTTTCCAAAGGAAATTCATGTTTTTCTCTTTCTCTAGGAGAAGAAAATAAATCATTCCCACTACTGCTCTCTGAATCTCTGCCAAGCCAGTCCTAGCTCTTCTATACAGCTGTAGGGCATGGTGGACAGCAGATGTGTCCTGGTGAGGTTAAGATGCTCTTTTGTGTAGGAGCATTGTACTGGTTAGTAATATTTGCTGTTCATTACATACAAAATCACAGTATGAGGGCCCACATTTTCTCTAATTTTCCTTTTATTATTTGATGTATTTGAAGAAGCCCTTCTTGTCCTTCACATCCTTAGCCAGATATAATTCTGGCTTTCCTTGTTGGGTTTCAGTATACTCTGGCAACATCCACATATTCGTTCAAGCTGCCTGCTCCTGCTTCCACCTCCTGCTTGTGTCTGAGTTTTGACAGGTGTTTATTGTTCATCCATGCATGTCTCCTTCTTCCTTTGTTTTATTCCTTGCCTATGGGGAATGCACCTTTCTCAGGCTTAGAGGAAGTGATTCTTGAATATTAACCAGCTCTTTTGGACCCCTCTTCCCTCTAGGGATCATTTCCATGAATTCTTCCAAGAAAGTCCCTGAAGAAGCCAAGCTTATCTTTCCTGAAGTCCAGGGTTGTGATCTTACTTGTTACTCTGCTTCCTCCTCACGTGATGCTGAACTCCATGATCCCATGGTCACCATAGCCCAGGCTGCCACCTACTTTTACATCATCAACTTGTCACTCCTAGCTTGTTAGTGCCATGTCCAGCAGCACGCCTTCACTCATTGGCTCCTCCATCACCTGAGTCAGAAAGTTATCATCAGTGCTCTCCAGGAACCACCTGGGTTGTTTGCTCCTGGCTGTGATGTTCCTCCAACAGATGTCAGGGTGGTTGAAAACCCCCATGAGATCCAGGGTCTGTGATTGGCTTCTTCCAGCTGTCTGTAAATGGCCTCATCTTCAACCTCCTGATGAGGTGCTCTGTAGCAAACACCCACAAGTGCCACCCTTTCTGGTCTGCCCTTTAGGCCTGACCCATAAGCTCTCGACTTAGTTATCATGCGCTCCAAGACAGAGCTCCAGACATTCCAGATGTTCCCTCCCTTACAGGGCAACTCCACCAACCCCCATAAATACCTGTTGGCCACAGAGCCAAAAACATGAAATGCTAAAGTAAAACTTGTAATAAGGCATTGAACACATACATGATGCACACCACACAAATGAGTGATTGTAAAACTGTCTTAATACAACTCCACTGGGCAGCCATGTTGAACTTAAAACACCGGCATACCCAGAGCTTGGCTTGAGCAGTGGCTGAAATTGGCAATGTGGCCCAGATCTTTATAAAATCAAGATGAAAGACCTGTAAAGAAGAAGCAGGGCTGGGATTCTGAAGCATATGCTTGTTTCAGATCTCAACACACTCTTGGCAAACACATGCCCTTTCTCAAGTGCTCCTGTTGATCTCTTGCATCCTCCATACAAGGCAAATTGGTGTGTGGGAGATACCACCACATTCAGCAGATGTCTGGGCTTTCAGCTTTGTTAAAATCTGTTTAAATTTACATCCATTATTATAGCATGCAAATTCCTGGGCTAAAGGAGAAGGAAATGCACATTTATTTTCTTTTTCGTTATCATCTTTGCTAGCCATAGGGCAGTGGGAATAATGTGTTCTCTTTCAAATGAAAACAAAGGCATAAAAATAGATCTTCAGAGCCTATTACTGTGGCAAGAAGATCTTTAAATAAAACCCTCAGAATATGCTAGTTTCAAATTTGCTGCTTCAATTTGATTCCCCACCTCACCTTCTCTCTAGAAGATGTTTTCATCTGGTGCAAAACTAAAGGGTATTCAGTCAGAAAACCAGTAGTGATGCTTTTCTAGCGACCGACTATAGTACCTTTGCCAAGATATAACACCTCTATGTGCATATGTATATACAGTTTTCTTTGCAGCTTTCACTGGTGCAGTTGTCTTCACTCCTGACCACTGCTCTTAAATTGCTGCTGCATTTCTCTGCTGAGACTGCTGCACTTTGTCAATATATGAAATGACTCCAAATAATCCATTGTCTGCAGCAGCACCTATTTTTGTTTAGGGAAAGCCCCTTAGCTAGAATGTGAAGCTTAACAAACAAAATTATGCCAAACTCACTTATGGATGAAAGAGGAGGAAAATCTCAAGACTAAATTGCTGTAATAAAATTAATATGTTGTCTGGGCAATGCCTATCAACTTATTCTCTTGCATGTGGGTGAGGATGTGGGCCACCAGAGAGCAGCCAGAATGGCTGCTGACCATTTAAGACCAGATATCCTTGTAGTTGTCAATCAGAAAAGCAGCCATTCTTGGGATCCAGCCTTCAGGAAGGCAAAACCATCATAGAGTTCACAGCCTGGAAATATGGGTATATGGGTACCTCAGCTGCATAAAGCTGCATCCTTGGTTCATAATTAAGTACCCTGGTAAACCAAATGTATGTCTCAATTCCTGAAAATGTGTTTCTTTCCCTTTACTCTGTGACTAATGAATTACCATGGATGTGTTTGTGCCTGTCCAGTGATGATGATGACTCTTCTCTGTAATTCTTTTCTGCTCTAAGAAAAGCCTGGATCTGAGCAATGGAATAGGTCAGAGAAATAAAAGCAGTGCCAGGTTGGCAGCTAGGATTTCACACTCGAGCAGATTGTTGTTGCCATTCCAGCACCTCCAGCAGCGGGCTGGCTTTAGGAAGGATGCTGGAGCTCAGCAGATCTAGTTTTTGGGCTCTGGCTTGCCTGCAAACTCACTGTGTGCATTTTGGCAACTCGCTTAATTTCCCTAAGTATGATACAAAGCCCAGGGAAGTAAAGGAGAGTCTTTCCTGGAGCTTAGATATGCTTTAAATAGGCTCTTTATGTCTCTGTTTCTAGTCTATAAAATGGTAAATGCACTCTCTCTCATGTATTGGTTGTAAACTCTGCACTCAGTTTGTTTCCTACTGCTAGCACAACAGAACACTGATTTTGGTTGACCTTCTGTAATGTGAAGGTGAACATAACCAATGACCTTCCTCCCCCTGATACATGAACTCAGCTGGGTGGCAGGCATCATCCTTCCAAATTTTATGCTGCTCATGCACAGGAAAAAGTAAAGCTGATTCCCACTGTCTGGAAAACAATTCAGACAAAATTAAAAACCACAGGAGAAAAGAGGTCAGGCACTTCTGTTCTTCATGGCTTTGGTTTGGCTTCTGCTCACAGATGATGCCAACCCACAAGAATGATCATATTCCTGCAAACATTTCCCTTTACCTCTTTCTGTATATTTTGTGGAAATGGAACTGCTTTGTGATCCCCAAGCCCTGATCAGCTTGCTGGGAGAGCTCAGTTCCCATTGATTCCAGTGGCACGGTGTACAGCCCCTGTTCTCACGGTAGGAGGACTGTATGGAGCACTGTAGGAAAGCACTGCCTGCCAGGAAGCCAGGTGGCTGCAGCAGCCCCATCCTCTGCCCAGCCAAGCAGTGCTTACTGATTACTGAGCTCATTATGTATCCTGGGACTTGGATTGCTCATATTTACCCACTACAAATAAAACACACCCAAGGAGGGTCATAGTTAGTCTGGTTGAATACGGTTGCACTGACAGGGGAAGAACAAAGATACTAGTATGACTTAGAAAGGAGGATTCCTGCAGATTTGTAAAGGGCTTTTGCTTACATAAGCAGCATGATAGACCTTAACACAGCATCCATCAGGTCAGAGCTGGATTTCTTTTCTGCTCCACGCTGCTTACCATCAGGTAGAGAAAAAGGTGGGATGAGTTTGCATCACTGCCTAGGAACTGGGCAGGAAGTCTTGTCTCTCCCTGCTTTCCTCCCTTCCTTCCCATCTTCTGCGGTCAAATATGTCTTCTTGCACTGCCTGCACAGCCTGATGAGCGTAGCTAAACTCAGAGGTCTGCCATGCATTCCTGCTGTGCTCAGTAAATGTCATGGTAGGGGAGAGCCAAGGGATACTCATTTCCAGCAAGCCACAGGGCTGGAGATGTCAGTTGCAAGCCAAGTATGTTGGAATTCAAGTCTCCTTATACAAACTGTCCTTATGGCCCAACATAAAGCAGACTGTGACCATTCTGCTCCTAAGAGAATGATGCAGCTATGAAGCTGAGCTGAGGCTGGTGTTTTTAGTGGCAAAGGGGAGGATTATGTGGGACTGGAGGAGGAGACTGCTGAGAGCTCTGGCGTCTTGGATCTCTGAGATGGGCTAGGGAAGAACCAGGATATAGAGGCATGGAAAGTAAAAGGCTGTGGGCAGGAATGATTGGGAAAGACATCATGGGGATGCTTCAGCGTCTCAGTATAGAGCCAGGACTTAGCATGAAAGTAGGGAATGCTTCCCTGTGCCGTGTTTTTCTTCTGGAAATTCAGTAGCTTTGGGCATTCAAGCTGTTGTGCCTAAGTAGGTACATGCTTCGCAGGGGTGAAAGAGGTTCAGAAAGGATATGAAGCCATGTGGTTCCATGCCTACAACTACAAAAGGTTTTGGGTCACCATGTGGCCTAGACATGAACAAGCAGGTTTCTCCAAACAGCTAGTGTGCTGCTACAGCAATTTATGGCTTCCATGAACTTTGTTCATTTTAAAAGTGTCCATTAAAGCATCTCTTGAGAAAAGTCTTTCTGGGGTATTTCAGGGAAGGAGGAGTAAATGTTTTTACTTTAAGCTCTGGACTTGAAGTCTTCACCATGCTTGGCAGGCAGTTGTTGCCCACCACTGCGGGCAACTTTTGCAAAGCTGAAAATGCACTTCTCGGTACAAACTCTTTATTACACAGTGAAAGACAAATCTATGCCAAGGAACACCCGCTGTACTCAGCGTAATTCTGGGCTCTCCAGAGAAGCTTACAGTTCAGCTGGCTTTTGCTTTTGCAGCTCTGCTCCTGAGGTCAAATCTGAGGTTGTACAACTTTCACTGGCTTCTGAAAAATGTAGATTTAGGATTCTTTTTGCTCATTGGCAATTTCCATTCCTTTAGTGCTGCTATAAGTTCCATTAACCTAGAGTTAAGTTAAGGTTATGCTGTCGGATGAGCATAATAAAATACACTACCTTGACTATGGAAAGTATTTCTTTCATGATGCTTTAAGAGGTCTATAAAGCTGTGATTAAGTGATGTCTAAGTTTAGCTCTTCTGCAGTGTTTTGCTGAGAGCAGAATCAAAACCTTGTCGGGACCTTTTCTTTAATATGCTACTGTCATAGCAAGATGCAGAGCTATCAGACCTAGCAACGCTGCTTATTTTAAGGCAGCAACAGCTGAGGTGCCAGCAGTCCCATTGCAAATGCTTGTAACATGATGATCACGTAAGTAACAGCCCAATTCATTCTGCGATGCTGGGGAATGTGTTAGTCTGTGTACAGGGAGCAGCTGGCAGAGGAGGAAGGGCTGAGAAATGCCATGCAAGCAGGAGCCTGGGCTGAGCTGAGTGCTTTGAAAGGCACAAGCTGTGCAGAGTTTGTTATAGTGAAACAGCTGCATGTAAGGGAGAAAAAGAAGGAAGATAAAAGAAAAAGCAAGATCTTTTGTCCAACCCAGTTGGATGCTCGTGGCTGTTCTGTGCAGAACCTGCATTGTTTTAGTGGAACAGCAGCAAGATTTATCTTGCTGCATTTTAGCATGTTGTTTTGTTACTGAAGTGTTTTAGCTTCCTTGTGGTTTACCAGCCGGGAAGTGTTCCTCTTGGACTGAGCCCAGCCCTAATATGCTGCACAGCCAAGCCTTAGCTCTGTGTGACACCCATGGCCACCCCACTGCAGACCACTTCTGAGGTGACACATGCATGTAGAGGAGTAGGCTCATGTTCTAGCCAGTGCAATGTACTTTTACAGGCAACGTGAGCACAGCAGTTGTGTGGTCATGAAAAATCACTGCTGCTTTATTGTGTGAGCTGCCAGACCTAGCAAGGGCCTGCAATCTGCTATTAAGGAGGGCTCATGATTAACCCCAGCAATTTAAGCAAAACTTTCTCCTGGAAGTGAACAAGTAGCTGTCTTTGAGACTGATGAAAGCAGATCTTGTTGCTGTGGTGTTACTTTAATACAGGTTGTGTCATTTCACCTTGTTCTGAACTCCAAAATCTTGGCTAGGAATAAGAATGCTGCCATAGCATGAGCCTGGAAGCAAGAAGCCTTTGAAATGTTCCAGGAAGGCCGGTGAATGTGGTGCTGTACAGCTTAATATAGAGACAAAGTTTAAACAGGCAGCAAGACAGCAAGGTCTTAGATGCAGAGTCCATGTGAATTCACAGTATTACTCACTTTCATGGCTTTCTTTCCTTCAGAAGGAGCAGCACACAGAATGTGTCAGGATCTCTTAAACTAGCGAAAAGAGGGACCATCAAGTGATTCCCATAAGAATGATTTGCCTATGTGCAGCCAAGGGCTACACTTCATAAGACCAAGTCCCTGTGGTGCAGTATGTTTGAGTCAGTCCTTGCCCAGTGAGTGAATAGTCTATATGCTGTGTACAATGGGAAAGGGGATCTGAAAGTGCAAGAAAGGACAGTGGCTTTTGCATGGTCACACATAGAAGAGTGGCATAGCAAGGCAGAAAACTAGAAGGGACTTCACATCATGGGTCTGACCTAAAGGCAAGGAGCCAGCAAGGATAGGGAGGGGAAGGGTGAAGAGATCATTTGCAAGCAACTTCTAGTCCCAGAAGTGATTCCCTCCAGTCCCTTTGACAGCTCCAAGTGTTTTAAACTGAGCAATATGTGTTATCCACATAAGAATCTTTAAATCAGTTCTTGTGCAGGATGTGAGAGGGACCTGCCAGCCACTAGTCATGGTCGTGCCCTGCCCAAACTCTTTGAACTCAGGACCTTGTTACCGAAGACATGCTTGCTGGAGCAGGTCAGTCTTTTCACTACATTTACTGCTTTCATATGGCTTAAGATGGGAGGCTTGAAAGAGACTTCTCTTTCTTTCAAGCAAGCCTAATCCTGGAATACTTGGCTCAGCTGCTAAACGGACAGAAAATCCACTCGATTGAAAAGGACTTTGTATTGCCCCCATAAATCGGTCATGTAATGCCCTCCAAGTGCACCAAAAGAAATACCAAGGTGCAAAAAAGTAGGATCCATAAGCATATTTCCTAATGTTCATCTTTTGTTGTAGGTGCAATTGTGGCTCAGGAGATTGTATTTTGATCTTGGCATTAATGCACTTCAGAAGAGACAGCTCCTATTCAGCATGAGTGACTTATCCTATTGCCCCACTGCTGTATTTCGAGGGCTATTGCTGTCCAGCAGGTTTTTCTTCAGTAGTGCCACTTTGTGGCTATAAAGTCTCAATTGCAAGACACATGCGTGAACACTTGACTAGTCATTCATCTAGTTTACCGTTTGTAAAGATGACATGTAATTTAAATAGTGTACGTAACGTTAAGAATCCCGGTACAGATTTAGTAGCTTTATTGTTACCCTGTCAGCAAAATTAATGTTCTATTTGCAGAAAGCATCAGTTCATTCTTCCTATCTGCAGAAACAGAGAGGTTGGGATATGGGCTGAGGTGTCTTGACAACTGAGAAGTATGTTGTATGCCAGCACCTGTCACTGCTGCAAGCAGAACAGGCGTTTTCCAACACTGCCTTGCATTAGAACCAGCACATCCCAATTACCAAGTTAGAAGGACAACAACAGAGTGACAGGCAGACTGAAGTGTGAATCCACGGGCAGCAACTGGCTCCTTTCCAGCAAGATGGTTGAAATTTTTGGTTTGAATAGAGAAGCCTAAGAGAAAAGCACAGGAAGTAAAATATTAGCAACAGGTTCTGCCAGCCCAGGATCAGCTTCCTGTGGTTTATAACAAGAGGAAGGGAGATCCTCTCCCGTTTCCTCCCTTCTCTGCATTGTGCATTCCGACAGACACTGTCAGTTGTTAATTGCCAGGGAAAAGCAGCTCCCCAGGGGGAATACAAGCCAGGAGTGGACAAGGGGGCAGGCATGGGCAGCGTGCTGCTGCAGTTGCTCAGGACATGACCGAGAGGCATGGGTCCAGTAGCAGTCACTAGGGGCAGCCAGTCATTTCCAGACAGGTTCATAGTAGCAGATCCTTGGTCCAGCCATGAAGAAAAGTCAGGAACAGCATGATATGAGGCCAAACACAGGCTAAGCTATAGTTAGCCCAGGCAGGGACCAAAGACAAGGGCTTAAGCAAAGTGGGTGGCTCCAACAATGGCTCTCACAGCTCCTTCCCTGATACCTGGTTACAGCTGCATCATCTCAGAGTTGGCTGTTGAGTAAAAACAGCCAGACCCTTGCAGGGTGCTTTTTTTAGATACAGGTTTTGAACCCTTGTAATGCAGGATCTCTATTTTTGATAAGCTGGAGTGGTTGGGAGTAAATTACAGGGATCACACGGAGACTGTGCACCCTGACAACCTCATCCTCAACCCAAATTACATTTCTACACCTCTCCCTTCAGTGAGAGCACATATCCCATGACCCGGTTGTCTGGCAGTATGCATGGGCACAGGGTATAGATGGCTGTAAATATTCTCTTGCGTAGTGGCAGGAACCTGTAGGAGAGAAAATGAACTGTCATCTTGAGAAGTGAAAGAACAAAGTCATTAATAAGAGCATAATAAGACTGTGGAGCATGGTACTGCAGCACGGAATGGCTGCCAGCAAGATGAGATCTACTGCAGCTTATCTAGAGGTGCCTCAGGCCAGTAAATCCATTCAGCAGATGCCTTGATGTTTGGAATGGACCCTCTGCAGAAGCCCTGTGATGATGGGTAGATAGATAAGGACCTCTCAGAATAAAGCTGGACCCTTCTTACATTCTCTGATTCTTCAAAAGTGAGGGTACATTTGAGTATTCCAAAGACATTCATGGCAAGGTGGCCACTGAAAGCTGTGAAGATGAGACAGGCTGAAAAGAAAATGAAATGTTGTAGAAGAGCCAGTTGTTACAGCACATAAATTGGTGAGGTAACCAGATATTTGTCTTTTTGGAGCTATTAATGGCAGAGTAAAAATAGAGCAATACTGAACCTGTTTGGAATGGTTTGTCATCTCTCTATTTACACCCATATTTTGATGAAGGCTCCTGTATTCATGAGGCTTTTGTACAGCAATTTATTCTGCAGTTGCTGTTTAGTTTCCTCCAGGTTTCTGAACCTTTTATATTGTCTTGGGTTAAGCTGTTCAGCTCCTGGAGTTGTGATGCACCAGAATAAGTTGCCCATGTGGGTTGTGGGATGTACGTTCTTGGAGGTTTCCAAAACACAGTCAGGCAAGGCACTGAGTGACCTGATCTAACCTTGGAGTTGACTGCTTTGACATTTGCTATGATTCCAAATTCTCTGTGCTACCATGAGACTAGAAAAGAGATGTTTTATTAAAAGCTGAAATGTTTATTCAGTCTCTTAAATCTGCACACCCAAGAAAGGAGAAATGATTTCTTTTTATTTATAATACAATTCTGACATTTCAGGACTAATCTGATGAAGACGCTGATGCATTCTCTGCCTTTCCATTTTTTCAGTCCCCAAATGCTCTGATAAGGTCTTTGCGAACTAAAAAGCCAGAAGTTATTTGTAAAAAAGACAAGGAAACCTGCTCCTAGTGACCTTTCCTTTCTCTCCTCAAAGGTATGTGTGGAAATCTCAAGCTGCCCTGGAAGCTGACTAGAAGGAAACAGCCCAGGAGCTCGGTTCTCCTGGAAATGCTCTTCATGTGGGAGAGGAGAGAGGAAGGCATTTAAGGACAAGAAAAGTGAGTCAGGGAAGAGCAAACTTAATCCTCAGTCAAGTCGTGTTTAGGGCACGGTTCATTTCTGTCAGCGCTGTATCTACCGCTGGGGTTTACCTACATGGAAGGAAAAAAGGGAGAGGCCTGTCTGCAGTGGCTCTCTGGAGCTGGCTGTGCTGGCATCAGCTCACCTCTCCCAGGGATGTAAGATGTAGGCCACAAAGTGCTTTTAAGCAAGACTGAGACCTACTAAAATGATCAAGTGTAGCAGCTGTGCAGGTCACGGTGTCTATTTATCTCTCCCTGACCTAATGGTGATCTCTCTCCCTTGCAGGTGAGAGATGCATATCCCTCCTTTGGCCAGCAACACCAGTAATAGTAGTAAATATACCTGTTTGTGTACTGTATCTCATTAAACTCATGCTTATCTATGCTGCTGTATACAGGAGATGTTACCTTGGCACAGGATTTCGTAGTAAAGTGGGAAAGCTGGGCACAAAGAGGAGTATAGAAGAGGTTGGTGGGGAGGCATCCATCAACTGAAGCAGAAAACGTGACTTTATAAATCCTTTATCCCCTACATCTTCCCCAAAACATTTCTTTACAACTTCCTCATGGAAATTAAACTCAACTCTGGCAAGAAAAAAGCTCATGTAACTTCCATGCTTCAAGCCAGTCTAGCTCTGTTATTTATTGGGAACAAGAGAGCTTGCCTTGCCTTCTCTTCTTGGTTTGACTTGTCTCAGAGTTATATTAAACTAAGTAAAGCATCTTTCATCCTATCTCAAGATGTAGCCTGCAGGGTACAAGAATGGAGAAACAACAGAAAATTAGTTAGGAGCTTCTGGGACCATCATCTCACATTAGGAGGAGTGCTGCTGAGTGCTAATCTGCCATGTGAGGTTAGCTAAGATTAGCATTCGTAGGATGTCACTTGGGTTTGTGCCAGATTCCCTGCACCCACCATCCTTGTCCATAGGTTTCTTGGTGAGGAGCTGGCCATCCTGATGTTTGAAATACTCAGAGGAGTCTGGAGCCCTTCTGGAGTTTGTGCCAGCATCAGCAGTGTGTGTTTGTCTGTCTGAGAGTGCTTGCTATCCTCCCTTGCTCCTCCTGCCTCACCTCCAGGTAGCTGGGGCCTTAACCATCTGGCATCAGCCATGCATTAGTCATTCAGAAAGAAAGGCTAGAGCTGGTACAAGTATTTCATAAGCCTGCATCAAAAGCTCTCATGGGATTTACCAAGTATACCAAGTCCTCTGGGCAGGAGCTTTTGAACTGGAAGGTTTGATGTGTCATGGGTGCACTAGTCTAAAATCTGGTGTTCAGTGGACATCAGAATTACAATCTTACTTAATGAGTAAATGGTTTCAGATAGGAGCGTTGATGCTATATAAGTAACAACCTTGTCCTGGATAGCTACCTGAGAGCAGCACCACTGATGGCGTACACTCGTTAAAGCATCCACTATTAAGTACACAAGCATCACTGCAAACAAAATGGTGTGTAATAAAGAAAAACAAACTGAGAACCATTTGTTCAGGGCAGTTGCATGAGAATGTCACTGAATAGGCCTCTCTTCAGCTCAAATAAAGGGCTGTTAGGACCCAGAGAGTCACAAAAAGAAGATACTAAGAGGATAAGACACAAAGAGAACACAAATGCAAGGTGTGGGCAGACTTGGCCTTTGACAGAGCCTGGGGATAAGTGCATCTGTGGAGAAAAGCATCCATGGAGAAAATCAAAATCTCAACTCTCAATGAGCAAATCCTGTGAGCTTCCTGCTTGGTTCTATCACAAGAGCTCAATTGTAAAAAGAGCAACTAGCCATGCCATCTTTCAAGATCATTTTATAGCCCACACTGTTATTTCATGTCTAACCCTCACCTTCTTGGCCTTAAGATGAGCAAAAACTGGTTGTAGAGCTGGAGTGTAGCATTTGGAAAGCCAGTATGG
Source organism: Ara ararauna (assembly GCA_028858755.1). NCBI lineage: Eukaryota > Metazoa > Chordata > Aves > Psittaciformes > Psittacidae > Ara > Ara ararauna. The sequence continues at coordinate 5,805,384 of CM054395.1, forward strand.
CTTTACATGCATTCTCATTGTTGATGGGCTGATCATCTTTGTTTAGAGAAATAGATTTTGGAGAAAAGAGAGTGACATAAGATAAGGGAGACCATCAACCCCTTCTTGCTTTACAGAACGTAGTTTATTCTTTCAGTCAGTTTTGTTCAAGGAGGTAAAGGTGAAGGAAGAACTGTTTCCATAGGGCTAGGATGCACTGCATTTGATTTTCAAATTGTGTTGTCGTCATTGGTTAACAGCTATAATGAGGTGGAGCTGCCAAGGCTGGCAACAAACGCAACATAGTTGAGAAATAGGAGAAATGCAGCTTTTGCCTGAAGACTTCAATAGCTTTTGTTTCCAAGAACTTCCTGTAAGAACTCCCATTAGCACTGATAGATCTATACCAGCACAAGCTCCTTCCAGGTAGAACCTTGCATCATTCTTTCATGCAATAACTGTACCTATTGCAGAAGATTCAATACAACAGACCAACAAGTGACAGCACCCTCAGCCCATTTCCTGCCACTGGATGGTGTAGAGCAGATTAGAAGATAGCTGCTCTTATTCCCACTTATGGGAGCTTTGCTTGTGTAAATCATGGCTGCAGTTTAGAGTGAAATTCCCTCTAATCCTATTGTATTGCTGTCTACCTACTTGAGGAAATGGAGCTGCAGCAAGCTTGAAGTTAAATATTTTTACTCACTCTTCCCAAGTGCTAAACATTGGAGGGCAGGTCTTTAACTGTTGGAGAGTAACCTACTTCCTTTGACTTAAGTGAAGCTGTGATAATTTATATAGGAATAACCCTTCCAGTGCTCTGAGAGCCCAGGCAGGAGGGAGATCTAGGCCCCTTTTGTCTTATGAAGTGACATTGTCAGAATATTTATCTGTTACAAAGGTTGTTTTGGTGATGATATTCCTACTGACAAGTGCTCTTGTCTCTCTTGAAAACTTCTTAGTGTGTTTGCAGTGACTAAAGGAATAAGCTTCTACGTACACTCACAAGAATTGACTGAAGTACCACTGAGCTGATAAAATACAAACCCTGCTTGGCCAAACACCCACAACTTCTATAGCTGTTGACTGAAAAGAACTGATGCATGTAGCTGCTTCACCAGCTTCCCTAAGCAGGAAGCTAAATTGCAGTTGTAGCATTTGCCTAATGGACTTGGTACATTGGCGCATCCTTCTGCTCCCCTTCCCATCACTGCTCCTGCTGAACCTCATTCCTTACTAAAGAATAAGGGCTAAGTGACTGCAAAATCAGCCATTGTCAGATTCAGCCTCCGTTTTTCATATTACACCTTCTCTGAAATAATACAACATAATTACTGCCTCCCCCCCAAATTGCATCAGCCTTTCAATCACGCAGTGCAGGGTGGTTGCCTTCCATTTATTTATCTAATAATTAAAATGTGTGCCTACCTCTAAAAGCTCCTTTATTGCAATACCCGAAAAGTCTTGAGAAAACAACTGGTCTCAACTGAGCAGATGCACTTCTTGTAACTGGATTCTGCAACAAGCTCTAGCCTCCTTGTTCTTTTCTTTTTAATGACTATTTTGCAGTTTTCCCCAGGTAGGGCAGTTTGTATTCTGCAAGCTGACATTTTTCTAAATGCTCTTTTTATCTGTGTTTTCCTCCAGAAAAAGAGGACATTTACACCCGTGTACAAACTAGTTCAAAGGATAGTAAAAGAGCATCTCTCAGATGCAATTTAACACTTTACAAGCAAGGTGAATAGGAAAAGGAAGCAATTTAGTCCATGAGTTATTGCTTAAGTATCTCTAGTTTGGGGGTTTATTTTAGAGAGAGAAGAAAAAGGAAAGAAAAGATGTGTTTCTCCATCTTGTAATTCAGAAGCTGTGGGAAGCTGCAGGCTTTCTCCTGCCGGCACCTCCCCTGCTCCTGCCTCTCCACTGAGCTCTGCCCATCCCTGTGTGGGAAGGGGAGCAAGGCTGCAATCTGTGGCATGTCGTCACTTCTTTCACAGGTTGTCATTCCCTCCTGAAGAAACCTTACACTTAACTCAGGGGCCCAGATCCCCTAGGGCTGCTGGAGCTCATGATAGCTCTACAAAAGCCATTTCTGTGACCTTGCTGTATACTGGGAATCTGCAAAAATACTTGGAAAAGTGTCCTCCAGCCTCCAGATGGTGGTTAGGTAGGAGTAGGTAGAGCAGGAGTTGCTGTATTTTCTGCTCCTTTTCAGTTCTTTCAACATGTTTGGGGTTTTTTGTGTTGTTGATTCGTTTGGCTTTTTTGGTTGGTTGGTTTTGGTTTTGGTTTTTCCCCCCTCCAGTGGACAATGGGAAAAGAAACTGGAATTCTTTTATTTAGAGATTTATTTCAATGGTAAGTAATTTAACACGACCAAGCAGATAGCTCTGCGGTCCAGAATGTTGTCTTTAGGTGGAGAGGTCTGTATTTCCCGCAAGAATATTTTTCACGTATATCCTTACACAGAAAATGCATTTGTATGGATAATATGTATTGCAGAGCATCCACTTATGCATCAGTGTGGCTGGGTTATTATCACTGAAGGAGAAATTCAAGGATCCTGTACAGCCTAAAATGTGACTCTGAGTTCACTGGGGAGCTGAACACACCTTTTGTGCTTTTTTCCTCTCGTGTTTCCAGCTTGGCCTTGCCTTTTAGATATTAACAGTAAAACTTGCGCTGTAGTTGAAAAAACAGTGTTTTCCTTCAAATGACCTAGTAAAATTCCAATACCTGATTAAATTTGTCCTATAAGCCAATGAGCTATACTGATGGGAAAGGAGGGACAGTGGAGAAGTAAGGGGGAAAGAAAGCTCCGTTGGTTTAGAGTCAAAGACAAATAAAGGATTTGCACAACCTGTAAGATGTCTGACTGTCTCTGTCTGCCTCCAACCTGAGCAAAACCTGGTTGTGTATCCCCACGTCTGCTCCCAGTGCATTTCTAGATAGGCCACAATTGTGCCAATGTGTTCATCTGGGCTTAAAAACCTGTGAAATGACTGACTGATGAGGCTTTATGAAAACTGAGATCTTCACAGTGAGTCATGAATCACTCCTCTTCATTTGTCCCTACAAGCTACATGAGTGCTTTAAAAAACAGCACAAATTGAGCAGAATAGCTAATAAAAAAATGGATTCCTTAAGAGAAAGAGTTGGGGGTGTTGGGTGATGAAAAGCTCAAAGTGACTTGGCAGCCCAAAAGCCAAACGTGTCCTGGACTGCATCATTCGCAACATGACCAGCAGGTCAAGGGAAGGGATTCAATCCCTCTACTTTCTACAGGGACATGTAGTGAGAAACAAGGGGGAATGGCTTTAACCTGCCAGAGGGGAGACTGAGATGAACTCTTAGGAAGAAGCTCTTCCCTGTGAGGGTGCTGAGGCGCTGGCACAGGGTGCCCAGAGAAGCTGTGGCTGCCCCATCTGGCAGCATTCAGGGTCAGGTTGGATGGGGCTTGGAGCACCCTGCTCTAGTGGAAGGTGTCCCTGCCTGTGACAGGGGTTGGAACTGAATGAGCTTTAAGGTCCTGTCCAACCTGAACCGTCCTATGGTTCTATGGAAAAGTTTCTAAAAATGTATTCACAGGACATATTTACTGAATCTAAATGAGAGGTAAATATGAACTCTGCTGTGTTCATTCTGTCCTCAGATAAGAGAAGGAAAAGGACTTTTCTTTTTACACCGTTCTTTGCAGTTTCATTTTAAAATGCAAGCAAACAAGCATGCCAAATTGTGCTCCTGTTCCTTTCATCCTTGCGTACTTCAAGGAAGAGCTTTTAGATATTTTCGTTTCAGTGGATCAAATAGTAGAGATTTCCTCTTTATCTTTTGCTTTCCTTCTTCCTCCTCCTGTTCGGATATTACAAACAAGATCTAACCCTTTTCACCTGAAACACAGGCAAGTTGAAAGCAGCTTACCTGCATGAAACGAGGCTGGCTTAGAACCTTTGCAGTGACGGAGGATCAGTCAGAACAGCTGGACAGCAAGAGCTGTGCATGTGGAGGGCATGTGTCTGAATGTCTTTACAACAATCGTACATGATGCAGTGAGAACATTTTCCTGCAAACACACTATTATGAGAGCTAGATGGCCTTGAAGCAGAGCTTTCAGATCTGGAATTCACCTCTACTTGCTTCTCAGCCGGTTTTTTCCTGGGAAGGGTTCCCAGGGACAGTCTAATGTAGCCAAGATTTAGAGTGAATTTGCTCAGGATCTGTAAAGACGATGCAGTACCTTACATAGAACTTCATTTCAATCTTCTGATGACTTGGCAACATCTATGGGTAAATCAGTGAGCTGGGGGTGTGATCTGAAGCAGAACTGATAGGAAATATGTTTTTCCAGTCATCGAGACCTACACAAATGAGAAATTTTGCAATGGTCATTGGTGCAGTGGCTGAAGCGCAGGGAGACCTGGGTTTAGGTCTCTGCCTTTACCATTAATCCCCTTTCTTCTGAAACACAGTTTCAGTTTCTCTTACTGCTACCATATACTTTAGATCTTCCTGTAGGATGTCCAAGGATAAAGGGCAGCCTTAACCCAGTGTTTTGTAGCAGTAACTCACGTAGCACTGGAAAAATAAAGGAACCTCAGCTGGATCAAGGAGGAATGATTTTGGGCAGAATGGGAATAGAATCTATGTTTCCTATGCCTAGCTAACATCAGTCTTGTTCCAGTTTTGATAAGAATTTCAATCCTGTATCTCAGAAGCTGTTCACCATGGATGTTCTGAGGAAGCTGACATTCTGTGCAAAGTTTGGGGTTTAACAGCTCAGGATCTGCTGATACGACAATGTCTGCTGCAGAAATAGCGGTCAGATGTACACAAAGCACTGGGTGCATTAACAGAAATATGATGTTCTCTGACTGATCTGTCCTCAGACGATACAAGTTCTGCCAGGGAATTTCAGCTGGCAGAGCATTGCGTTTTGGGAGCTGCCAAAGGTGGGTTCTTGTCCATGCCCTTTGCATGTGATTGGTGTTTACCGAGTGATTTGGTTGTTCCCGGCAGCATGGAGTGCCTCTCCATGGGCAGTTTACTCTCACGTTAGAGCCCTTTTTCTCCTCAGGGTGTCGAAGAAAGCCCAAGATACTGTGGGTGTCAGGTGGAGAAACTGTATCTCTGCAGTAGCATCCAGTGGGGACAAATGAAAACCTTGCTGTGCAGTTGCCACAAGCTCAAGGCTCTTTCAGCCTTGCTGGGAGTCTGCAGTGGTTTTATTTGCAGGTCATTTGATGGAGTCAGTTCAGCATTCTTTTATTTGGGAATTTCACCACCTCGTCCATTAAAATTGCTCCAAGTGCAGACCACGATGTGCTCTTTCTTCCACATCTCTTGATGCTTAGGACCCACAGGAGAGTTTTTGCCTGAATTCAAGGGAATGGAACACAAGATGCAGTCTTGTCTGACATGACCAAGAGCCGCAGGGTCGCAGCATAGAGAGTATCAGAAGTCCAAGAGATGTGCACAGTCACCTTAACAGCAGGATTTCTTTCACTAAGCTTTAATCTTCTATACATCAAAATGAGGATGCTCAGCTCCTTTTATTGAGTAATTCATCTGATCTGAGACATCTGTGTAGCCATCTGCAGCACCTGTCATCTCCCTGGACAGGAGAGGTTCTCCAGTGGGTCACAGAGAATCCACCCAGAACATGCACTGCCTCCTGAAGGCACTTCTTTTTCCTCATAGATCAAGAAAAATCCACGCTGCCCTTCCCATATATCTAATATATGTGCTGTGAGAGCAGGACACGCTGCGTGGGCAATGAACCTTGTGGTTTTCAGCATAAGAGCCAATTCTAATTATGTATCTATTGTTGCAAGGAAACGAAATTACTTGCATAGAATAATAATCTTCAAGAAGGTTTGAATACAACCTCAGTCTTCCTGACATTTTAAGTCTGATCTTGACTTCACAAACACAGCTTTTCTGCCATCTAATTTTAAACTTGCAGCATTTGCCCAGCTAATTAAGTATTAATTAGTACTAATTAAGTACTAATTCTAGATTGCATCCCAATCCCAAATTTAGCAAAAGTCAGAGAAGCTGAGGTTCTGAATGGTTGTTTTTATAAAGAACAGTTATAATGAAAGAATACATTAACAATATATTAACAATATATTAAGCACTGTGTCAAACAGCCATGCAAATAGGTACTGTTTCAAAATCCAAAGAGGTGGCAGCTCGTGTAGCTTCCTGCTGAGACTCGTGTGGCTTCATGTGCTCCATGGTTATTGCTCCTATTACCTAATTATTTCACTCAACAACAGGCTTTGCAAGACTTTTTGGCTTGCCATTGTACTCACTTTGGTGAATCTCACAGCAAACTCTGGCCTCCACTAGAGCCTGGAAGGGCAATCTGGGTTTTGATGGTATCCAAGATCAAAACAAGCTTAGAGTATTTATACCTCATGGGAAACCCCACTGAGTGCGGGGGGAGCTGGATGAACTCTCGTGGCTTTTCTATGTCTGTGTTTCTGTTGGGTAGGAGTCCTTTTTTAAAGGCGTGAATCACAGTTACTATCTCCTCAGGAGGCTATTGAGTGTTTAGAAAGCTGTTCATGGAGTTCATGGGGACATTCTCTCTGGGAATATGACCCTTCGGTGCTGTAACGCTGAAGTGCTATAAAGCAGAGAGCTCCAGATAAGGAAATATGACTGTCCTTTCTTATCTTCACTCGTCCTAACAGGTGCCCTTGGGGTTGAAAATTTATGTGAGGGGAAGGTAAAAACAGTCTGAGGTATCTTTAACCTTATCACAAATCTTTCCCAAGGCAGAAGGGTTGGCGATACCCTGAATAAAGGCTAAATTGTGGCCCAGGTCCCTTTTCCCACTGAGTTAATTGCTCTAGAAGACATGGTTGCTCTCTCTTGGTTTGCGTGTGCTGTCAGCAAACGTTTGGCCATCCTGTGTTGCACTCAGTGCCCTAAAATAAAACCCAGGCAGATATTTACAGTGAAATACCTGATTCCTCAGAGGTATGTAATTCCACAAAAGAGAATTTGTGTGCCCATGCTATTACAATTGTTACAGTTTTATTGCAGCCAGGCCAAAAAGTCAGCTTGGAAATGAGGTGGAATTATCCTTATTTGTCACTTTTGTGGGAAGGATGAATCATTCCATGCACTTGCCATAGGACCCTCATTCATTCCAGTGCTTTACGCTGGTGGATATATGGTCTAATCATGTTTCTGTGATGTTCAGGCTTGTGATGTGAATGACTGTGCAGCAACTGCAGGGCTTGCCATTCTCTGCTCCTCCTGAAAGAGGTATTTGTGTTTGAATAGGGGCTTTCTTATCATACTACCCGCTGTGTTTATTTCTTTCACCATTCTCCATTAAAATAAGGATTTCCTTTCTCATCCGATTGCGTTGTCATGGAAATTATAGAAATTGTGCTTTTTGTTTTTTGAGGAATCCTTGCAGCTCGTAGCCAAAACAGTTCCACAGAGTTGATGAAAGCTGGGACATGTCCCACCTCTGCTGCTGGCATTACATTTAGTATCTCCAGTTTCCTCAGGGGTAAGGACCTCTGCCTGGCTTTTCTGCTCAGTCCCTTTCTGGAGGGAAACCCCAAATACCTTTTTCACATGTGAGAGCTCTGTCTCTGTTGGTAACTGCATTCCCAGCCACGCTCCAGTGGGACATTGCCATTTTCCATGTCTGGGATTTGCCCTTGCTACCACCTTTGTGTAGCCTCCCTTCACCCAGGGGAGATGCCAGACATGGGCCTGGTGGACTTCATCTATGGGGCAAGGACTATAGACGATAGGGAGCCCTGTTGGGATCATCAGGCTAACACCTACCCATGAGATGGAAGAAATCCTGCTGCCAGAGAGGACAGACAACAAAACTATTCTCCCTGGGAGCAAGGCAATGCATAGTCTCTGGAGGTACCTTTCACAACCCTTCTGTGCTTCTCACGTGCTGGGTGTGAGTAATCTCAAAATGCTGAAGCAAGAATGAAATCGTCTGTTATCCACTTTGGACTGAAGCAGTGGACCCTGCTGCGGTCCATGGCCACAGGAGTCCATAAGCATCCAAGGGAAGCCTCTGAAAATGCCAAGTAAGTTCCCATTTTATCATCTTGGACAATTCTTCCATTTGCATGTGCATGGGGGGAAAAAGAGTACAATTCCAAAGTCTGTCCTTACAATTGGACATTCTGTGTGCTCTGAGTTTCCTTTTCCTTTTCCATGGGGACAATTCTTCTGACTCTCGGGAAAACAGAAATTGATGTATTTATTGTTGCACAGTATTCCAGATGGGGGAAACACTGAAGTGAAACATGGGCTGACAGAGGTAGGAAAGTCAGTGATGAGTCTGGGCTGTGGATGATCCTTGTGAAGAGTTTTCACATCACTGTTGATGAGGACAGAGTTCCCATACACACACCCTGAAACCTGGCACACGTGTACCTAATTTTCCTGTGCTCACCGAGTGCGTTTTCCTGTTTTGTTCCAAAAGACCTCATAAACCTATTTCTGTTAAAGGGAGAAAAGCCCAGAAGCCAGATAAAAAGGATAACAATCCCCAGCACCTGAATTAGAACAAAACTGCGTATGTTCTATTCTCCCAGAGGGCTGGCTGTCAAGCTAAGCTGTGCTATTGCCCTCCTACAGCGACCTTCACTTCTAGCTTAAGACTGCTGAGTCCTGCAGGACAGCAAGGTCTGAACACTGGAGCTGTGCGGGCCTGAGCTCCCCTCACCCATGAGCTGTGCTTCCGCCTATGAGCAGCTCCCTCAGCCACCCCTCACTCCTCTCTTCTCTCCCCTCACAGCCTGGCTAATAGAGTCTTATTTTAAGCTGTTGGAGGAATAAGCGTGACTTTGAGAATTAAACCCGCTCTCAGCTCACACCATTCTTTTTCTGCGTGCATGAGGCTCTTCTTCAAGCTGCTTTGTCATTTCCTGCTTCTTAGGCTCTGGCCTCAGCACCCAAGTCCATGTCCTAGTTCCACATATCAGAAACTGCTTCTGGGGTGTGTGGAGGTGTGGACTTTGATTTAGTGTTGATGTTGTCTCTTTTTTATGCATATAAACTCTCCTTAGAATGAGTGTGTTGAATTAGGAAACTTTACCTGTGGTTACCAGAAAGTTTCAATTTCTTCAGTGATAAAGGCCCTGAGAGGACAAGTTCTTGTGCTTTTTACTTGAAGTACTAATGTGTTCAAGTGTTAATGTCTCCGTGTGAGAAGATGGATTCACATTTCTATGGCTCCAAAAGCCACGATGTGGGGAAGGACCATAATCATAGAATCATAGAATAGTTAGGGTTGGAAAGGACCTTAAGATCACCTAGTTGCAGGACATTCTCATAACTTAAACAAAATGTGGTTATTCTCTCTCAGCTCACCATAGGTACCTGCTGTAAAAAACTTGCCAGCAGCAATTCTAGAGGAAAGGGAGATTTCAGGCAAGAAGTCCATTTTTCTTCACTGAATGTTGTAACTTCTCTGCATGAGGTTTTAGTTCTCCACAAACCTGCACAAAATACCAGTCAGGGCTTTCCTGGGAAATGTCTATAGGTAGAAACTGAAGGAGACGGGCAAAGACTGCCCACTCCAAGACAGCTATATAGAATCATAGAATAGTTAGGGTTGGAAAGGACCTTAAGATCATCTAGTTCCAACCCCCTACCATGGGCAGGGACAGCTGTAAGTGTAGATACTCTTTAATTCAGTGTTTATAATTACTGTAATTGTGCATGAAAGTGCTCTGCACAAACCCCCGCTTAGGTGTGCAAGTTGTTATTTGTGTTTGCAGTTACTAGGTGAGTTCACATAGCTCCCTCCTTCCCTTTACCCATTAAGAGAGACCCTACTGATTATAGGACGGGGCTTAGATTTATAGGGGCAATCAAGGAAAACAGGAGCTGTAGCTGAAGGTTAAAACTCTCTCTTTAGAAATTGCTTTTCTTCAGTTTTGCTAATAGATAAACTGAAATAAAGTAATTAAATCAAAGGGACTGGAAATAAGCAAAGAAGTTGTTGAAGCTTGAACTTATGCAATGAATACTTGCCTCTTAGATCTGCCTTTTGTTTGCAGCAGTCAGATCCACACGGTGTATTAACAAATGAATGCATGAAAATTTGTATTTCCAAGCATTTTATTTCTCTTTTAGTCATTTAAAAATTGCAAAATTGAGCATGAGATTGACTGGATGCAAATGGTGTCATCAGAAAATAAGAGTGAGTGGGCTGGAGAAAGCTATCGTCCCTCCCAGTAGCAGCCCAGGGAGGAAAACTGCTCAAAGGCAGAGTGAGGACATGAAGATGCTGTTGCTTGTGTGGTGTTAATATTCTCCTTCAGTCAATACCTATCAATAGTCTGACTGCACATTCTTTAACTTCTGTAATTCAAGCAGAATGTGTTATCCTGGAAATGGAGCTCCTATTGCAAATGGGCAGAAGTGTTTCCTCATTCTTCCTTCACACCCATTCCTCATCTCCTAACACCATTGATACTAATGGTGGTGTGTCTAATAAATAGCAAACTGAATCAGGGTCCAGCCAGTGTTTTGCGGGAAGCACAGTCACATGGAGAGAGAGAAAAAGAGAATGTTCTTTTCCTTTTGAAATGATCTGAACATCAGCTCCTCAGTATAAAACCCTGTGAAGCACAAGCAGCATCTGTGCACCCCTTGGACTCCATCAGTGCAGGAGCTCACCTGAGATGTCACAGCTGAAAGAAGTTTAACAAGATTAGGAAAAACAGTCAGGAAGGTGTTAAGGGAACGCCACAGTGATCAATATTTCTCATCTACCACTACATAAATAGTCCTCCTGAGCTGGCTAATTCCTGTTCCACCTGCCACGTGGCTCCTGCAGTAAATGAAATCTGTATGTTAACAGTGTACACACGGGGCTGACAGAGCAGCTGAATCTGTTTGTGAGAAGCTGATGTTTCCATCCACACCTGATTCTTGTGAAATAAGGTGGCCTTTGTTACCAGGTAACGATAAAAGGCAGGTTAAATGCCAAGGTGCTGGTTCAACTTGTACTGAAAACATTTTGTGTGAAGAACGCTGGGGTGCTGCATCCTCTGGGTAAGTTCTTATTCAAGCACACAAATAAAGTTCAAGTGGCTGCTTGGGGTGGATCTCAGTCTCTGGGAATGATCTGTTTGTAGCTCAGGATCTGTCAGAACAAGAATAGTTCAAAAAAACCCAGTATTGTTTTTTGTATGTGGTGTTGTAGCAAAACAAAAAATGGCTGATTTGTAAACAGATAGAACTGTTTTATTGTGTTTATTGACAGTCCTGTGGTATGCAGCTGTGTAAAAGCTGCTTGGGTTTTCCTCACTGTCTTTGCTTTTTCTTGGCTTAAGGTTATCGGGAAGGCCAGAATCCTGAATATTCATTTGCCTTTAAAATCAGAATCTTATCTTGAATTTCTTATTTATTTGGGTTTATTTGGGGTTTTTTTCTGTCCTTCGAAAATAATGGCCTTGGTTCCCAGTGTATTTTTCATGATTGTATCCACTGAAGCAATACCGATAGTCAGCCAGCGCTAGGAGTCAGAAAAGATCTTGGCCTGAGCAAGCCTTGCTCTTTAATATTAAATGTGAAGTAACAGCTGAGTCAGTAGCTTTTTGTATTTAAAAAATCAGGGGAAATGTCTTTTCAGTCTTGAAGATGCTCACGTGGGTGTGCTGCTTGGAACAAGAGATGTTTTGCTTTGCCTTGTCTTGATGCTGCTACTGGGATATCCCAGCAGCACTTAAAATGCAGTGTGAAACCCCAGCACTACAGGATCAGACATTCGAACAGCTTTTGACTGCTCAGGGCCAGAATTTAATGGCATTTTGACAGAAAGGGACTTTTCCCCACCCTAACTCACAGAGGGAGTGAATGTACAAACCGGGATGCTTTTGCCTCCCATCCACTACAAGCATCTTCAACGGAAAGGACAGAACAGCATGGAAGATTATGGACTTTTGTAACCTGTTGTCATTTCACTTCTTCTTGCTCAAATGAAGTTTATCTGCACAGTAGACATTGATTTCACTGTATGAAGTTGTCTGAAGGTCTAATTAATGTTATGATCAATCTACTTTATTTCTGACGTTGGCCTTATATTGGTCATGCTCCTGGCTCCCTGTGTTTGTGTTTGAAAGAGATCAGTGTAGGAACATTGCATCTGTTAAGTCTGCAGTCCATCGCATTCCTCAGCACTGTGTGTCATCCAGCTTGCAGTCTGAAAAGTTAGATTTGGCAATAAATATTGAGTTTTGTAAAGAGTTAGTTCCAGGGCCTCTGTTTTCATGTATCCTTCTAAGTATTGTATGTACTTATGTAGAAAGAAATACACATATTTCTGTATGGACTTTCTATATGTACTTGTGTTGCTTTGTTTATTTAGCATGTCTTGTTTGTTGCTTTTTCTTTTCTGTTTTTGACCATGTATTTTGATTCTGCATCATTCAACAGCACAAAGGGATTTTATGATAGATTCTAATTTGGGGGGCAAAACTTTTCCTGGCAAAAACGAATCAACTTCCATTAGGGATATTTTGCAAATCTGAGTTATTCAAAGTCAAAAAATGGAGTATGAAAAAAGAAATAGATTTGATTTCAAAATAAGATGCTGAAAATTTTGAGTTTGACTTTTTTTTCCCTAAAAATATCCTTCAATTTCTTTTAAAAATACTTTAAAAAGCCAACCCTGAAAACATCTTATGGATCTAAAAGGAATTTTGTCTCTCCCTAAATCTTGGCCTGCCCCAAGCACAGATTTGCCGTTATCTGAGTCTGTTCGCATCCCCAGCTGCCACGTGTTTCTTGCTGAGTGTCCTTCTTAAGAGAAGGAGAATGACAGTGCCTCTATTTGATATGAAATGTCCCTCAAGGGAGAGCAGGAAGATTTCTGTACACAACCTGCAGGCTGGCCTTGTGAAATGGTGCAGTTTCATGAGTGAAGAATAGCTGAACACTGTGCTCTTTAGCCCATGCCTTTGAAAATTTAAGCTGTTGAAAGGATTTTGGAAGAGAAAAAGTATGGGGGGTAACTAGCAACAAAACCTCACCAAACGAACCCCACCTAGAAACAGTGCTCCACAAATAACCCACATAGGCTCAGCTCACAAAAGCTTGGCCCTGAAATGCCTCATGTAAACTAAGTGTGGTCCCCAGATGGTACCATTGGCGGATGGTCTCATTCTCAGCTTGCTTCCAAATGGCTGGTATGTTAACTTGTGCTTCTCACCTTGTGTTTTCACCTGTGGAAAATACCTCTAGATGGGAATTGAAGTGATGGGCTCAGAAGGGAAGAGCTGGCTACCCAGGGCAGGCAGGCAGTTGTCACAGGGATGAGCTAGCCTCCCAGCTGGTGTGGGAGGTAAGAGAGGAAAAACCCAGGTTGCTTCACTGACAGATTTTGCCTCTGGGGAAGCTGTGTTTGCTCTTGGCTGTGGGAGGAATCTCTCCTGTGGTGCTTTGAAAGGTCCTCTATGAGAGATGTACTCCCAACACACGTGGTGAACCCTGGTGTGGTGAGTACCCTCTGTCAAGTGGCGAGTTCAGACCTCCATCCCTGGGAGAAGGCTGATAGTAAATCTGAGTGGAGGAAGCTGCTTGAAAGACTTCAGAAAAAGATATGTGAGAATACCCAGAAAAGCAGCATAGTGCTTTGCTGGAAATAGGCTGGGATTCTCCATCTGGGTACTCTCATTGGAACAAATCTGGGGTACCTCCGGCACCATCGGCGCATGCGTGTGAGAGACTGTGCTGCAATGCAGTGATGCAAGGAGCAGATGTGGGGCTTTCCCTTGACCCCATCAGTTTTACTACTAACTCCTGGCTGCTTTTCTACTGTAAAAGTTTGATATGCTACCAGCTACGTAAATATAATTAATGTGTTTTGCAGTAGGGATGGGGAGAGTAGTGCAACCTCATAGGAAATAGGGTTTTATCGCACATCTGTTAACACGGAGAGCAGGCATTCAGCACTGAAATGCTTGCTTTTCCCTTCAGCAGTTAGATCCCATAAGCAAATGATACTTCCAAAAGACTTACTCAAAGAAAACATTAAATACCCTGAAATAGGTTTTAGGTTAGTGTCAAGGGAGTATGCTGTAAACTGGCTGTTTAGTAGAGGTGACTGTACCTAAAGGCCCAACACATCTGTAAGAGGAATCTTCACAGACTTATTCTTGTGGCTGGGACTCTGCTGTTGTGGTCCCACCTGCAGAGCCCTATGGGATCTGCTCAGAACCCCATATCAGCCTGTAACATCATTGCACAGGAAAAAAACATTAAAACCCCAACACACAACCCACAAAGCCAAGAAGCTTCATGGAAGGGTGGAACTTATGCCAACAGAGATCTACAAAAATCCAGAATTAATAAAATATGTCCTGCCCATGCATTATGAAACACATCTGCCTGCAGAGTGACATGCCAACTTTAATTTTCACTTTGGCTTGGGAGAGCTGGTGGGGATGAAAATGACTGCATGCATTGGTGAGCAGCCACCTGCAGATGTTTGCACACACCTTCTTTATTCACTCTTTCTTTTTTTGGGTGCCTGACTCAAGCAGGGTTTTTTGTGGAAGGGGCTGGGAGTGTAGAGCTGATTTTTCTTAATGCCTTGGAGATTTGAGTTGAGCAATGTATAATCCAGATGGAAGCACAAAAGAATAAATGCAGCAGCTGAGACTGGTGGTCCGTCTACTCAGGGAAGATTTGCTGGGAAAGGCTGTAGGAGCAGTGCCTTCCTCTCTCCCTGTCTCCATCCCATTACTGCTGCAGTATGTCTTGCTAATGCTGTGCTGAAAAGCATCTGTGAGGTTTCACTGCCCACCTCTGTAACCAAAGCAGCTATTTCCAGGCCAGTGCTTTGTGAATCGAGTGTTTCTGGAAGAAAACTGCACATGGCTTTGAATTGAAAAAGTGCTCTGTGCAGGAAGGTTTTTCTTGGTCCTGCCAGGATCTGCCTTGCAGACAGAAACAAGATCCTTTCTAGGCCTCCCAGTTTATGGTCTTCTTAATATACTTCCACATCTTTGGTATTTACATCTGTTACTGATGACTTTCATTTAACGATATGATGTGACTGTGGGTTCCATGGATCATCTCCTTACAGTACGGAAATGTGCCTTCTTTCCTGCTGGTTTTTCTTTCCCCTGAGTTTACAAAACTCAAGAGGAAAGTCTGTCACCAGGGTTAGAAAGCTGCTCAGGATATGTTGCATGTCAAATTTTAAAGTCAGACGAGGCAAGTGCATTGAAGTGTATGTGGTACCCACCAGCTGCAGAATCACAGCTCTTCAGTGAATCATTTCCCTGCCCCAGCTCTCCGTCTATCATGGAGAAGAGGTTAAATATTCAGGATAGCAAACAGCAGCAGGAAAATTGAGAAGATTAGAAATGAATGCTCCCACCTTTCCCCTGGAGGTAGGTGTTGCTGTCACTGGGGCTGTTTCTGTTGCAGTAAATGCTAGGCAGCTCCTTAAGGGAAAACCTTCTGCTTGACATAAAGCTGGGGTTTGTACTTTCAAAGTCAGCCTTCAAAACTGCATCAATGAGCAAGTAACAAAACTTTCCTGCTATAAATATTTGAACAGCAGTTTGTTAATTTTTGTTACTCTCAACGTGGATTAATTGCCATTTTATTATCAACTTCAGCTTCTATTAGTTTAGGATTTACATCTTAAATGATAGTATCAGAGTTTGTCTTGAATAAAACATTTTGTAACTTAGAGGAGTTTGTTAAATGCTTGAAGGTGAACTGACTGATTAAAGGCAGCACGCGGATCCTGATGTGTTTTACAATTGCCAGAATACGCATTTGGAGTTCTACAAAACAACATTGCACGTTTCAGATAGTTCCACTTCAAATAGATGCTGATAAATACTGCTGCCTTTTGAAATGCTGTTGTTCCTTCTTATCTCCTATTAATAGACTGTTCTGCACCTATCCTCTCCCTCCTCAGGAGCTAATGAGGTGTCACTTGACACAAACAACTAAGGAAGTACCAAAGCAACCCTCTTCATGTTGCTCTTTCACCTAATTAGCCTCCATTGGTGTGGGACTATCCCCATAGTCCCAGTATAGGTGTAGTAACGGCAGATCTACCATGGCCAACCCTGAGTAGCCAGTGCTCTGAGCTGCAAAGGTAGAAGGGGAGGTAAGGCACACTTGTGCTGCTTGCTCAGTTCCAGTAAGAGATATAGGAGATTTATCTAAAGCAAGATGGAAACCCATGGAAAACCTGCTTGTTGCATTGAGAAGGCTCTGATTGTATCTGGAGTAACACTGTTAATGGCAGTGTACCTGCTATAATGAAGGGGAGACGTAATCAGACCTAGAGAGTGTGCATGTTTATCTGCTAGGAGATATGTGATTAGTTATTCTTAATTATCACACCTGGTGTGATTAATTATCCTGTACACACAGGCTAATGAGTCTCCTTTCGGGCTGAGCTCTAAAGCTGGGGTCTCTTCTGCGCACAGCCACCCTGGGTGATGTGCACAAGCTGGAGGTAGGGTGGGAAGGGCAGGTTTTTGGGTTACCAAGTGCTCCATGCAAAGTAAAGAGAAATTCTGGAGTTAGAACGGATCACTCTGAGCCATTTCTTGGCTTTGTCAGGAAATCTGACACCCTGGGTGCAGGAGCTGATGTGCAGGACTTTGTTAGGCACTTGGGTTTACTGCAGCAGTCTGTCATAGGTGGAGGATGGAGCCCCGGGAGAGGTTCTGGTTCTGCTCCTTTACAGGGCATTGTCATCATGGCCATGTTCCGGAGATAAGGACAGAGAGGGTGGGCCAAGGCAGCAGTGTGTGTTCTGAATTTAGAGGACTAAACAAATAAACACAAGTGTGAGAAAATAACACAGGGCTTAATACAGAGGCATGGCTCTCAGAAGTATTACTGGAGAGGTTCATTTAATCCCAAAGAGATTCAAAGGGATAATGGCACAGGAGCAGCTCTCCAGACTCGCCTGCTGGAGGTTATGTGGGCTTTTGGGTGATTGATTCATCTGCAGAGCTGGGGGAATTGGATGATCCAGATGACTAACAACAAGATTTAGGGGTGAATTTATCTCACTGGAGGCAGTCAAATCTGATGGGTTTGTCCCCCGGGTCTTCTGACTGAAGTTAATCCAAGTTAGTCATGAGCACAAGTTCCTCCTGTTAGGGGATGTTTAGTGACCTTACATGAAGTGGTCTTGGCAAGTCAGACAAGCAGGCAGTCTGAATAAAGCAGACTGCTGATATAACAGAGAACTTCGAGGTCAGCTCCTGGAAAAGCTTTTACTGCTACTGTTAGTGTTACACTGGCTCAGTGGCTGGTCAGGAAAACGTCTCTCGAGGGCATAGTCAAATCAACACTTCTTTGCATTAGTTTTTACCGCTTGATTTTGCCTTCAAACAGGAAGGTATGAGCAATACAGCCTATTCTGAGGTTAAACATATGTGATCATTGTGTGAGCACATTGTCTAACTGGGGTTTCTCTCAGTGTACAGGGTTGGGTGTGATTCTCCAGCCCCAACTCTGTGCATCTCTGATGAGGAGAATCTTCTAACAGGTGTAGAGTATATTTCCCCTCATACATGCTGCAGATGCAGAAATTGGAGGCATCTACAAGCCACCCCCATTTAAAAAGAGACCACTTTAGCTCTAAGCCAGCTTGGTGACTCCCCCCCCCGCCCAGAAGCTGTGGGAAGCAGCACTGAACCTTTACCAAGGACAGGAACAGGCAATCACCAACTCCTGATTGAGGAGTGGGCAACATGAGGACAAGGAGTGGGAAACTGGGAGGGTGGCTGTGGGCCCGGGGGGGCTGTGCTGCTGTAGGCTCTGTAATGGATACTTTAATTACATTGTTTAGGTGCATGCTTTACATTGCAGTAGTGTTTCCATGGCTATTTAAAGTCTGTTTCAATGTTTGCAGAGCTTTTATGGCTGTTAATTAACAGCTGGATGCAAATATGTAGAAGGTGAGAACACAATTTGGGTGCACACGCATACATACCCCTGTGCCTCCCTACAAGCCCCAGTGATGTCCTTGCTGGCAAACAACAGTCACTGCACTTGCCTTAAGAACCTTATTCCCATGGGCTGCTGGCAATGAAGGGGGTGTTTGCTTTCAAGGAGCATAGTTCTGAAGACCAGCAAGATAGCCAGTGAAATCTGGATCTCAGCAAATTTCTGCCCAAGATCCTTGAAATGTGGTGTGAATTGTGGCAAAGTTAAGTGTGCATGGGGTTCATGGTAACTGGAGGGGTTGACTAAGCAGGGGAGCAATTTTATCCCAAAAGACAATGGATTAAAGCTATTTTTTGGCACAGGAATGAAGCTAATTCAAATTCAGAGTGGTTCACACTGAGACCTGGACCCAGGCTGTTTAAGCTGTCCTTTGCAAAGGGAGAATAAAATCAGCATTGCCTTGTGTGGAGATGCACCATTTGTGTCTCCCTGGCATGGCTTAGATATCCTACAGTACATCATTCTGAGATTGTACAGGAAAAATATACCTGTGAAAAGAAAAAGTCTGTGACACCTTGGGATGTTCCATCAAAGCAGAAGATGCTGCTGGATTTACAGAGGGAGCAATGGATGCTCTCTGTGTCAGGTGAGACCACCAGCCTCACCAGAAGGGGTGGGTACCAGATGTTGCTGACCCTTGACTGGTGCTCCTTTCACTTTTAGGGTTAATCTAGGTGGCAAAACTAACAAAAAACATATCCAGGTTATAGCAATTAATTTTAGGACTTACCACCTATCAGGTCAATTGCCAATGTAGTCCACTTATTTCAGTTGGACCCACCGGAATTAAATAACGTTTCCATAAAAATAGCTCCTTTTCTGCTTACTTTGATCACTTCTGGCTGCTTTGACTTCAGATTCAGATGTTCTGTCAGGTGCAGGAAGTTGCATTGTTATTCTGTTTTAATAATGCAGCAGGATACTGAAGCAGGCAGAAGTGGATGTAGCTCTCCCTTGCTGCTGCGAGGTTACAAACAGGACTGGGAAATCAATGCAGAGGGTTTTCATAGCTGAACGTTTCCAGGTTGTTGTTAGCTTGTAACCCTGTGGCGCAGAGCATGTTGCGCGGGCAGGGAGCAGGGCCCTACAGGAGCACGTTACGTGCTCTTTGCTCCCTAAGGATATTAAGCCATAAGCATCTTTGGGCAAAAGGCACCTCACAGTTGACTGTGAATTCCCAGATATCTCTAAAGATAGACAAATACCGATGGGTTTTGTTTTGTTTTCTTCTTCCAAACTGAAATATTAAGAGAGAGAGGGGGAGAGGGAAGGTTTGGACCAAAGACAACCAGAAAATGATCCTGTTTCTTCAGTGTTTAAAACCTACACAGTGCCATTGGCTTCTGAAAAGCATTTTTTTGTCACCCCCAAGTGTTCTGTGTCCCCTTAATAAGAAATTTTATCTTATTTTGGAATGTTCCTTGTTTTCATTTGAAAATATCAACCCAAATCAAAAAGGAAGAAGTTTCCACTTGAAAACATTGGCCTGAAAAGTTTCAGTTGCAAATATTTTCCCTTGTTTTGCCAGTACAATGCAAATCCAAGTGGCACTGATCTTTTTAAAACCCTGACTTTGATTGAATTGACTATAACTGAGCAAGGAAACACCTTCATTGCTTGTTTCTGCCTATAATATCACACAGCAGGATGGGTTGCTGAACTGGTCCTCTCTGATGTGGTGCTTTGGCCAAGGATCTGAGCCCTTCTCTGTGCTCTCAGCCAGGCTCTTGCGTCAAGGACAGACTGGGAATATATTTTTCCATGTGTTCCAGTATTGTCCTTTGCAGCTGCTCAGAACAGCTCGCAATGAAGGCACAGAAGCAGATGCACAAACCCAATGCTGTGTTGGGACACCCAGGACACATCCCACCCCCTCTCAGCTTGCAGGGCATCTACTGCTGGAGCCTCCTGCTGCGTGTCTCCTACTTTTCCCAGCCACCCTCTTTCTCCTCTTCCAGTTTTCTCAGGCTCCTTCTAACCAGTGCACCACACATTTGCACTCCCTTTTTGGGCTGGCAGCAACAGAAGCCAATGAAACTCAAACACATTTGCTGCTACCTTCAGGGACATCAGTAACCTATCATCTTGCCACTCTTTTCTATGGTTCTGTGCGAGCTTATACAAAAATCTAGTGGGGGTATGTGCTTGAGAAACCACTCCTCTCCTGCATTACTCAGCCAAATTTGGAAGACATCTGAATTTTGCCTTTTAGTCTCCATTAAAACTTTCTTAAACCAACATTAAGCTTGCAGAAAAGCATCTTTGTTCATCTGATTCCTGCAACCAAAACCAGGAATGGATATACAAAATCATGTAAGTTGAGGACAAGTTGAGCAACCTGCTCTAGTGGCAGGTGTCCCTGCCCACAGCAGGGAGGTGGAACTGCGTCAACTTTAAGGTCCCTTCCAAGCCGAACCATTTTGTGTTGAGTGTGTCCAAATAAGAGAGTCAAGTGTTCCTATGGAGATGTACAGCTCAAATCACGTTATGCCTCACTGCTGTATCCATCATCCAAGATGGCTGCTGGGTACCCTGGAGCACAGATGAGCTTCTTGCCCCTGCTTTGGTGAAGGGCTGAAGAGCAGGTAGAGCCAGGGACACGTGTTGCCACCTCAGGCAGTGTCGGAGCACCAGAAAGCAGACCAGGGCCCAAAAAGGCTGCTTATAAAGCAGCAAAGTTCAATCTTCCCTTTTCATCTTCTTTTGACTTTCAGTATAAATTACCTCATCTGAGGTGTCACTAGAAATTGATTTGTTATGCTAAATACTTGCCAAATAAATAATGAGCTCCCAAATTAGTCTATATGCAATAAGACAAGGAGTGAATTATTTCTAGCGATTCCTTTTATCACGCACAGATGAAATTACTTCAGTGTTCTGACTCCCAGGGCTGGGCTGTCTCCGAAAAATGTGTTGGTGACACTTAAAAACACCAAGCCCCCCTCTATGCCCTTTTATGATATTAAATGTCACTGCTTCCCTCATTTTATCGCATTATTACAGCCTTTTCTTGCCTGGAAGGAATCAAAATAATGAAAACTGAAAGAATCCAAGGTGTCTGCCTGTACATCTCTCATGAAATCAGCCTCCACATTACAGAACAAGTTCCAAGATGATGCCATGAGGTAAAAGACCAAACCAATATCAATAAGGCTGATTATAGCCTTTCTAAACAGTCCCCCCCTCCCCCCCCAAAAAAACCCATCTCCAAACCTGTTCAACACTGATGCTTACTTTAAGATACTGATAAAGAGACCAGAAAATTTAATTAGTAGAAAAGCCTTATTTTGTTTGCCCTGCAAAGGTAGAGCAAACCCACTGCTGAGATGCTATAAAGCCCTGTGTTTCTTGTCTTGTTTTATGGAAAGCTTCTAGAGGTTGTTTTTGGATAGTAACATATTCATACCATGGCACCTGAAGGCACACAAGGAGCATAGGACATTGGCAATGGAGTATGAAGCTCTGCTGCTGGCCAGCAGTGTCTTAAATCCTGTCTGCACTGTCTGCTACCTGCGCAGAGCCTTGGTGAAAAGAGTGGGGACATCAAAAGCAGTGTCACTGCTGGAAGAAGAGTTAAAAAGCGAATGCACTGTAAACACTGAGCAGCCTTGTGGTCCTTAGGTGTGATGGGTGGAAGTGTTCACCTTGTCATTCCTGTAGCCAACAGACTTAGACATGTTTGGCCTTGAGGACTTCACAGAATCCCAGCCTAGTCTGTGTTGGAAGGGACCTTAAAGCTCACCCAGTTCCAACCCCTGCCACAGGCAGGGGCACCTTCCACTAGAGCAGCTTGCTCCAAGCCCCTGTGTCCAACCTGACCTTGAACACTGCCAGGGATGGGGCAGCCTCAGCTTCTCTGGGCTCCCTGTGCCAGTGCCTCAGCACCCTCACAGGGAAGATCAACTTCCTTATGTCAAATCTAAATCTACCCTAAAATCTCAATCTAATCTAAACCTGCAGGAAGGACAGTGTTGCTTGCACTTGCCTGCATGTCAAATAGGTGAGATAAGAACAGGTTTGCAGCTGGCACTTGTTACTGACACTCAGCATGACACCTTCAGGGAAATTCGTGTCTTCAGAGCTTCCTCCTGGTGCCCTTCCTCACTGCCACAGCTCCTGCATCGGTGCCACCGCTCAAGGCTGTCACTCTTCCGCAAGCGAAGAGGTTTTCTCCACAACCACAACCCCTCAGTCTGGGAGATGCAGTCCCAGCAGCTGATACTCACCTCAAGGCCTTGAGAGGCACTGGTTATTTTGAAGGATGAGTCAGAGGACCCAGTTATGACACCTGCACTAAACTACCAGTTTCTCTTCATTGTCTGTAAAAAGTCCTCGTGGGACTCTCTTCCTGGACTGAAGCTGATTTCTGCTGTTTAGTGGAGAAAAGAGAGACAAAAAACCTGGGGAAGGTGGAAAGCTTGGAAGAAATCTGTGTTCTAAAGAAGAATAAAAATCATCACCATTGGCCAAGTGTTGTGGTTTAAGCCCAGCTGTAACTCAGAAAAACCACTCAGTCACTCTCTCACTCTCCCCCTTCTTCCCCCCTGCTCCCAGAGGGATAGGGAGGAGAATCAAAGGATGTAACTCCCATGGGTTGAGATAAGAACAGTCCAGTAACTAAGGTATAACACAAACCACTGCTGCTGCCAACAATAGTAATAATGACAAGGGAAATAATAAGGGAAGAGAATACAACCGCTCACCACCCGCCTGACCAAGTAGTGATCTCACCCTTCTGGCTAACTGTCCCCAGTTTATATAGTGGGCATGATGTGCTGTGGCATGGAATACCTCTTTGGTCAGTTTGGGTC
The DNA here is from genome assembly GCA_028858755.1 of Ara ararauna. Classification (NCBI taxonomy): domain Eukaryota; kingdom Metazoa; phylum Chordata; class Aves; order Psittaciformes; family Psittacidae; genus Ara; species Ara ararauna. The sequence continues at coordinate 5,828,171 of CM054395.1, forward strand.
AGGTGTCCTGTCTCTGCTTCCTTACGGTGTCCCCTCCTCCCTGACAGAGCATGAGACTCAAAGTCCTTGGTCAGAGTAAACATTACTGAGCAGCAACTGAAAACATGGGTGTTATCAGTGCTGTTCCCAGGCTGAAAGTCAAAACCACAGCACTGCACCAGCTACTAAGAAGGAGAAAAATGCCTGCTACTGCTGACCCCAGGACACCAAGTATGACTGGCTGTTTGTGCTGCAGATTTTTCTGCTGTAGAGCAAGATCTTATTAGGATTGCATTAGGCGGCTAATATCACTTTTCAATAAAGTGGGATGTGTCCACTAATGCTTGAAGATGCCTATTATTATTTATTGACATATAAAGCTGCTATATGAGTTTTATTTAAAGGAATGCCAGGCACAATTACTGTAATTTGTTAATGTAACAAAAAGAATTCCTATTATGCTAATGCCACCTTGCAAAAGCTAAAGCTCTCATGATTTTTCCCTGTAATGTCTTGTTACAGAGGGTAATTCAGCACATCAGTATTGTCTTTGTGCCACTGGCAGATTACTTGCGGGGGACTTGGATTATGAATTACAATTCAAGCCACCTAAAACAAAGTGTTGCTGCACCTCAATTACTTAAATGATTGTTTAGTGTGTGTTTTGAATTATGTAACTAGCTCATGGCTCTTAGGTTGAACTCTCTATGCCTGGAGCACAGTCGGAGGCTGCTGTCGTGTGTGTCTGTTCCCAAATGGCTGCTCCTGCTGAGGACTTTTCTTCTGGGAGAAACACTTCCCTATTGCTCCACAAAACAGAATGTTTGGAAGTCACCAGATTTGAGAAACGTTGAATAAGCATTTTCCAGAGCCCTCCAGTGAGTGCCCTGCCAGCTAGACAGCAATGTGCCTGGGACTGCCTGAGGCCCTGTAAGGAGGTATCTGTGGTGAAACATCCCAGTTTCTTAGCCTGCAGTCCTTATACATAGCCAGAGATACATTTGATATAAGACTGGGCAGTAGGTTGGATGGCAATTTGCTTCCCAGTTCATTCCTCTTGCTATAAGCCAATGCTTTCCAGCATTGCTGTAAAGTAATCGTTTTTTAAATCTTTGTTTGATTGATAGGCAAACCGATGTGGTCACACCCATTGTATTATAATATTTCCCTTTGAAATAAGCTCCACTGCTAATTCCACAGTGTTATTTGTGTATGTACTGCAGGAGGAACTTCACGTTTTGAGTGCCTGCAGCAGGGACCACCGCCAAGGGGAATTGCAAGTTGCTGCCACCACTGCTCTGCACAGCCTGGTGCAGAATTAGTCCCAAGAGTAACTTATGGAGAAATAAAAAGTGGATGTCAGGGCTGCACTTGCAGCTTTCCAGAAGCCATGCAGTGGGAATGGTGTGTATGATAACTGGTAGGTGGCTTGGATTTCAGTAGTCCTGCTCAGGGTAAGTTTTCCTCTGCAGAAACCTCCCTCCAACCCTCTCAGTGCAGACTGGCAAATTGACCACCCTATAGATGCCTGGACCTGTTCATACAAATCTGCCTGGGATGTTTTCCCTGGCAATGCTCAGCTCTACTTCCTTGCCTATGGTGGTGTGGAGATCAGGGGTTCTTTAGGAAGTTGAATGTATTTTAGAGCCTGAGGGTGGCAGTTGCTGTCACATATTATTCAGCTTCCCATTCCTAAATGGGTGGTCAGGTTGTGGTATGACTGCGTTAGAGGGTGGATGGCTGTGATGGAGGACAGGGACAAATGAAGGGTGAATGGGAGTATGGAAGGAAGCAGGCGAGAGACAGTCTTTGCAGTGATGCTCTCAGAGCTCCAGGGTGGCCCTGGCCTTCGGTCACTTACCCGGGGCTGCACCAGCACAGGAGGCTGGACCACTTCTCACATAGCTGCTGGTTGCCCTGGGTTGGAAGAGTACGGCACTGACCTCTCTGTGGGAAGGCTAATTCTAGTAATAATGGTGAATTGCTTTGTTGCCATGGCGATGAGAGCCCTGGGGAAACTTATCCATGAGCAAACAGATCTCTCCTTTGCTGGTGGGATTTTGTGTAAAACAAGTGGCCAGAGAAACGGGGCGGGGCTGGACTGTGTGTTTGGAGTTGTCCACTGTGCTGGGCATCACTGCCCACTGGGCTGGCTTGGAAAGCTCTAGGTAAGCGCTGATGATCAGGGATGGAGCACACAAGAGTGGCTGCTGCCCTGCTGAAACACACGACCTTAGGCATCTGATGGGATGCTGAGGTCCTTGCTTACTGTTGTATCTGACCCTTCAGCATAAGCAGCCATGACTCCATCTCTAGCACTTTGTGATTTGCTTTGAGTATTTGCTTTGAATATTCAGGCTTCTTCTGAAGATAATACCTGATAGTGAAATACAATAATTCTCCTTCTAAGCATGATTGCCTTTCTCCTTAAACAGGAATTTGGGGGGTGAGGGAGGTGTCAGTTGTGCCAGTAGCAGTTGGAAGAAACAAGAAGTACTGGTGGGAGCTCCAGGTGGAGAACATGTGGGATAAGGACACAAGTGTTTATTTCAGGGGGAATAAAGCAGCCTGTACTCACCACCCTTATCTTTGCAGCACCGCTTGTGCTTTTCCTTTCCCAGATTTCCAACAAAGACCCAGCATCCACTGAAAAGCCTTTGAGACAAGAGTCTCAAATATCAAATATCATCCCTGAATATCAAATTCATTCAGATCAGTGACACTACAAATTATTTCCATAAAACAAGAAAAACCCCTGCATTGTCACTGAAGTTCCAAGGCTGAACTTCGCCTGTCACTTGTTGCTTTGTTTGGTTTTGTTTCACTTTTTCCTCCAAAATTATTGATCTTTGTGGGCTATTTTTGAGGTTCTGGGTTCAAGTTGCTGTGATATGTTGAAATAACCCAAAGAAACAACCAAGGAAGAAAGCAAATTGCAAGTTTGGAAACAGAACCAGGTTGGGAATATGAGAACTGCATGTAGGAAGATTCTGAATAATGATGCATCTATGTTTGTGCCCCGTGCACATTTGTATTCTTGCTGAGCTTTCATGAAATGATAAGTTTGCTGCAAATTATGCGTAATGTGAAGATGTACCTGCTGTCACAAAGGAAGCGTTCTGCTTGGAAAGGGAACACATTCTCCTGTGAGTTTTCTTACTGTAGGCTGAAAATGTATAAGAAAGTAGTACCAGTTTATAAAGACAATGGATATCAGACAAAGGGCAAGACTTTGAGAACCACAAAACGCGTTTAGTAAGTGTTCAGCCAGAGACAGAAATTTCTGTATGTAACCTTATAATATACCACTTAAATTGAGTTTCTGACTAAGCAACACTGTCAAGACGGTGTAATGTGCCTACAGCATAGTAGGTAGATACATGTAGGTGCGTTCAGGGTTGCTTCTTTTTTGGCAGTATAGGTTTAAAATCTCAAGATCTTGAAGCTGAATTATAATGGTCAATATCCAGAGCTGAAAGCTGGTCAATGTACAGAGAATGTGCAGAGCTCTTTGGAAAACTCAGCCCAAAGTCTAATGGCGAATGATTGAGTCCTTTCTAAAGGTTTAATGGACCATTAATGTGCAGGACAGAGTGCAGCCGTTGTCACAAGAATGGCTTTCCGAAAGGAAAAGGCCAGTTTCAAAATTGCAGTCTGACGCTACATTTTCCCCAGGCTTCTCAGATATTTCCTGTGTTTCTTATCACTGCCCTCATTTCTTTGGGATGAGTTCCAGTGGGCTGCTCCTGTTCTCTTGTGGAGAGATGATGCTGAGCAGAAAAACATTGGAAGGATTCCTGAGAGGCTGTTGTAAAAAATGGTAATGGATGACATCATGCTTTTCGTGCTGAAAAACATTCCTTGTAGCTTATCATCTGGCCTAAAAACCTATTATTTATTTACCTATTAAGAGAATCTGTGACTTTTATATACCTTTGTGATGGGAGAAATAGTGAAAGCTGGGTTGCACCAACCAGCCTTTCTCTCAGTGAGTGCAGAGAACCAGGATTTCACCTCAAGCATCACTTATAGACAGAGCTGCAGCACTGTCTATAGGTGATGATTTCCGAGGAGTTTGAGGGGGAGGTTTTCAGCATGTTTCCACCACTGATGGCAGAGAAAGTGCAGTCAGCAACAGGAGCAAGGGAGCAGGAAACATTGCAAGAGACCAGGATGTGTCTCACCTGAAAATCCCCTTTTTGGTTAACAATGTTTTCCTGACAAAGGATGCAAATTTGATAATACTTAAATATTCTGTGGTATAATTTCTGGCTGTGCATTAGCAGGAAAACAATGAAGGGGAGGAGGAGTCTCTCAAGATAAAAATGTCATTCCCATGTTTTCAGACTCAAAGATTGGAGATTTTTCCCTTTGAATATAATTTTCTTTTTAAAAGTTTCTCCAATTTCATCAGCATCAATATCACAAATCCTCAAGGATCAAAATGAAACCTTTCACTCCAGATTAAATGCCACATGTCATTCAAATAAAGCTAGCTGGCTCTTTAAGATCTTGTTAGACCAGTTTGGATTTTGGTTCCTCAGACCCGCCAGTGATGTGAAGAGGCAGCTCAAGCAGAGAGCTCTGTTTCTATGTCCATCATAGTCCTTTGCTGTACAGGCAGCCTGGCATGTCCTCTGCATAGAGGCCAGACCACAGCAGGGTGACATTATGGCCTGGTTACCACCTGAAAAAGCTGTTTTTGACAATTGGGATCATTGAGATCTGCCTTCAGGACAGGGTAGAAGGCTGATGCTTGCTGTGCCTCCATGAACAGCTCTATGCATCCATCCTGTCCTTATCTGATCACAGGCTGCCTGGAAAGCCTGTCTTCCCTGGTGGCACCCAGTGGTTTTAGAAAGGACCTTGTAAGATCTTGACCACCTTTAACTGACTGCCAAGGCAGAAGGAGCATACTGAGGTGACCAGGGCAAGTGTGGTGTACTTCAGCCTGTCCACACACCAAGCGCTCCCTCAATATTCCTGGTTTTCTTTCTGGGTGCACTTGGATACCCTCAATCCAGCCTCCACTATATTGGTGTGGAAACCATATAAGCAGTAATTAAGCTTTTCTAAAATGCAGTGTAGACATTGAGAAGATCACTGGTCTAAAACTACTGTTTGTTCTTCAGGGACAGAAAACCTTTTCTTCATCCATTTTTACTTTATACACCAAGCCAAGCTCTCCTGCCCTCCCTTCTTCTGTGTCTCTGCCTTTGCTTTCCATTCACCAATATTTATCTCTCTCCTTCCATCTTTTAGTAGCAGGGATGCGCTGTGAAACATGACTTTGGCTCAGCGGTCTATTGTCAAGCCTGCCTGATGAAACATATTACAGATAGGAACAAATAAAACGAAGAGCAGGACTAAGGTGGATCTGTCTGTATTTATTTCTCTCTTCTGAGTCTTCCTTTCCATTTTTTCTGTACCACAATGGCCTAAATCCAGCCAGTTTTTAATGGGCAGACATCAGTGAGCCAGGGCTGCTCCATGAATCACGAGGAGCTGCAATTCTGCAGCACTGAAGACCATTTTCAAAACCAATCTCATGGAACATTTTTTTTCCTAATTAGAAGCAGTGTCTAGCCACATTTCTGCGTTGCCTAGCCGGGGATGTGAGGCCAGACCAGTGCAACCCACTGTTCTCAGCTGTGTCATGCACCGCTGCAAGCTGGAAGAAAATACAAAGGAAAAACACCGTTTCTTGATGCCTTCTTCCTTTCTCAAGAGATTCTGATGTATCCCTGTATTGAACAGCTCTAAAGACCCCATGTTCTTGAAAATTACAGCTCTTAACTCTATTTTGTCTTCCCACACAGTGGTTTGGGACAGAGACTACAAATATTTTATGATGCTAAAATGAGAGGAGGGATCAGAAGGTTATGAGCTACATTCAGAAGCTGCTCAGGCTGTTCCTTTATGCCTTGGAGAAGGAGACGTGGAGGGCGTGATTTTCTAATTTTGCATCCCACATGAGGAAAAGATGACCCTTCTGAAAAGAAATGGGACTTAAAATTTGGAGCACTATTATCTGCATTTGCCTCAGCATCTTTGTGTCTCAGCGTTGGCTGTGACTGGGGAACATGGGCAGATGGGAATTGGAGGTCATCACTGGAGGAGGGCTTCCTGATGCTCTCATTAAGTAGCACACACAAATTGTAGTGATTTGAAAAGACCAGCAAAAACTGGCTATTAGAGTCAGTGGTACAAAGCTGCAAAGCAGCCACATATGGACAAAAACTTCTGCGTCACCAGTGACTGGAGTTCACGCAACCCTATTCTTCAGCACAGATGCAATGAAAGGTTTGAGCTATTTTCATGTGGCAGCAAATTGGGGGCATTTACTGTTTGAAGCACAATAACTGGCTCCCATTAACCAGTTTATAGGGTGAACTTCTGCACGCTCGTTCAAATTCATCTGCTTGGTAAATTGGGAGCATTCACTGGTTCATGAATCTCCAGCTCTGTGAATGCGGCCAGCTGGGGACATCTGTGGGCAGGTTTCTTTTCTTTTTGAGCTGCAGACATTAGTTTAGTAAAGCATGAGCAGAGCCACAAAACCAGTCACTACTGTGGAGTCATAAATTGTTTCTCATAACACCTCTGGAAACAGGGCATGCCAAATTGCTTTACAGTGCATTTGTGATAACAGAGCTGAAGAAAATGCCATTTAAATACAATTTCCCACTGACATAGGAAAGGGATAAGGGAATACAAAAACTAAATAATTAACACCTCCTGGATGACTCCGGTTCTGTGTGTGGAAGGACAAGAGGGAAGTACATAGTGGGGGGCAAGGGGCTGCCTTTTCCTAGTAATTGTAAAACTTCATTTCCTTTTTGAGGAATGATCAGTATTTTATTAAACTGAACGCCAATTGGTTTCAATGGGGTTTGAATTGATTTCTGGAAACTACTACTGGTGAAAATTGCCAGGGAAAGGCCATTGAGACATCTTTACCACCACTATGGCTGACTGGGGGTGGGGGTTGCTTTTCTGAGATAACTTAAAACGTATCTGCATTATAAAGCGGAAAGAAAACTGCCGATTTCTAAGAAATGAGAGGCTTTTACAAATATTAAGCCAGATGTTTCATTTCTTACTTTTTGAAAGCTCTTCTTAAGGCTCCCTAACTTCCCTGGAGTCCAGGCACTTGTGTGGGGAGTGGAGGAGGCAATCTGGGACATGAAGCCAGGGTTTCTGGCATCCTGCTTATGTGTGGTATCCTGTAATGTGTTTCAGTGGTGGAGAATTGACCTTCTTCACTGGAGACATGGTCTGTTGGAAAATTCCCGGTTAGCTCTAATGTCTGCAACTCTGTTTGCCGTGAGCAGCAGTATGGAGCTTCTTCATTGAACATTTACTCTTGCCTTGGCTCCATCACAGCCACTTGATTTTATTGTGAGTTGCATTGTGTGGCCACTTGTCTAATAGATTCTGGACTGGCACCTTCTGTCATGTTGCATGTAGACCACTAAACATCAGTATTTTGAAGCTTACTGATTTAGGTGCTAGGGAGTATGAACTGTCACGTAAAGACGAGGTGTTTAAATACCTGTTTTTTTAACAAGGTCCATCCTTCCAGTCACAGAGCGGTTATTAAGGAAGTATTTTAGTCTCTCAACAGCAAAAGCTTCAAAAGACACGTTTAATACACTTTCTTATTAATATTACATCTTCTGGCAGGGAAATTCTGACAGCTTGTTATCAAGCTCCCAACCCCTTTGACTTAGTAGAAACGAGATTAAGTAGGAGAGATCAGAGATGTTCTCCCAGGAGAACAGCTCACCCCTTAAGAAAACCCTTTCTTAAATTCCTGAACCATTATGTCACATGCATTTTAAATTACTCATTTGCGATGTACCTTATATCACATTTAATAACTCTTCTTCTTTTGGTTAATGCTATACCCATAGCCCTCCCTGTCACACAGTGTCACCAGATACGTGGCATTGCCAGGCATTAGCATTGCAAATACCTTAGAAAACCCAGTCTCACTTCACTGGAGTCTTATAAGGTGATCTGTCATACAAATACGTATCACATTGCACATTCGACATGTTAATACCCTCCAAGACTAATTGTTCTTCTTCCTTTATTAGTGGAAACAATATGCCCAGCCTTACGTTAAAGGTGAAGCAGAACATACTTATTTAACTCTTATGCCTATGAGTGTCCCATAATTTTTTTATCTTTGATGGAAATTGAGACAGAGAGTCCTTGATTGAGGTTTTGCAGCAGAGGTATGGCCAGCTGAGTTGGGACCCATGTCCCTGACAGATACAGCTCTTCCCCAGGCTGGCTTCAGCCTGAGTTTCATGGGCTTATAGAAACCTCCTCACCCCCCACAAAGAAAATCTGCCCAGCACTGAGTCAGCCAGGCAGAGTGATCACAGCAGGGAATAAAGTACCAGCTTCTCTTTTCTCATTGCAATGAGTTGTCACTTCTGAAACAAAGGCTTCTCCTCATCCTGGGCAAGTGACTTCCTCCTTCTCTGGGGATGTCCTGCATGGAAGACAGGAAGGACTGGTTCTTGGCCATTTATCATCTATAACTGGAGTTGGCTTTGCAGTTCAGTACTGGGATAAGAAAGGAATATCAAGGATCTGGAAAACTGTTTAATGTGGCCTAACGCTACCTGGGCTGTGAAGAAGCTGAGCTCCTTTGAGTGCATCTATATACCCAGCCTACCAAGTCAGAGTTTTCACATCCAATTTCCTAGTCCTGCTGAAAACCTGGCAATGGGGCAACACTGATTCAGACTGGGAGAGTTATGGTGTCTGTGTGTTCAGCAGTTATTGGGATAACACAGTTAACAGGGCAAGACCAGCCAGCCAGCCAGCCAGCTCCCTGTGGCCTTTAAAACCTCAGGCCTCTATCTGCCCTTTTGCTAAATAAATGCACTTAATGAGCACACAAAGAATGAGAGAATTTCCTGGCATTGATGAGGGTTTCTGTTTGTGATGCTGCTCTGGGAATTAGCAATCCAGGTCCATGATATGACAGAAAACCTGTCAGCTGCCTTTCTGCTGCTGTGAATGTCCCCGGCTTCCAGGTAAAACAAAGAGGGAAGGAAGAGGAGGAAAAAAAAACCTTGAAGAGATGGAAAATAGATCTGTGTTACCACTGTTAGGAGATACTGCCCCTGGAAATCTGCTCTGGAATGACATGTGGGACCCGAGGTGGTAGTTGCTGAGGAGAAGGCTCCTGAAGCCTGTTAGCATCCAGGTATGATGCTGCCTTCTGGTACCTGTCCAGAGGCAGCTGCAATGACTAGTATCGTTTGGTTTGTCTCCATGTATGCTCAAGTAAATCCCACCTTCAAAACAAATGACCTGGAGTAGCTGCTTGAACCCTGCTCATGCCAGATCCTTACCGGCATCCCTGCTCAGGGCTGAGCCCCACCAACCTCTGGGCTATCCCAGCAGCTGCTGCTGTCCTCACAGCCTGGCAAAGCACACGTATCTGCTGATGTCTGCACAGACTGGGGGAGTTTAGGTTTACAGGTATGGAGACAAGTGGTGAGGGTACAGGGGAAAAAGAAGCCGCTGAAGGAGGGGATGCTCGTACAACCTGTTGGAGCTGTGTAAGCCCCACAGAGGAGACACAATTTAAGCTACAGAACAAGAATAAACTGATTAAGTATAAACTCTAGTTGCAAATGAGGAGATTCCTTGATATATAAGGTCAGGTCTCTACAGACTCCCCTAGAGAGCAAGGGAAAAACCACTGCTTTTGAGTTTAATAAGCTGGTGTGATGTGAATCAGAGAGAAGAGGACTTGGCAACAGAGGAGGTTCCTTCACTCCCTTTCTTGCTATATTCCTTATTCTTCCCCTTCCCTCAATACTCCACTAATGGCTTTCTTCATTTAATTATGTTATTAATTAACATGATAAGAATGAAAGCAGATGCACTGCTCCGGCTGTGTTGCTGGCCCTGCCATGCTCTGCTGTAAACCCTGCAGAGGACATAGATTTCTGTGTCTGAGCAACATTTCCGGTAAGTAAAGGAAAATAATATTCAGGTTAATCCCAGGATCTGAGATGCTCTTTAGACTGTGAAGTGGTTTGCTGCGGGAGAGTGAGTTTGAAGGATTGTGCAAAGGGAAGGAAGATTCAAGAGACAGGAAGATTGATGTGACTGCAAATGGACAAATGCAGCATGTGTCAGGGGAAATACAGGTTATAAAACTCATACACAGTTTTTAGTATTTTCTGGGCTGCTCTGGCTGGTACCTTAGTACAATAGTTGTCAATACCTTGTACTTCAGAGGCTGGTGAGAAGCACTGGTCCAGGAAGTATGGGCAGAAGATGCAGCACTGACACAAGCACATGTTGCAGAGCTACATCCTGGTGAGTAAAGCTGTCAGTGAGTCACTGAGAGAGAAAAACCCTGCTCTGCAGAAGGCTCCAATGACCCAGACAAGTTGAATATACCAGTTGGCATGCCCTGGGCTTCAAGACAGCTGTAAACCACAGCAAGAATAACCCTCTGCTGTGTGTTGCCTTAGGCTAGTTTTGGGCTGAATGTCTGATCCTAGGTCCCTTTCTTTTACTTTAAATAGAGCCTCACTGGGAAAAGCATCATGCTGGATTGTCCTCACCAGCCACTTGCATTTGCTGTTAATTCTCTGGAAGAAATGCTCCCTCTTGCCTCACCCAGGCTGTGATCCCTGCATAGAAAAATGGCTTTCTCCTGTGCGTTTGTTACATGCAGCTGCGTGAAACCCTCAGCCCGTTCAATTAAAGAACCCGTTTTCCCATTAACTGTCTCCTTAGACAAATGTGAAGTGTATTTAATGTTCACTCAGGATGAAGCCAATATGTTTCTCCTGCTGTTTTACACTTTCTTCTTAGTAGGGATTTGTCGTCTCTGACTGTTCAGATACCTTGAAGCTCCCCAGCATTTACCATCAGGAAAAGGTAACAAGTGTGGTGACAAAGAGTGAGTGCCAGATGAGACTGGGAAAATGGATTGCTTTAATAGATGTTACTGAGGCCCTTTTGCACCCTGCCTGATGCTGAGCAGCCACCCCATCCATCACGCTCACTCTGGCTGAGTAGCAGCACACCATCCACGCTTTAACAGACCTCTTCTCCCTTCTTCCTATTAGGCAAAGTTCTGGCCTGGATCCCACACCAATCCTGACAGTCTGAGAAGAGGCAGTTTAGAAAGGGGAAAATAAGCAACAGATGCTCTACATCAGCTTGATGTTTTTTATTAACATGCCCTGGAAATCATCTTCTTCCTGCCACTGGTACCTTGCTGCACATTAATCTAATAACTGATAAACTATTCTCTGAGCTTTTATTCTCCTTTTTTTCCACTTGTTTCTTCAGCACTGTTTTTCCTATGAATCAAGAAGCTGAGAAAATTGATGTAGATTCTCATCTGTATGAAAATAGTTTGCCCAAAATACGAATCTCACACTGGGCTGCTGTATTAATCCTTCTCTCCTGAACAATAATAGTCATTCTGGCATTTTTCAGGCTACAATTCAGCACTTCTGCATTCACCACTTGCTGCCTTACTGTAAGGTGGGGCACACAATGGGACAAGGGAAGAGAGGTAAAAGGAGGACAGAGCTCCTCTGGGCCTAATCCTGGTCTTTCTTGTGTTGTTTAGATGTACAGTGAAGGACTTTGCGTCAAGCAAAAGCAGCCTTAAGGCTCCACATCAGCTCTGGCTCCTGATTTCTCACCTTGCCCCTGAACCAGACTTATCTGAAGAGCAGAGATGACAGCGTGCTTGTGTGGGACCAGGCTGCCTCAGTGGGGCTGACCAGGCTTGATGGGACCAGCCTGGCTCTTCATCCTCAGAAGTGCAAAAGAATCCTCTGGGTACAAAGGAGCAGCTTTGCTCTTGGCCAGGGCAGAGGCTCCTGGGTGCTTTGTGTTAGCAGTAGCTATACAGCAAGTGAAGAGCAAGTAGCTGGTGTGATGTGATTTGAAGAGCTCCAATCTCTGCCCCACGCTGGCCTGAAGGCAGCAGTTCTGTCCCTGCAGCTTTGCAAGCATGAAGACCCTTTGCTGCACCACCATTCCTTCTGCAAACCCCCTTTGATGAGGGGGGGGCTGAGGTGGTTTTGAGCTGATACAAGAGGAGCCCTGAGAGCACTTGGTTGCTTTGTGCTCTGAGATCAGGTCCCAGCTCTTCAGTAAAATCAGTCCTGATTTATCCCTGCGGATAAATATCTTCAGCTCAGAAGGACTCCATCACTGTCAAGAGCGAGGCACTTCCCCAACAAGTGGCAATAAAAACCTTTATAACACTTGCTCAGCATGACAAATCCTCTTCATCCTCTTTCAGTGGTGGCTTTATTGCCTCTTCCCCGTGGGGGCTGTACTAGTCAGCCCAATCACACTGGTGGGGTTGTGGATGAAGTGTTGATGACTCTGTCCTGGGCTATGGCCACCAGGCATGTCTCTGGTGTGTTATGCTATTCCAGCATAAGCACTGCTCTTTCCCAGTCCCTGTCAGTCCATAGATCCAGGTATTGTGACGTTTTGGCTCTAAGCAATTCTGTTCTGAACTGAAATGAAATAAATAACAGTCAAGAGCATGCCTTAAGGATGGGCCGTTTTTTTTCCTAAGGTTTCAGTTAGAGGTACTAAATTCCTGCTCTGTTTTCCATGGATGCTCCTAGCTGGAATTGCACCCTACAGATCTTAGCAGAAAAAAGAATTAGAACTGCAGCTCATGCCAGGATGAGGGGATGTTAACCCTTTTTGTACCCCCAGCATGCAAATCATCTGTCAATACTTTGTCCCTCAAGAGGAAATTTCTGGTTAGTGCTACCAGTGTCATAAACTTGCAGGAACACCAGGAAGACCCACAACGATGTCAGCAGCTGAAAACCTCCATGGGTTACCCTGGTGTTATCCTGTCTCCTACAGTACCATGTCTCCAATGGTATCTGGACTTGAAAGCAAGCTCAGCTGATGGGTCTGATAACCCATAGAGGGGAGGAAGAGGTGAAAGAGTTCTTGAAGGCTGGATATTAACAGGTTCACCTCTCTTTGTTTCAGGCATATGGTGCATGGGGAAAGCATCTGCATGAGAAGACTTGGAGCTATGTTGTAATAGCTTGGAGTAATTGCTGATAAGCAAGATAATATTGAATATATGATAGTGACCTTAAATATGTATGTTCTTAATATAGTATATATTAAGATAACATATGAAAAATACTGATAAGCAAGAAGATAATTAAAAAGAAGCATCTGAGGGACAGCAAAGCTGAGTGACATTCAGGTGAAGAGGTTTTGAATACCTGGAGCTGCCAATACTGTGAACACTAGCATGGGGATTTGTCTGGCCCCACATTTGAAGGCTGGCCAACATCACTGCTGTTGAATTAGGTAAGGTTGAGATCTTAAGAGGGAATAGGGAATGGGATGTGGTAGAACTGCCTACTGCAGACCCTCACATCAGGAATGGGGGCAGCAGGTTTTGCAAAGTCCCTGCTCTTCATCCCCGTGCCCTCAGTAAGGGCTTTGCCTTGGAGCTGATGAGGAGGAACAGATTCCCCTGAGAAGATGTGATGGTGGCAGCAGTGCCTGTACTTCCAGCACACAGGAACTGGAGCACCTTCCACCCTCACACCAGCAGTGGGCTGGAGGGAAGGAGCAATCAAGCCGAGCACTGGCCTATCACCATCCTGTTTTCACCCCTGACACTTTCATCACTTCTGCTTGATGACATCTAAGCAAGCTCTACCAGCCTCATCCTTCTTTTTCCTTTGTTTGTTTCTCCGTCTTTCCCCTGCGGACAATGTGAAAAACTGGGATTTCCCTTGCACTGGGGGCTCACTTGGACAGGAATCTTTGAGCAACAGGGGAAGCTCAGTGATTCCACCACCTTCCCCATTCTGCCTGCAGCAAGACCCCAGGCCCAGGCAGGACTGGCAGGGCAGGGTAAGCATGCCAGTAAACAAGCTCCAGGTCTTCCCTGACCTCATCTTGGTTTCCTACTGACTTTCTGGCTTTTGTTTTCCTTTGCCTGCTGGCTTAGTGTCTGAAGTCGTCATTTGCTATATCCCAGTACTCACAGTTTACTAAGATTACTAAGAGCATCTCTGGAGGTTTTGATACACTTCTTCATTGCAAATGAAGTTAAATTCTTCTACCTGCAAATATCTCTGTATATTATGAAATAACTGTGGTTAGATACCAGGTTACACAGCATCAACCTGCAACATCTTCCAGCAGAGACCTCAATGCTTTTTTACCTTCAAGGCACAGGGTTTCCCTGATCAGCTTTTCAGACGCTTTAAGAAACAGTTTGGAACTCAGTGACATCAGTGGCTGTGGTGTGGGATACGCCAGCTCCCACAAGGAATTCCCACTTGAACCAACATTTATTAGCATGACCAAACTCACCAGCAGCATGTTACAAAATTTACTGCTAGCAATGGTGGTAGACAGAAAACCACCAACACTGGGTTAGTCCAAGAGTAGAGAGGGACTACTTAACACTACTTTTGGTTAGATTGCCATCTCTAAAATGATTATAGAAAATTGCAGATGTTCCTGAGTCAAGAGGCAGAAACGATAACACTTATTACTGGCCTCAACGCAGCACTTTTCCATCAAAGCATCAGCCTGTTTTCTTGTTGGCTCATTTGCTTTTGATGTGGTTTGGAGTCACAGGGCCACCAGAGAAAGCTCAGGGAATCCTTCCCTGCCACTGAGGTTTTATGTTCACCTACTGAATACATTAACATATCAATCATTTCTTCGCTCATAGTTTGTAAACATACCAAGCTTCTTAATATTACTGTCTAATTAACTCTTGTTTCCATGCTGTGCAGAGCAGGCAGTTCTTTCTCCTGCTTACAGCCAACGACTACATCTTTCCACATCTTTTAGCTCCGCTATCAAGAAATCTTTTCCTAGGAAAAGCCGGGAGTGAAATCAGAAATTGCCTCCCTGAAGCACACACCAATATCCTGCTGCTGCTTGCAACCCACCAAGGCAAAGAGGAGAGGACTGCAGCCCAGGCATTGAGAAATCACTGTCAGATGCCTGTAGCTCCACAATTATTTGTTGCAAGCCAGGCTAACTAGTCACTGTCAAGTTAGGGAAGATATTTCTTGAAGGCTTGATTTAATAGAAATGCAATTTGTCTCATAGGTCAGCAAAATAGGTTGAGGATGACCTATAATTTTGTGTCCAGAGACAACTTTGAGACTTGTCCAGGATGCCCAGTTTCACTTTTAATGTAGAATGCGGACAACTGGCAAATACCATCAGACGACACTGCTCATCATTTAATGCACAGGGTGTGACAAAAGCATGTTCATATGCTGCATGGTGTGTCCATGAACCAGAGCTTCTGTTCACAGCACCAGTCAGCGTCCAAAGGCAATTTTTGGGTAGTATTTTGTGAAACCCAATGTGTAAACCAAGTCCGATGCACTATCTCAGATAATTTCCTGGTAGGTTAAGAGCCATGTAAGTAGTGTTCATTCAGAGACAGGGAATAGTTGTGGTTATGAAAACAAGAGCTACCAGCCCTGTCTGTACAGTGAATTCTTTCACTTGTTGGAAGGACTATGAAATCTCTCATGATTTTTGCAAGATCTAGAGTTCCTCATGAGAAATTACCAGAGCTGCCTGTGACATATTATCCCATGGGATTTCCTGCAGTTTCAAACCCACCAAATAGTCCTCTCTGGATCACGAATAACACTCAAAATCATCACTTTTCCTGCACGCTGAAGGTTAAGAAAGACCCCTGCAATCAGGTCTGTTGAAATATTTTTTAATATATTTGATTAAATGGTTAAATAGGTGGTTAATGAATGGTTAACTGTTAATAAATAGTTAATAGATGGTTTCAAATAGTTCTTTGCAATGAAGGCCAGTAAAAACTCATCATGTTTTTAAAAAAAGCAGATATTTTCATGTAGAAATTATTGAAATATAGTATTTTATAAATTCACACTCTACTGCAGTAAATGTGGTTGAAAATGCTAATTGAAAATATCATAGAATTACAGAATGGGTTGGGGTTGGAAGTGACCATAAAGATCACCCAGTTCCGTCCCTCCTGCCTCTCTCCCCTGAATGGTTTTGGTTTCAGTAACTGGTATTTTCTCAGTGGAAAAGATTTATAGAAAACCCTCAGACAGATCAATCAGATCTCTGCTAGAAAGTGGCAAGCACAACTTTATTTACTGTTTTTACCAATAAATTCTCTATTATTTTTTTGAATATTGCCCATATACAGACACAGAAGTGTGTGCGTGTGTATGTAGAGACCTCAGGTAACAGAATAGATGCAACAGACCATGCAGGTAACTATATTGGAATGCTGCTCATCTGGTCAGGAATGTTTCACACCTGATATTAAACAAACAAACTAATATGTAGGGAGGAGAAGCCTGAAAATGCCAAGTATTTGGTCTTAAGATCTCCAATGTGGGGTTTAGGAATTTCATACCCAGGTTTCTGGGCTGAATTGAGAAGAAGAGTTTAGACCTTTTAAGTTTTGGGTGTCTAATGATGCTTGGTCACCAGTAGAACACTGGCTATTGCAGGATGACATTTTTGCTTGATTTTCTCCAGGCTCAAAACAAGTTAGATAAACCCAGAAAGTTTCTTTTTAGAAAACAGAAACTTACTGAATATAGAAAAATGCAAGTTTTGACGTATTTTTCTTCTTTCAATCTCATTGATTTGCAAAACCCCTCCACCTTTTTCGAGTGGTCAAACACAAGCATCAATTTTTTATTCTGAACTTTAAAAAATAAAAATGCACATCAGATTAGCCCAAATGTTGTTTGGTTTCTTTGGTCAGATTTTGCGTTTTCTGAACTAACAGACCTAACAGATTTCTTGGGAAACCAGTTAAATTCACACAGCCCTTGCGATGTCTGATAAGCACAAGAAGACCATGTGAAACAAAGCCCATGAAGGGAAATCCAAGGAGGAAGAGTAAAGTAAAGTTTAAGAATCACATTCCTTTTCCTCTTTCAAGTCACTCAGTCGCATGAATGCAACAGAGCACCCTGAGGGGAAGAGAAAATGTGATTATCACTGCTGTAGCACAGCAAAGGCTAAAGAAATAGTTTGACTTAACATAGAAATCAGAAGAATTTGCAGAATAAGTGAGTGGGGTTGTAAGGACACTCCAGCACAAGGAAAAAGGCTTTCCTTTGAAACTTCATAGGCCCCATTGTAAACAGCCAGGGACAAATTTATCCTTAAAATTATTAAAAGAAAATCCTGTCCAGATGCTCTTTAGTCAGCTGGAATCTTTTCCTAAGGATAGCACAGAGTTATCCATTTTGCTGTGGTTCTGCCTGACTGTGATCCTGTCAGAAATATTCCCCGTTGTTCAAGAAATGGTAATGTTACAGAATGGAAAATAAGAAAGTTGATTATGAAAGTTACAAATCCTGTGTTCTTTCTATTGTTAATAAAACGTTTACCTCTTAATAATGGATCATGTTTCTACCCAACTCATGCTTTATATGGAAAAAAAATTGGAAATAAATGACCGCTGGAAAATTGCCAGGATTTCCTTATCCTCCCCAGCCCAGGCTGACAGAAATGCAGTTACATTGATCAGCTCTTCATCGCTTACAAAGGCTTAAAAAGTTTAACAGCTTGACTTCAGTTGAGGACTGGGTGTTTAGCCTTGGAGGCATGCAACAGGAAAAGTAACCCAGGGCTCTGGAGAGATAAAAGTTAGAACTTTATAGCCCTCTGCACATAGTTAATGGAACAGCTTGGCTCATATGCAACACAATGCGCACATCAATAGAGCATTAAACTTTAATGTACATCATACCAGGAGACCTCAAGGCAGTTGCACCTTGAATGTTTGTTAGCTGAAGTGATCCTAATGGAATAATAATGTATTATGAAGAGGCTGATAATTTCTAAATGGCAGGATAAATAAATACATAGATATATAGATGCATAGCTATATAGATACAGATGTATAGGTATATGTATACACAGATGTAGAGATGTATAGATAAAGATGTACAGGTATATAGGTAGAGATGTATAGATACATAGATTAGATACAGATATAGATACATGAGGTGTCCATGTGCATGTAGGTGTGTGTAAGCATATATTTATATATTTGTATATGTATCTATGTGGGTGCATATAGCTGTGAATCTCAGGAAGGTAATGGGAAGGATGTAGCCAGAGAAGTTCGCAGCAGTGTCTCTCTAAGATGTAGAAAGGAGACAGAAATATTCATCTCCCTGAGTTTATCCATCTGGGACACATTTTCGAAGGGCCTCTCTTAAGGCACTTGCAGACTTTGCAAGATACAGACGGAGCACCATTAATTCTGTATTTATGAGCACAAAGACACTTCTGTGTGCTCCCCAGGCACACATCCTGGTCAGTCCTCTCTCGGTGCTGCCCATCTGTCACGTTGGCAGTGTCCCTTTGACCGCAGCAGGGAACTTGCCAACGGAAGGACCTCGGCGCATGGCTTGTGCAGTTACCCAGGCAGCAGGGTAGTTTGGGGAAAATGCAGTCTTTTGGGGTTTCATGTCCATACAGATGACTGCAAATATTGACAATACCCATCTATTGAACAGGCAGATAAACTCAAGCAAACCAAATGTCTCCATCAAGGCAACCCACAAGTCAGTAAAAGACCTGGGAACTGCTCTGTTTTTTCACCCACCTTCTCCCCCAGTCCTCCCGTCACATAGGCATGGCTTTCAGAGCAAAGCCGTGCCTATCTCAATCTTCAGAAGTATTAGGCTGCATTCAGAGAGCTCACTGGTACTCTGCTGAAGTCAGTTAGGAGCTGTAGAGATAGAGCCCTGTAATGCTTAATATAAAGATGCATTGTGGGTTCAGGTTCTTCATCCATCATCCTGGAATCCCATTATTTATCGGATGAAGATGTGCTTGTTAATTACACCTCCTCTAAGGCTCTGCTTTGACAGAAGTCACTTCCTGCACAACCCCAGTGCAGAGGTAGGGCTCAGCATGCCAATCCAGCTGAAGATACTGGTGACATAACGACATATTCTTCTTTACTTCTAATGAGTAAGATACGCTGTGAGTGACCTGCCCTTTCGGGTTGTAACATTCATCCTATTGTCTGTGGATGATAATTGCAGCTGGTTCTCAATCCTGTAATCAAAATAGCAGCCTGACCCAAATGAGAACGTTTTCCACGTGGTTGAATATGTCTTGGTTTCTCCTTCAGAAAAACACGAATAGGGAAAAATGAATTTATTTTATTTTTTTTAGCAAAATGTTCAAGTATTGGTTTTGCGATGCTATAACGATCAACAGGAAGATCGGACTCTTTTTCTCATAAAATGAAGATTTCAAAACCTGGGAGTGGAAGGAGAAGAATACAGGGTTTCAATTTTTCAGTTTTGGGGGGACTAGCCCCAAAAGTTCCGTTTTAAAAAGAAAATTCAAACAATTCCATGAAAATGAAGTAACACAAGTATGGCCTTTAACAATAGGTAACAACACACCACATGTTATTGTAACTTCACGTTGGGCAGGAAAAGTGGTAAGTTTCATGGTTTTCCCCCAAGATATTAGAATCATAGAATCATAGAATGGTTTGGGTTGGAAGGAACCTTCAAGCTCATCCAGCTCCAACCCCTGACACAGGCAGGGACACCTTCTACTAGAGCAGCTTGCTCCAAGCCCCTGTGTCCAACCTGGCCTTGAACACTGCCAGGGATGGGGCAGCCACAGCTTCGCTGGGCACCCTGTGCCAGCGCCTCAGCATCCTCACAATAAACTTCTGCCTTATATCCAACCTAAATCTCCCCTGCTTAGGAATCCTGTTTAATATCTCACAGCTGGAAAGCATCTGACCAGGACTTCTGTGCACATACTGCATCACTGCATGAAATCAGAGTGTCACAGAGTGACACTGCACAGCAGAAATGGGGAGCATCTGTGGAAACAGAACTGGCAGATGGGCCAGTGCTGAGCAAGAAATTACATTTAGTTCTATGTAAACACCATGGAAAAGTTAAGGATAATACAACACGCCCGTAACTAAAATTAAAGCATGTCTTGGAGTGCTGCAATTACAGCACAAATAAGTATTAGAAACTCAGGAGTTGAGTTTAAATATAAGGAAAACAGAAAAATATGTCACATCCAGGCATAGAGGGCCTTGAGCAACCTGCTCTAGTGGAAGGTGTCCCTGCCCATGGCAGGAGGGTTGGAACTGGATGACCTCAAAGGTCCTTGCCAGCCCAAACCCTTCTATGATTCTATGGTTAAGGACTGTAGTCCTCTAATATGTTCCGTGTATTGGGGCATCTAATTTTCATTAGGTCATGGTGGTGTTTATTCTTACAGACTGAACTAACAGAGTTTTCAAGAAACCAAAGGAGGTTTTGTTTCTGTTTTCACATTTTACTAATGTACTCTTAGGTGGGAGGCAGACAGAGATATAGCTACTATGGATGCATGGAAGAAGGAACCCACGTGTTTGGTTCCCATTCCTGCTCTTGTGTTCCTTGAATCCCAATACTAGCCTGGGGGATGTTTACAACAGCTCAGGAATCATTTTTACCTTGAAATTATTCAATTCAAAATTAACACACTAATTTTATAACTAACTTTGAAGTGTTTAAAATACAAGCACTGTGCAAGAAATGTAAAACCGGTGCATACCTCTAATAACGACGGAATACGTTATGTTCTTAAAGTAATTCCTTTTTTCATTAAAGTTACTTCTTTTTTTAATTTAGCTTCTAGAGTATTCTCTGGTTGTTTTCCTCTGCTGTGGTGGAATAGAGAGAAGCTATAGCAAACAAACCAGCTATCGTACATAAGCACACAGACACACATTTCCCCATTGAGTTTTTGCTGCTGATCAGCTTTGGGCCACTGGCTACTTTCTGAAATGTGTGAATGTTCCTTTTTACAGAGAAAACTTGGCAATCAGATTGCCTCTTTCAAACTGTTTGCCACTGTTCCAGGTGCTGAGAAGGGCTGGGGACAGCCCTGGACATGATCTGTTCCCGCTCCCCAGCTCAGCTGCTCCTCATGAACATGGTGGCTCCTGGGAAGAGATATGGTTTAACACTTAATAGCTATTGCCGAACGCAGATCATCCTAGGTATAAAAAGTAATGCTTAAAAAAAAAGTTACTGGTGCTAGAAACAAAGGGAAAATCCCAACTGAATTAGTTATAAGGTACTGGTGAGGTTTCACATGCAGGTCTGAGAAGCTGAGAAGTCAACACCACTGGGAGGTTGTTATCAAGTTTCTTCAGGTCCCCAACCTGAAGCGCATGATGCTTACTAAGGAGTTAACAGGTAGACTTGTAAATGCTACTAAGCTGCAGCTGTGGCTCCAGGAGGCAAGTGATAACCTGGGAGAGGGGAGCCTTGACGTTTCTTGAGCTGGCCTTGAGGTAGAGGAGCATTTCTACAGGGGATTGGATAGGGCACATCCTGGAGAAATCTGTGAAGGAGCAGGTAAGAGCTGCTGTGAAGGGGAGGTGTGATGTGGATCTCTTGAGGTGGAGCAGAGTGTGGTGTGGTTTTGGTTTGGCACAAACTGGGACCCTGGGGGCTTATCCTGCTCTTTCTGCACACTGGGGCACTTGCAACCATCTTCTGTGAGAGGGTAGAATCTGCAGAGTAGGGGAAAAAGCATCCTTAAAACATGTAAGGGGGGGGGGGGGGGGGGGATTGTCATCTGTGTGTGTGCAGGTGAATTTGGACAGTTTCTGTGGGATGATACCAGCTGTGTAACCCATGTGCCCTATTGTTTGGGTGAGTGGGATAGGGGATCCAGGGCAGATGCTTCTGAACTGCTGTCTGTCACTGGTTTGTGAGGTTGGTCTGCAGGATGAGGAAACACTAGAATTTGTTTCTTTGGGGTTTTTTATCATGAATACATAAGGATGAAGAGGTACGTGGTTTCTGTGAGTAACAAAGGGCTGTGATTGAGCTCCTCCCCATCCCTCCCTCTTGCTCTCTCCTGACTCTCTCTTTGAGTGGGTCAGAGTTGTAGCCTGGTGTGCTTGAGCAGCTATTCAAGCAGCTTGTTCAGGTCAGTGGCTCTCCCTGAGCGGTTCCTCCACGCAGGCAGCTCACAGTGATTTGGTATTTCAGTCGTGGCTCATCTCTAGCTCTGAACTCTAGAAAGCAAATTTTGCCCAATAAAGGGAATCAATAATCTTCCCTGTGCATGTTCTCACCACGGTTAACAAAACCATCACATAAGCGGTTCTTCAAATCTCTTCTCAGATACTGCTCCTAAAATATCATCTGTACAGCATTCAATGAAATTAGCCAAAGAGGCCCTTTGTGGTATAACAAGCTGGCCCCTTTCAGCTCTCCAGGGTGACTGGGGATCCTGCACACAGCTTTGCTTTGCCTGAAGCTCTGGGGAGGCTCAGAGTGGAGGGAGCAATTGGAGAGCATCGCACGTGGCTTGGAAACTTGTAGGAGAGTAGGATGCTGCTTCTGCACTGGCTGCATGAGAAATTCATAAGCAGAGAAAGAAGAGGGAATTTGGCTGGTGAAATGAGGGAATCTGTTTGCAACGGAGTGGATTGGCACCTGGTAATAGGAAAATCGGGGTGGTTGCAGAGCTTGGATGGGGGCAGGCGGGGGAGCAGTCTGCTTTGTACCTCTGCATACTGAAATAAGCAGAATTGAATGCCTGTGCTCTACGTGTCTGCCTCCAGAAAATGCAAGCTTCAGCTTCCCAAAAGCAGATTTTCTGTAGATGAACTATTTTGATAGGTTTTTGATTGAAAAAGTGTCTTAGCATAAGAATAATTCCAGAAGCAAAACCACAGGCTGGTTTATATTGCATGCTGCAGTAAAGAAGACTGATAGAGGATGTCACCCAAAAAAATCAGAACAGGGAAGCACTTCTAAAAAGCCAATAGTTTTTCATAAGATCTTTCTTGTTCTACTGAAGGCTGTTTTTCAACCAAATGATTCTTTGCCTTGTCCTGGGCTTGAAAAATGGTCAGCAGCATCTCCCAAGGCCATGCTAGAGAGGCTGGGAAGGAACTGCATTTTGCTGAAGGGGCTCCCAGTCACAGTGGCTGTGCCTGATGACTTTCTGGTTATTTCATGCTCTCAATCCTTGTCTTTTAGTTCAGTTTTCCCTCTGACTATTTTGGTGCTATTTCCACTTTTACCCCTGTGGTGCTCTTATGAGGTGGGTAGTTGTGCTGGAAGGATGCTGGGCTCAGTGGTGGCAGCACATCTCCAGATGGTCGTCCCACGTTGGCTTCACCTACAAGTCATGCCAGGATGATTAAGTCAGACAGGAGGCTCTAGCCGTTGTGCAAATGGGCATGATGCAGCTTAAGGCCCAGTTTTGTCCCACAGAGCTGAGAAGAAATCAGCCCTTATAGTTGCTGTGGCTGAAATGAGGATGGGCAGTGCTCATCCATGAATCACACAGCAAGTCTGCTTCCATAGGGATGGTTTGCTGATAATATTGTATTAATAATAATTAATAATAATTAATTATTAATAATAGTTAATTATTAATAATAATAATTAAAAATAATAATTAATAATTAATTAATAATAATTAATAATATTATAAGCAAGCTGTATGCATTGTACCACTGAGCATGAATTGAGTGCTGGTTTATCAATGGAGCTGTGTCAATACTAGAGTGTTGTAAGGTGCTGAAGGAAGCCATAAAGCTCTTCTGCAGCTTCTGGGCACTTTTCTCCTCCAACATGTTATCTTAGTGAGTGTTAAAGCTGGGGTCTGGACTTCAGGAGCAGAGTGAGCAACCTGGAGCTGAGCACCCACTGGCTGTAGCCGCTCTTGTGTGTGGGTGTGCTCTGCTGTATCCACTGCCCCCATACCTGAGTGCTTGGCCTGGCTCTGTTTTCACAGAAACCTGAATCCACACATCCAAGTCTGGATTATGCTGTTGTATTTGCTGTCTCCACTAATTGGCCTTTGTAGGTGCTGCTTCTGTCCTTTAGAGGAGGCTGAACTGTCTTGCCAGGCTTCTGAGAAGTACTTTTGCACAGTGCCAGCTTGTTTACACCTCTAACCAGAGCCAAGCATCATGTACTTTAGTCTGCTATCTAGAGAGATCTGCAATAAAGTAGGGAATTGTTCTGTTACAGAAACTGTG
Organism: Ara ararauna; assembly: GCA_028858755.1. NCBI lineage: Eukaryota > Metazoa > Chordata > Aves > Psittaciformes > Psittacidae > Ara > Ara ararauna. The sequence continues at coordinate 5,852,256 of CM054395.1, forward strand.
GTTGAAAATGAAGTTATTTTTTTAATGCTCCAAATTTATACATCAAAATTTTACGGAAAAGGCCCAACAACTGCAGTCTAAAATGACTTGGCAGGATCTATTGACACACTTGCTTGTTACCTGATTTATTGCCAGTGTGGAGTTCACTGCTGGAATGAAAGATCTGTATTCAAAGGTCTGCTATTTACCCCTGCAGGCTCCTGTCCTGCCTTCTGCCATACACCCCAGCTGGACCTGGGGATGGGAGAAGAGAAGGACTGGCCTTCAAGTAAATACTGGGTTTGCAACCTCCATGTTCATTTTGTCTTGGCCTCTTTGAGATGACTGTTGGACCAGGTGAATATGGATTGCTTCAGTGGTGGTACTTTTTGTATGGTAGATGATGGACACTTTGTAAAGGAAGGATCATGCGTGTGTCTCTGTTCTTAGTGTGATCGTAGCTCTGTGGTTGCATGTAGACCTCAAATTCCTCTGGGCTGGATAGCCTGGGAAGGAAGAAGCAAGTTTCCTTTTGCAAAATATGAGGTCTAATAATCAAACTTACTATTAATGTCTAACTGTAATTTAGCTCAGATCTCTGCTGTTATGCAGCATGTCCATTCAGGACATTCACAGTAGGCCTTTCTGTAAGAAAAGCCCTTCTCTGCTACAGAGCCAGCTCTTCCCCTTGGTTGGTCCTTATCTCTGGTGGCCCTGGATCCCCATCGGTCTTTGTTCTTCTGTTGTGCTCAGTGACTTTTCTACACACAAGCTTTGCGCTAGCAACAATGAAGTAGTGACACTTTTTCAGGCCTTTCAAGTGGAAACTACTTAGTGTTGCAGTTGCCATTTCTAATTGCTTTTCCTTTGGACAGCTGTGTTTCTCTTGAATACAGTGTTTTCATGGAAATATGGCACATACTTTTATTCAACAGTCCCCTTCTTGCTGGCAGAGACTTCCTCTTTTCAGCTAGTTACTGTCTCGTATGCCATCAGAAACAATGATTAGACAAATGCATCCTGAGCCCTATAGTTACCTACCTATTCCTGGCACTCTGCAATGACTGTGTGACATGTTGATACAAGAAGCAGAGAAAGCGAGAAGCTCTTACTGTGTCTTTCAGACAGGGTGAGACTTACTCAGCACTCTTTTTGGTTCAGGGAATTCTGTCCTGATCTCTTTACTGGGACCCCTGAGTTTCCTGAAAGATGTTTTAGAGTGGTGGTAATGTGTGGAGGGGAAGGCCTTTGGATCTGGTTGGGAGCAGTGGTCAGCACCATGGCAGCTTGGGACTGCAACTGAGGAACTTTCTACAGGATAAAAGATAACTTTGAATTAAGGGTGTAAGTACCCAGGCACTTCTTCAGAAAAGCAAGGCAGGAAAACTAGATCAATTCCCAAAGCAGGCTCAACCTCAAGTTTGAACCTCTAAGAGAAGCAGCAGGATGCATATCAAATAGCAGGGCTGTGTTACTGTGCTACAGTGGTGGTGCTGCTTGGTTCCATTTTAATAGTGCTGAACAGAATGGGAAGTGCTTCTCTTGAGAAACTCTCAATAGCTCTATTTTGGGGAGACTGGGTGATTGAAATCCATTTTGTTTGATCAGAACTTGCTCTTGCCACTTCGCTTCTCTAATGTGCTTAGAATCAGTTTCTTACAGAGCAAGGAGTGTGGATACAGAAGTCAGCCCAAATGTTGTCTACAGCATCTGACCTAGATTTTTCAAGGGGCTTGGCTATACCCATGCATGAGAGGTTGTGCTGGTAAATCAAAAAACCTCTAATGCAAATGGACAAAGACTTTCATGATCAGTGACTTCATGATGAGTACGTGGCAGTGCAGAGAGTATACTTGCAAACTGAGCATGCAGTTAAACGCCCATCTTTCACAACTAGACTCGCTTGGAACATATTAGTCGTGCACACTAATTAGAGATCAGAATCTTAACTTGATCCTAGAAAATATGCTCACACAGCCAAAAATAGGAAACTGGCTGGAGATGCACATATGCACATGTTTCTGGTTTGCATGTGCTGTCGACTCTAAATGCATATATTTCAGAACAGCATTTAGATATTACCTTTCAAATAAGCCTGCTGGCTTTACGGAGCACTTCCTGTAGCAATAAAGTGCTAAGGAGGGAAAAAGAAACTGTATCAGGAGAAGAAAATGCACTTTATTTTTTGCCCTGGCAGGAGTCTGCAGGCTGAAGTCTGTACACCCCTAGGAATCATCTGCATAAAGAAACATCCCCAGTGTGTAGACTTTACAAGAGCTGACATGAATGTGTATCTGAGTTCAAGGCACGTCAGTTTGGCTTTTGAGCACTGTCACAGATGCTAAGTTATGGGCTGGACAGACTGTGGCTTTCTTCCAGATGAGCGAACTGGGTTGCAGATCCTGCCGTGTTGACTGTTAGCGGCTCTGCCTGAAGAACCCAAAGATGTCAGCAAGAAATGGGACAAAGAGCTACCTGATCCGACAGAGGACAAGGAAACATCTTCAGTGGTAGGCACTTGTTCATGGCTCCAATTCAAAACATTTAGAGGCTTTTGTTGGCAGTGTCACAGTTGCCATGTTAACCCTGACCCTTATGATCAAAGGGATAGCTCTGTGGGTATGAACATTGCATCCCAAGCTTTTTTCAACCTGTGTTATTGGCTTTACCATACTCTGGACCCTTCCAAAGCTTTGGAATCATGTTATCTTACTGTCAGAGGAGTTCTCCCCCAGTGGTTGAGCCAACCTCAATTACTCTAAAAATAATTGGGGCAGCAGAATTCTATGGTGTGGTGGGAGATTTCCTTGACACTATTCTATTTGAGCTCAGGTTGCTGAGACCATTTGAACTCCTTGGCTGCTTATGGTGCTTACCAGCACTCATGGATGCTCTGCCTCTTCTCATCCCCTCTGGCTCCTTGACATCATGGACAGACATACACACAGGCTCTTGGAAAACACATGCTAATTGGTCAGCCTTTAAGATGTGGCGGGGGGAATGGCAATAGGAGACCACTCTTGGCATGTCCCCTTTCCTTAATAACAAGAAAGCAAATGTTAGACTGAGTTTGGGCATGCAGGGAGCAGGTTCGTGACCTTTTGGTTCCCCTGGTTTCCTGTCACCCTCTGCTTCCTTTCATAACTGGCTGCTGATACGGGCACCGCATTCCCTGCTCAGACCTAAAAACATTCATTAGGCACATAATGAACTTTCTTATAGTTACAAAACAGTAGGAACAGGGAAAATTTAATCCATTAAAAGTACAAATTGCAGCTGTTAGTAGCTCTTTTGACCTGAGGGGCCTCAGACATGAGTCTGGTGCTCTTATTATGTCACACCTTATACAAACAAGGGATAAAATTGCAGTTCCTGCCCCAGTGAGCAAGAAGACATTAGGGAGACAGATGAGTCAAAACATGAGTTAGAACTTCTGACAGCAAAGTGCTGCAGTGGAAGGTTATTTTAGAACTTGCTTCCTCAAGCGAGTTTGGACTTTCTTGCCTTGCAGTCAGCTAAAGATGTTGATGCCCATTTAGTAAGAATTAAATATATTCTTTCAACTTCAGGCGTTTCTCTTAAGTTCCTGTAAGATCTATTTTTTTCTTCCCCTTTCAACTTTCTCTGCATGGCTTTTGATACAGCATAAAAAGCAGAAGGTTCAAGTCAGAGTTACAAACATAGCTGCCATTCAGCACTCTCCTTGGCAAAAGCTGTATTAATATATACTGAAGTGCCTCAGTGAGTGATCGAAATTTTTGTTGCATTACCATGGCAATGCAAAGGAAACTGAATTCCAATATGACAAAATACCTCATCTCTTTACCCAGCTATTAGCACTGACAGCACAACATACAACACTGAAGACCGTTTGGTGTATAGCAACACTGTAACGGGGCAGGTCAGAGGGCCTGTCTCTCCTTAAGTGTGCTGGAGGTTATTCTCCTCCCGTGTCCTATGATGGATTTGCTTTGGGTTTTGTTAGCTGGTGACCCTTAGAAGACTCAGCTCTTTGACATGCTTTGTTTTTTTTACCCTTGCATCTTAGCTTTTACTCAGCAATGATGTGCTTGTGGTTGCAGAGAGAATGCAGCAAGGGTCCATCCCTTGTCTCATGTTCCCTCTACTCCCACTCAGTGATGTGCCTTCTTTCCTTTATGCTATCCCAAAGAACTCTTTCATATCTCTTCATTTACTCCAATCATTAATCATTGCTTTCCAGAAATGCCTTATTCCCACTGGGCTCCTTGTTTACCCGTGGACTGGGCAGGAGGCAGTGTGTGCTGCTTGATGGCCAAACATGCTTTGTCTAGCTGACTTGAAAGCTAGGGAATAGGTTTTCAGTCTGTGCTTTTTGCAGTCTCTTATTAAAACTCTTAATAAAAAGAGTCAAATAGAAAATCACCTTAAGAACAAGGTATACCATGGTTTTTCAGCAGCCCTAAAAAGTTTGGAGCTAGTCTACCTTATAACCAAATTTGCTGTCAGAATAAATGACACAAACAAGACGAAACGGCGTGTAAAAAAAAGAGTGCACAGACCAAGTCTGAATTCCAGGGCTATGCTTTCCCAGTAATGGAGAATGTGGCGCTTTCAACCCTGTCTCCACTGAAATCCATTAAGACTACTGCATAGCCTCTTGTCCCCTTTTATAACTTTTATGTTGTCACTGCTTTTCAAACCCATCACTCCTAAGAATGTCTCCCTGGGCAGGGCACCAAACACTAATAACAGGAGCTGCACGTGAAGGAAATCCATTGTCAGGGAGATGCTCTGGAATACGATACAAAAGATAGTATTGCAAAACTGTCAGAATACATCCTCCTGATAATACATTCCCTGTGAGCTATACAAAGACAGAGCAAGGAAAGAGACATTTGTATGGCAGCAGACACCCCAGAGCCATGAGGTGAATTTGTGAGTAGCTTGTTATATCAGTGGGAAAAGGTTGCTTTCCCCAGTTCTTTTCACCTTTCCAGCCTCACTCAGTGCAGGGAACAGAGGATCGAGCAGGCACACTGGAAACCACCATGGCAGAACTGCCATCCTGGAGCTATAATCAGTAATTGTGCCAAAACATCCCTGTTCCTCAGGGCCACACCATTGAACTGCACCTTGTTGCCTTGGACATCTGCATCTGAACCAGGATACAAGTAACTTGTTCCAGCTCCCAGGTTGCTTGAGAATTGGTTCGCTCTCCCTTGTGCACAGCTGACAAGGAGTTTCCCCAGCTCCAGCAGGCCCTGAAATGAAACTGATTGGAAGTGCAATATGTACCACCCTTACTTTCATGTCTTCCCTCTGCTCACAGCCATGGCTGGAATCAGCATAGTGGATAAACCTTTGGCTGCTCTTACCAGTACAATTGTTCTTATCTCCTTGTGAAGCCTACCCAGTGCTTAGCTGTTGCTACCTTGCAAAACTGGCTGATTTGGATTCCAGAAGCAAAGCATTGCTCCAGCTTACCCTGCCGTGAGCCTGGATTAACTGCTAACACCAATGTTACTCAGTGAAACATGCAATACTCATTAGCTAATTGCTTCTTAGGGCTCCCCCACCACTTCTGGCTGTTTTATCTTCTCCTAACGTGCTGAGGAAACAGGATCAGAAGGGTTAAATGAATAGTCTGAGGTCCCACAGCAAGTTTAGTCTATGGGTATCTGTCCCTCCAGCTGTCTTCCCTCCTGTTGCTTTGTTCTCACTTCTGTCTTACATCTGCACTAAACACTCTTTTGAGTGATTACATCCAGATAAGGAAAGGGTTAAATCTGTGTTCATCCTAGAATTATATGCATAACACTGATCCATCATAGAACAGGGTGGGGAGCCTCTGAGGTGACTGCAAAATAGATGAGTCCATACACCTTACTTGTGGCAGCAGGTCCTACTCACAGCAATTAAGGACTACTGACCTGCATGAGGACAGGCAGCTCTAGAGGTGATAGCTACAGAATAATACATCTACTGTACAGAAATCTTGAAGCCAAAGGCTTTCTTAATTCCTGCAAAACCATTGGATGTCCCACTGCGGAAGAGGTTGAGTCAGTCTGATAGCCTACTGGGTCTTATCCCTGCAATTAAGAACACAAGTAAGCAGATAAAGAACAAAGCTGCATTTTGTTGCCAAAAAATCAGAATTTTTGGCTAAATATTTACTTGCCTTAAGATCTAAGCAGCTTGTGCCAATGCAAACCATGATGCCTTGTTATTTTATACTCAGCAAAGCCACAGGAAAGCTATTAATTTATTAGACTTCCATTGTGCCTTGCTCAGATAGTAGTTATGGGCAAACAAAGCCCTTTAGTATTTCTGCAGTCCATCTGCCTAGTTAATTAAAGGACAGCTTCTCCAAGGTACGTGAAGCTGCACCACATCATCCCCTGATGCGGTTTCTCAACCTCTTCCCAAATCATGAAGGGTGATACCTTCTACCTGCTCCATCCCTGCAGGCTGAGAGCCATCCATGGCAAAGCATCCTACTTGGCCCTGTGTCTCAAACCATCTCCAGCTCCACTGCTTTGAGCAACACCTGCAGTTCTGTGTGGCTTTTTCTCAGCCCATGGTAGATCTTAAAGCACTTATTTCTTCCCTGATTCTGCTGGCTGTGATACCTAGGTCTTCAGTGCTGTTGTTTGAGTATTAGTGCAGTACTTCTGTGAGTAGCTGCAGTTTTTAAATGGAAATAAGTTCTATCGTGTGCAGGTCCCAAGGCTCCTCTGACCAAAGGAAACAATATGAATACAACCTCATTAAAGACTAATGCATGTTTCCAGGCATCGACAAACATCCAGGCAGCTCCTAGTGGGCCACAGGGGAGAAGCGTATGGAGCACTATAAAAGCTTTATGAATGACAAACTTGCCAAATTGCTGTTTAAACAAGGAAGCAAATGGGAAGACCATCTGCATCAGATTGAAACTGCTCATAATCCTGTCACTTGTGCCACTGTGGTGTGTTTAAGCTCTTGTGTTGATACATGCGTAAGAGACACACAAATGTGTAGCTTTTATGGCAATGACCCCCCCCTGCTCCCAGCCATAGACTCTGAAGCCCCTTTTGCCATTTCTCTTGGATTTCTGATGGGGCAGGTAGCTTTCTCCTTCTTGCAGCCCAGGGTGAGCCCTCCCTGGGCCTCAGGCTCTGCATGCTGGGGAGCTACACTGGAAGCCCTCAGGCTCACCATCACTTCTTGCTCTCTCCCATCTACTCATGGTCCTCTGCCTCCTCCCAGCACCAAATATCACTCAACCTCATACGTTCACCCTCAGCAAACATCCACCAGGCCAACAGTGCTGTTCTCCTCACTGTACAGATGAGTAAATGAAACATTAAACTGACTTATGTGAAGCTGCAAGATGAGCCTGTGTCAGCAAAGTGCTGATCCCGGTGTTGCCTCTTGTGGGACTGGAGGGACCTTCCATCCCTCACTCCTCAGTCCCAGGACTGAGCACCAACTGCAGACTCCTTTTTGCCCACTGAAATCAGTACAGCCTTGAAAGAGTGGAGGGAAGGGCAAGCCACCAGCCCACCACTCCTCATGTAGATCTTTATCTTGTCTCATTGCAAGGAGCTTTGAAATAAAAATAAAACAAGTTACTGATAATTAGCTCTAAAGACACAGAAGCAATTGTGCTTTATCGTGTACAAGCTCTTTGATAGTAGCCCAGGCCATGTGCCATGAATTGCTAATTAATTCTTCCTTAGCAAAATGTTTTGCTTAATTAAAGAGTGTACTGATTTATAAACACGTCCCTAAATATTATTCACTTTGCATCTGCTGAAAAGAGCACAGACTGTGCTGCACTCGGCATTTTTCATGTTATTCCATTATACCCGGCTATGCTTTTTCGACACTGATTGTGACAGATTCAGAAATTATTAAATCATAAATACAAAGAGAAAAAGCTAGCGATACGCACGTAATGTGAATGCTGTCACAGCCCCCCAATATTTCAGCTAATGACAAAACCAGAAGGAGAAAAGGAGGCAGAAATGGAGCTCCTGGCCTGGCTCTGTTCTTACTCACACTGGAGTAAATCATGACCCAGTCCCCAGAGCTCAGTCCGATGTAAAAGCAGAGGAAGGATCTCTCTCACTTTCCCAGCAACATCACTGCTACTTAAATCAGGTCATATGTGATTGTCTGCTGCCTTTCATGGTGCTCACATGGGGTGAGCTCATCTACAGGTTCAGTCTCTGGCCTCTCTACAGTCTAGGACTTGCTTTTTAACCTGTTTCTCCTCAGTAGTTGTTAAAGGTTTTTCTCCTCTAGTTGCACCCTCTGAGTGGGTTCTGCCTCTGCTGTGCTGCAGAGGAATGGCAAAGCAGGGGGAATGTATGTGGTGGTGTCCCATGGGATGCAGCACAGACCTGTCCCCAGGGTCCTGGTGGCTTTAAACTGGGGCTGATGACAGCAGGAGCCCGGTCAAGAGACTGTAACACAACTTACAGTGCTTGGAGTGCCTGAAAGACCAGCCCTTGAGGAGGGGGAGTAGATAGATGGCACCCTGTAAGAGATCCAGGGGGTTCAGTGCCTCAGGGGATGCTCAGCTGAACATGAAGGTGAAGGGAGCAGTTTGTTTTTCCTAAAGCACATGAATAAGTAACTCTCCAGAAGGAGTTCATCATGCTGCAGGATGAGCTGCAGCATTGCCATGTGTTTTTGAGCAGCATCACAATGTGCTTGCCCTGCTCCAGAGGGTTTCACCGAGCAGTGGCCACAGTGCCCAGCAGACACAGGCCAGTGGGCTCTGTGTGACACAGCCCAGACATTCCCATGCAGGGCAGCACCTTTCACCCTCAGCTACTTCCCACCATCCTTAAGAGGGGCTGAAAACCCTCAGGGAGCTGTTCTTTGGGGTGCACAGCAATACCAGAGGTCTCTGCAGGGAGTCCTGATCCATCCTTCCCACTCCATAGAGTCACCCAGCTCAGCTCCAGACACAGCCCTTCAGCTCCAAGGATGAGCCACCACCATGCATACCTCTGTTCTTCCTATTTGCGTGTGCCAGCCATAACATGAAGAGTTTCTATTTACTCTGGGAAAGTTAGTGATTTACTTTCCACTCTGTTTACCTCACATATTTGTGCTGTATTACTACTGCCTGCTGCATAAATCCACTTCAGAGTACCTGAGAAGCATTTGATGAAACACTGCCCTCTGAAATGCATAGGTTATAGTTGTCAGCAGCTGTAAGTCAGGTAGCATTCAAACGTAAATTCATTTTCACCCAACATTCATTAATCAGCCCAAATGCCTCCTTCTTTGTTTTTTCCTTTCTTCTCATCACTGATGTATCATGTGGCAAGTTGCTTGTTAGAAGTCTTTGCTGTCAGAGTGGTGTTAAAGAGTCAATACCCACACATATTTATAGGAAAGTCATTTGGGATGAGAGGTTTTGCAAGCTGGGGGCTCTAACAGAGTGGATGGAGAAAGTCAGTTGTGAACACTTCCAAGCCATTTGATGAGCTTAAACAGAAAGCAGATGAACCAGGCTTGTTGTAACAGATAACAGGTGAAACACAGCTTTTCTCCATGGGACTTCCTCTTGAGACTTCGAGTTTCATCAGACATGAAATGAAATGAGCCACATGTGATCAAGTGATTGCCCAGGATAGGAAAAGCTCACTTGTGCCCTGAGAAGCTGGGCTGCTGGCTTGCCTGTTTAGCAGCAGGATAACATGTACATCCAGCACAGAGGCAAGCACACTGTGGTAATCAAGTCTAAATTCATCTTTTACTCAGAACCAGCTTTCCCTTCGAGATCACTGCACTTGGCACCCTGTTTGTTTGCTATAGAGCATCTGTTTTCAATTGTTTTTCCATCCCTGCCTGGGAATTTTGTACCATGGAGAATCCTTTCTTGCCTTCCCAGGTTGAGCTGCTCCAACAGTTAATTACCCTTGCTGTTAGAAATGTGTGCCCTATTTCTGTCTGGATGTTGGTTGCCTACAGAGACATTATGTATGCTGAGCACTGGATAACACACACTTCTCTGAATACATTTGCAACTTGATAATATTGCTCTGGTTGCTTCTCATACTTAGCCTCTGATCCCTGGCTGGGGTAGATCAGAATTGTTCTACTCAAGTCAGGGCAGCCGTGCCAGCTGACATGCCTGGTTTTATCCCGTTATTAACTGCAAGGTACATTGCTTATGAGTAAAACACACTGTGTTGTTTTAAATAAGGAGAATAAAAGGTTAAGCTGCTGCAGATATTCATACTTAATCTGTTCCAATTACAATATGCATATCGCTTTTCAAAAAGGATTTGAGACTTCTCCCACACAGATTTAAATGTGTCCATATGAAATATCGATGTTTTAGGCTAGGATTTTCAAAAGCACCTTAAGGAAATGAGGCGCCCACTTCTTATTGACTCTCGTTGACTTCCCTGATGAGTTTTGAAAAATCCCATCCTTAATCATCATTATTGTGCCATAAGAAATGGTCTCCCTCATTATCACTGACATATCCTAGATACTGACAGTACTCTCTGCTGCATCTAGCCCATAAAATATGGTAAGATAAACCAAAACACTGAGGTTACTCAACGAACAAGTGCTCAGCATGTTAGTGGTAGAGATGGTCTTCACAGGGTACTTATGCTTAAGCCATAGAAGCATTTGAGAGTCAGGAGATGGTAGGTGTAGGGAGGAATTCAGGAGGCTGCTTGTCGCTGGAATAATAACTACTTGCTGTAGTCCCTTTTCCCCATGTGAAGTCTCTCCTTAGTGCACTGAAAATGAGACTTTTCTACCTCCAGCTCACCCCTCTCAGGCTCTCCAGGACACCTCCTACTCCGATGTTCAATCCTCAGGACAAGATTCCAATCACGGTTCTATCTTCACATGCTCCTGAGAAGCCACACAAAGATGTGCTTAGAGGGTCTTCTGCATGGACTGAGAATTACATTGCAGGGAACATACCTTGGAGGAAGTTCACTGGGAAGTCCTTAAAACATGGACTTTTGCTTTTTCCACCCCAAAGTCGTCACAGACCCACCTCTTCTATTTGAACTGCTAACAGCAGAGCACGCTGCTTAAAGCTCCAGGCAGAGCAAGCAAATCTGGGTTGACCTGGGAGTGACTCTTACTCATCCAAAGGCTCTGTGTGGCTTCTGTATTACCACTCATGTAAAGAAAAGCTACAGAACCTGTTGGGGACAGAAAGATATATCTCAGTTTCTCAGAATCCAGGCTCCTTCACAGCAGGGTTTCAGGTGGCAACCAGGCTGTAAGTACATGCCTGCTTATTTTTGCTTTCAAATAGCACCAAATCTTTAGCTATTGATTATAAGCAAAGGTTCATTAGGAAAGGAAAAGAAGAAGCAGTTTTAGTGAGAAATGCAGAAATCCCAGCTCAGCTGCTTAGAGGCCTCCTTGGATTAATAGAATTAATTTATCTTGTGGGGCATTAATTGAAGAATGTGCTGAGGTTAAGGACAAGGTCAGCTCTTCACTGTGTAATGTCTCCTACATAATTCACTTACCAAACCATCAAGACAATCTGTGCAAAGTAATAATGAAGGATGGACGTTCTGCTCCCGGGTCTCTGGGAACATAACCTTGTATTACAGATAACTTTAATTGAAAGTTGTAGGAAGGTACATGGCAGATGCTTTATTGGATGCGACATTTAGCACTACCTCATACTTCTTTAAGATCTCCAGTTCCGAATCAGATCTGGAAAACAGAGGGATGCTTCTGACACCACACAGCGTTTGGTCCCTCTGCTACACTGCATAAACAGTACTTAGTTTGAGCTCAGCCCCCTGCCAAGCAGTTGGCAATCTCACCCCTCAGCCCTCTGAGAAGCCAATCAATAAAAACCAGCTTGGGAATTGTTTCTGTGCTTTGTCATTCCACTAGACTGCCTCAGAAAGGGTTGTTAGCTGGCTGCAGCAAACGCCCTGCAAAACACGCTGGGAAGAAGCACTTGGCTGGGGTTAGTTTGCTGGTAGGGGAAGGATGAAAAGTCTGCGATAGCATGCACTGTGGCGTTGCCAGCATGACAGACTTTGAGGCTCCCCTAAGCAGAGTGAGCAGGGGTAGATGCACCACGGTCCCCTTACCGCCTGGGATTTGCCCTGCAGCCTCTCCAGCCCATCCCAGGTTTGTCCTGCCAGGGCAGATGCCTGACCACGTAGCAGAGGGACAGAAGTCAGTTCAAGGGGACTGAAAGCTAAATAGCGATGTGTGGATGAGCCAGGCTAGGTGAGCCTTTTGTCTCCCTGTGCTTGCAAAGGACAAATGCAGTGCAGGTATGGTTGTAGAACTTTGCTACGCAGCTCCCCTGGTACCTCTGGTGGTGGGAATAACACCCGACCCTGGAGCCCATCCTCAATTCACACAAAGCTGACCCAGCTCTAGCTTTGAGGTGCTGGCTTGTTGGTGGCTATTCATGTATCAGGCAGGAAGTATCTGCCTTCCTGCTGCTAGCTAGTGCTTCTTTCTGCACACATATTCAGTGACTGCAGTGAGCACGATGAGAGACTGTGACCATTTGAGTGATACCACACCCCCCTATATACTAGTACAACACACCAGGCAGACCTGTACCTGATCTCATACATCAGTTATAACTTGTTGCTCTTCAGCAACATCAAAACCACAGGCACAAATCTGAACCACCAGAAACATTTTGCTGTGAGATTAATCAAGCATTAGAGCAGGGGTTCAACAGCGAATATCCATTCTTGGAGAAACTTGAAAATAAGACCTTCAAAATCATGATCTACCTGGTCCCCTTTCAGCCCAGTTTTGGGTCAGAGAGCTCTAAAAGTTCATTTTAACAGGAGCTTTTCTGTAAGCTACAAAAGCCAGATCCACAGCATGGCAGAGAGACTGAATCTGATGACTTTGCCCCGTGGCTTGTTCATCTCCAGAGTTGTCCCACAGAGAGGGCTTAAAAACCTGGTATTGCCATTGGATATTGTCTTCTTCAGAGCTCTCATGGCAGATATCAAAGTAATGAATCCAACCAGCCCAGCTCTGTTAATGAGCCCTGAGAAGATCAAAGATGATGGCACGAGATGAAGTGTCTGTTTTACAGTTCTTAAAAGCTCAAGGAAAATGAAAACACATACAGGGAACCCATATGAGGCCAATTTTACTGAAGATGGAAAGCCAGACACAAAGGTAAGGTTTTGTGCCAGGCTTAAATGCTTCTTTATGATCACATTTCATCTTCCTTCTTTAGATGCATTACAGTTAAATTAGAGCATTGCACAGCATCCCCTAGACAGGGCTCTCCTAAAGCAGCACAGCCAATGTTTGTTTTCACTTGGTTTTGTTTGACTTCCTTGTTTGTTTGTTATTTCAAGTCTTTCTGCCTACACACTGTTTAAATAAGTGCTTCAAGCTTCTGAAAGTGACAGCATTCAGTCTTTGGGTTGTCAGAGGATCCATCCCACCTTTCAAAGAGGTGCAGGAGATCCTCTGGGAGTGGTCACAAGTAGGGTCTGAAGGCAGCTCTCCAGAAGTATATCTGTTCTTCAGTGAGGTGGGATAGGTGCACAGCTAGTCTTCAGGGCACCCCAAAAGCATTACCTCAGGTCTTTTTACTGTAGCGGGCGTTGAAGTTGCTGAAGAACACCTTCATTAGCGCAGCCTGACTCCTAGTCATGGAGAAAAGCCTTAGGAAGCAAGAAATATACCTCACTTGGGAACTGCAGAGTGCTGGGGTTTTGCTAGCACTGCCTTTCATGCTTTTCCACTTGGAAAAACCTTAAAAAAGTGTCTTCCAGGTGTTCTGTTCTGCCAGAAGTTGATAGAACTTGCAAAATGGCCATAGCACGTCTGTCACTCTGCTATGCCCCTTCATCCCTAGCATCTATTTGAGATCTTTTAGAGAGCTTGCTTGTGTCTGTCTTGGCCTCAATGCACTCAGAGACGATAGAAGAGTCACAGCAGTACTGCTGCATCTACCTGTGACCTCTGTGTTTAATGTCTTGCCCCTGAGTGCATTAAAGACTTGTTCTCAGCCACTACTTTAGATTTTGCAGCACAGAGGATATCTGCTGACAATTTGCGCATCATTTTTTTTCTGTGCTAACTCTATGAACTTGGCAAAATGTATCCGCTGCCAGGCAAGAATAACTTACAGCATTTCTCCTAGTTCTGTTGTGGATTGGGTTCCTTCATTGGTTCATGCACCACAACACTTCCAGCCCCCTGATCCAGCCAGAGCCTGACACTGCCCAGCCTTGTGTCCCTGTGTGCTCTTGGGTCCCTCTGGAAACCCATTTTGGTCATTCCAGCCATCTCTGCTGCTTCACTCTGGATTTTCCAGCAGCTCTAGCACTGGCACAGACCTGTTGGTGGTCAGGCAATGATGCAGAAGAACCACATTGCTCATGAGAAGTGAGTAAGAAGCTGGGCCATGTCTTACGCAAGTGCTAACTCTGTAATCAGAAGTTTCATGGTCTTGCACAGCCCATGTCATGATGCAGGAATCTCCCAGAAAAGCAAGCTGCTAGCCATGAAGGTTAGAGTGATTAAAGAGGTCTCTGCCTCTTAATGTAAATAAGTGCACATTAGCCACCTTTATCCTGCTGGGCCTCAGACGGCAAATTCAACAGCTCCCCATTTGTCCTATTTTTAGAAGTACCATGATTTTCAAGCCACCCTCTTCATGCTTTTTAGACCTAAACAATGATTTTCAAGTGCTTGGAGTTGTCAGTACTGCTATTAGCCAGGCAAGAGCAGGGTGCATGGGAGAGATGAGAAAGGAACAAAATTCATTATGGACATTTCTGATGCAAATCACCACCTGCAAATACATCAAAGTTTCAGCATGTCTCATGAAACTGTAATGTGTTTCCTAATGTGTCAGGAATGTTTCAGACAGCCTTTTGCAAACGGCTGATCTTCAAATTAGGGGTTAGCAAGCATGTCTGCTTATTGCACCTTTCCAGCTGGCATCACGCCTACAAGGCAGTTCTTCCAACATTTGACTTCAAAGGGACAAGACTTACCTGTTATTTCAATACTAATGAGGCATTAACTGATGCTAATGAAAGGTCATTTCCAGCCTGTGAGTAAAACCCTGTTACTAATATTTTTATTAGGTTTAGTTGTTTGAATTTTTTGGCTAAAATTATTTAGGAGATAATTAAGTCCCATCCGTGCCTGAAGTGCTTAGAAACAGAGGAAAGTTCAAATGCTACCAAACCTTTTTCTTTGCCTTAGATTCAGAGAAAAAACTGTAATGAAAATGCATCCACCTGTATTCTCCAGTACTTCTGCAGTTAAATATGTGCCTTTTTACTGTCCTCCCTGCAAAAGACCAATGCCTCTGTCATGGGTTCAGCAGCAGCAGTCATTTTTCTCCTCCTTGGTAGCTGGTGCAGCGCTGTGTTTTTGATTTTGGGCCTGGGAACAGCGCTGATAACACCAGTGTTTTGGTTACTGCTTAGTGATGTTTTGGTCTGGCCAAGGACTTTCTGAGTTTCATGCTCTGCCAGGGAGGAGGGGAGCCGGGAGGAAGCAGAGACAGGACACCTGACCCAAACTGACCAAAGAGGTTATTCCATCCCACAGCACGTCATGCCCAGGATGGAGGACGGAGAGGAGAGACCCAGAAGGGTGGGGGGTGCACTGCGTGGTCGGGCTTGGTTTTAGGTGGTGAGAAATTGTATTCTTTCCTTGTATTTGCCTTGTTATTATTATTATTGGTGGTAGCAGTAGTGGTCTGTGTTATACTTTAGTTACTAAACTGTTCTTATCTCAACCTGTGAGAGCTGCATTCTTTTCGATTCTCCTTCCCATCCCTCTGGGAGTGGGTGAGCAAAACTGCGTGGCTGACTGGACTTAAACCACGACAGCCTCTTACAGAAACCTTCATCTGTGTTTCACAGCTGGGGACTGAACTTTCAGATTCTGGCCCCAGATGGCAGGATGGATGCCCGGGTGCTGTGCACTAGAGGGTTGTCGTGAAAAAAAAGCAGTAAGATCTTCCAGAAACCCAGGTTGTGACTCTTGGTGGTGTGAGCCTACTCTTTAAGGAAGAGAAGGAGCAAACACCATAGAAGTCAGTGAAGTAATTCTGGCAGCTAGAGAGGCAAGATGCAAGTGCCCCTAACTGCTAATATTGAAATTTCACAAAGCATTTTCCAGAGTTTTCCAGTATATCTCATTATAGCATTAACAAATATATTCAATGTATATAAGACAGTTAATCTCAGCAGTGCGATGGCAATTACCCCATTCTGCTCCCTTATGAACTTGTTACTCTCTGTTTGCAATAAACAGAAAATTATTCCCTTCGATATTTGCCTTCCCTAATATCAGTCACTGATTAATCTTTGATTTCTCACTCCCTCTTCCCTCCCAGATTGTTAGAGCTGATAATTCACCTGATAAAACACTGCTTCATTGATCCAGCAGACACAGGGAAGTGAAGTGTTGAACTGTAAAAGAGACAATAGGTTTCCCATATCTAGTAGATGTGTGATAACAAATTCATGGATCCCATCACAAATTTAGGTGAGAAGACTATTAATGATGTCAGGGAGCGGATGGTACTTTCATAGTTTCAATCTGATGGTTCCTTTGCAACCCCTTCAGAAGCTAGAAAAGGCTCAGGAGCGCAAAACTAGAAGAATGAAGTGTGAGCAATGATTTGCTTTTGTCGTGGTTTAAGCCTCTGTAACTCACGCAGTCGCTTTCTCACTCCCCCCTCTTTCTTTCCCTCAGCTATTGGGGGAATGTGGAGAAAAATTGAAAAAATGCAACTTCCACAGGTTGAGATAAGAACAGTTTAGTAACTGAGGTATAACACAAACCGCTACTGCTACCACCAGTAGTAATAATGACAAGGGAAATACAAAGAAAGAGAATACAACTGCTCACCACCCGATACCCAGCTCGACCACACAGTGCACTCCCACCCTTCCGGGTCTCTGCTCTCTGTTTTACATCCTAGGCATGACGTGCTGTGGTATGGAATACCTCTTTGGTCAGTTTGGGTCAGGTGTCCTGTCTCTGCTTCCTCCCGGCTTCCCCTCCTCCCTGGCACAGCATGAGGCTCAGAAAGTCCTTGGTCAGACCACAACGTTACCAAGCAGTAACTGAAAACACTGGTGTTATCAGCACTGTTCCCAGGCTGAAAGTCAAAAACACAGCGCTGCACCAGCTACCAAGGAGAAAAATGACTGCTACTGCTGAACCCATGACAGCTTTCAAAAAACACCAAACATCCTCCAGTGTTAAAGTCAATGAGCAGGGGCTTCACTCTAACAACCTGTGGAACCTGTAGGATAGCATTGATAGACTCCTGCTTTAAAAACCTCAAAGGCTAGGCATTTACTTCATAAGAACTTTAATCCAAGTTGTGCATGCTGCCATTGCCTCTCTTCCCTAACAAAACGGCAATGGAGGAGTCCCAGGCAAACATGTCTTTTCTGCAGCAGGGTGCCAAAACAGCAATTTTTGGGCTTTCTTTGGACATGGGTACGAAATCTGTCACAGAAGATAACATGGTGATCTGGGCAGGAGCAGGAATTTTGGGAGTATTTAGGTAGTTTAGAAGCACCTTTGAAGTACTTGCAGGATAATCAGCTAAAGTAACACTATATAGCAGTGAGCTTTATCTGGTTATATATAATCAGATGTGTGTGATGGTTGTCAGATGATAAGTAGAAGTCCTGATTCCTCTTCCAATAGAGACCAAACAAGCAGGAATTTTGAGGGAAGCTTCCACTGGGAGACCAGCCCTTGAAAATGGGCTGTTTTCTAAGGATTGCTGGTCTTCGTACCTGCTGCTTCTTCCCATTCCACACTCAGCCTCTTTCATATTTACCTATAAATAGCCAATGAGCTGAAAAGCCACTGGAAGGGGTAGGAATTGACATATAGCACAGTCCCATGTGGTGCCTTTTAGTTTTTCTTTTAGGAAAGTGGGGAAACCTGGGGGAAATCTGACCTGTTTAACAACATGCCAATAATCTGGCCAGTAGCACAGAGAAACTGGAACAATATGTTTCAGTGGTGGACGTGATGGGCAAAACCTGTTATTTTTCTTTACTCTAATGAAGAGTAGAGCTTATAGCCTGTTGCACAGTTTCATAGCACTATTTAGCCAACAACACTGAATGTTTGCGTGGAATCTGAATATGCCGCAGAATGACCAATGCCTGAAGCCCGAGTGGCTGCAGAGTTTCTGAATAAGCAACAGAATAAAGTGGCTGAATTAGTGGAGCATTGCCAATGTGAAGAGACATTAGGGGCACAAACGGGTTACACTCTATAGGTACATACTCTGTAGAATAAAGCAATCTGAAAATGGCTACTTACAGAGGCTGCCCTGACCCTAAAGCATGCACTAGAGATTGCCACATCCGGGAAGATGCCTACTAAGCATGGAGCAGCATTGTATGATCTGTGCAACAAATAAACTTAAAGTCAGGCATAAATACAGCTCAGACAACACCCACTGTGGACTTTTGCTGTGAAAAAGAGTTTCTCAATGCAAATTCTTATTGATTTTCTGACAGTCTTGTAGAAACTGCAATGAATTAGGGCATGTGCAGTAAACGTGGAGGTCAGTGCATAATCATGGCTTTCAAGACACACTTCCCAAGGATTTCAGAGTTGTGTTTGCTGATGATAGGCTAAAGATCACTGATTATATTGTACAGTTTCCAGCTCTCCAGTTTAGAGAACAAAAGTGAGATGCGGCTGACACATGGGAGGAGCAAAGCTCAAGTGATTCTTGTCCAGGGTCTGCTCTCAACAGGGTAATTCAGCCACCTCGAAGGAGTGTGAGAACTTCTACTCTTCTAAAAGCATACAACAGGAAATGTTTCTGCAGATTTTAAGCATGAGCTCCCATGACATCTCCTGAGAGGACCTGGCCAATGGTAGATTGGTTGTGACTTGATTTAGCTGAATCTTGTAACCCTCCAAGGATGGAGGCTTCTGTGCTGCCCTGTTCTGAAACCAACCATCCTGGAGCAAATGTTTTCCCCAACATCAATTCTGCACCTCCCAAGCTGAAATGTGATATTGCTACAATAATCACTGTATATAATATGACATAAAATTATTTAATTAGGGTATTTATTCTTGCTCCATAATAAACCCCTTGGTTTCATTGCTTGTAACCTTGGCCAGTGTAACCTGTTTATGCTCTCGATGTGGGGGGCTATGGTTAATGCACAGCAAAGCTTCAGAGAACTAAAGTCTTCACTGAGCATATGAGAGCCAGTAACTTCGACAGGCTTGGAAAATGCCACCATTCTTTTACAATGCCCATGTTTTGCTGAAGTTGTTGTTAAAAGTATCCCTCTGGCACTGGCTGCCTGCACCTTCAGCCCAGATCAAGGCTCTTTGGCAAATTATAAGCAGTTTACACAGGATGTGAGGAATCAGGCAATTTAAAAAATGTGTGTGTTTTTGCAGACCTGGTCCTCTCTAAACGTGATGCTGAATGCCTGGTTTAAAGGTAGCACAGCTAGGGGTATGGGAGAAGTACCTGGGATGGTCAGAAATGCTATTATTCAAAGGGTGAGAGGTATTTACTCTGGATGGGTTATCAAAGTGCTTGTTTTCTCTGAAGAGAAATGACTGTTCCCAGTTTGAAATATCACAAGTGGAAGGTAAATTCTACCATCCAGCTCCCATCAAAGCGAGTGTGTGTCAGCTGCTGATGTCCCCCTGCCATCATTTGAGAAGCTGAAACATGACTACAGGAAAGGAGGCTGAACAAGGTGATGCAAAACTGACTTTCTGTGGTCAGGAAGGGCAGTGCTTCCTGAAGTTTGGCAGCTTCACAATCGGTTGTGCTCATGGATGTCAGAGCATCAGGGGGACTCCTGAAACAGTTCCCTGAAAAATCTGAGGCTTGGATACCTGTGGTGAGTTGGCAAACCAAGACTGAACAAAACAGAGTTTGGTTGTTAGGAGCCTCCTAGAAGTGATGCATTGACAGAGTCTGCTATGAACTTCAGCAGGGTGACAAGCAGAGGAGAGGAGAGTGGGGTTTTTTAAGGTCTATCACTGAAACCTGTGGCAAATCCACCACAGGACTGTTCAGTGCCTCCAAAGGACGCTTTCTCTGAGCCCTCTCTGCTGATGTCCTGGCCGCCTGTGCTCCTGTGTCCTGGGGTCAGCAGTAGCAGTCATTTTTCTCCTTCTTAGTAGCTGGTGCAGTGCTGTGTTTTTGACTTTCAGCCTGGGAACAGCACTGATAACACCCCTGTTTTTAGCTGCTGCTCAGTAATATTTACTCTGACCAAGGACTTTCTGAGTCTCATGCTCTGCCAGGGAGGAGAGGAAGCTGGGAAGAAGCAGAGACAGGACACCTGACCAAAACTGACCAAAGAGGTATTCCATGCCACAGCACATCATGCCCAGTATAGAAACTGGGGGCAGTTACCTGGAAGGGTGAGATCACTGCTCGGTCAGGCTGGGTATTTGTTGGCTGGTGGTGAGCGGTTGTATTCTCTTCCCTGTATTTCCCTTATCATTATTATTATTGGTGGTAGCAGCAGTGGTTTGTGTTATACCTTAGTTACTGGACTGTTCTTATCTCAACCCGTGGGAGCTACATTCTTCCAATTCTCCTCCCCATCCCTCTGGGATCAGGGGGCAAACTGGGGGGAGTGAGCGAGCGAGCCATGTGGCTGACTGGACTTAAACCACGACATTCTGTAATAAACAATAGCTCCCTGTGCTTCCAAACACACAGGTTTATGATGTTGCAGGGCAAGATCTGTGTTGCTGCAGCCTTAGGCATGACCAAAGGGACCCCACCGTGGTGCTGAGCATTAGCACTGCCCTGTGCTGGTGCTGCCACAAAGCCCCTGATGGCAGCAGAAGGCAGCTTCTGGCTTCAGAAAACACACTTTTTGAGTCTTGCACTCAAAACAGGCTGATCTCACCACCTTGGTATGGCTCAGAATACAGGGCCATGAAAAGTGTCTCAAACAGGTACAGTGGCTGTTTGGAGCAACAGTACCACGGTGCTGGATGCAAGCGGGTGTCCCAGTTGGACTACTCTGGTGTCTGAGCTGTCTCTGTCCCTCTGCCTGGCATCTCATCTTGCTGAGAGCATGCACCCAGAGCAGCTTAAGGAAACTGTCTTGCACAAAGCTCTTCTCTGGTCTTTGTCCCTAAGGCAGGCTCAGCTGCAGGACCAGTGTAGCCATCAGTGCACACCAGTGCCTGCCTCGAGTCTGGGAGCTGGTGAGGGCATCTGCCATTGCCAAAATCCTGTTGTCTATGTAGATGTGAGTGGGAGGTCAGCTGTATGGAAGGGATCCAAAGGGATCTCCGTTGACATGTCCTACTCTAAGCTACAGCTTGGGACCATAGGGACAGACCTTTAAGTATACTTATCACCAGAAGACATTAGCATCACTCTGTGTGGACCTCAGGAAAGTGGGGGGTTATCCAGTGATGTGATATCTCTAAAGAGCTGCTGTGTTTCCAGAGGCTTAAATTATACACATCTGCATCTGCCTATGACCAGGGGGAGATCAGGAGAGCATGGCTCTTGCCCTCCCAGCACCAGCTGTAATTGCTGGCCTCTCACTGCCCTCTGTTTGCAGATGGCATTTCTCCCTCTCAGCTAAACCATTCACCACGCAACCTTCTCATTTCAGAGCAGATAAAAATACCAGTTAACATCAAGCAACTGTGATGTTTGCTTTATACTTATTAAACCCTGCTTTATTACACTGTTAACATTCAGCCCTTTGGAGCTGCCTGACACCAGCTGTTTCGGGAAGCAAAGACCCTGCGTACACCACAAAGTCAGCCTTCAGAGCAAGGGTTTTATTAATAAAGGCTTTAAGCCTGGTATAATTCTCCCACCCACCCTGCCAGAAACTTAACACCACAAAGCTTCAGTCAGCACAAAAGACAGACACTATATTTTCTAATTGATAGGGTATCTATTGAAAACCTATTTAGACACTTTAATGGGATCACAGGAACACTGTGCCAATTTGTGGAGGTGGAGAGCTTATCAGAAAGTTTAATACTTTCCATATGCACAAGAAAATACCATTTGCAGTGTTTTCTTCCTAGTTTCATCCATCTGCCTCACCAAGCTATTCCTTTTTGTCTCTTATTTATGGCTGCAATTTTGATGCCACAGTTAGTGTACACGATCTGTGGTATATTTCTCTTATTTGCTTTGAAATTGCTCTTTTCAGCTCATTTCTGAAACCATTTATTTACCCACAAAATAACCAGGCCCTGAACTATTTCCTGGCAACCAGTTTTGCAGTGCTTAATAATTTTGTTTCTGTAATGGTGTATATACATCCTTCATTATTGCACTTAAATGCTTATTAACAGCTCATGGAGTCTTAAGTGGCTGAAAAAACAGATTCTTGAGTTAAAGGTTTCCAGAGAGTGTCTTAGCCCAGAGCCCTCCTCTGCAAATGTAGGCTTCACAGTGGAGGAGAACATGGCTCAAGGTTGGTATTTTCAGAGTAATTGTGGGTTTTAATTAACAGTATATTTAATCCATGTACAAAAGCAAGTGATACAGCTGCTCAGGGGCTGCTCTAACAGGTTAAATATAATTTTGCTCAGTATATACTTTGATTTTACCGGCCACCTTATTATGGTCTTGGGAGATTTCAATGATGAGCATCCTGATCTGAAAGCATGAGGTTCTGGTGCCTATTACCCTAGACACATGTGGTCCGTTCTGAGTCCTTGCTCAGCAAATTAGTCATATAGTGTTTGTGTGTAGACTTGGGCACATCTGGGACATGTTTTCTCCCTTGTTCATTCATCTCTTGTGCACAGACAAGGATGACCGAAGCAGGGAAAGGCACTGCCAACCTCTGCAACTGAAGCTCAGGGCACTGACAGCCTGGGGCTCCCTGTGAGGAGAAGGTTTGGGATAACCTCCTCACTGCGGGGCACTGCAAAATGCTCCTTTTCTGCTCCATTTCACAGAGTTAAAGTGTGTGAGTAAACAGAGGAAGGACAACTGTTTACAGGTTAATAAGCTTCTCTTCTACAGAGGACTGAGGAAGTCTCCAGTGTATGTTTGTGCACCACCTGAAGAAGTGATTATTTACACAGTTCTAAATATTGAGAATTGGGATATATCTAAACCCAAGAAGATATTTGCAATCTCTGTCACTGGCAGCAGTGAGCTGCCACCTCACCTCTGGTCAAGCCCTTGGCTGGTGGCCATGCAGAGGGGAGAAGGGGCTCTGCTTCGTAGTTAATTTGTACTCCAGCTAGTTGGACTGTCAGAAGCAAAAAGAAGAATTTGAAGTCATCTGTATACTCATAGACCTGTAAGTGTTCAGCCTTTAAGTGCTTTCCAAGGAGCTGCTTTCAAAGAAAGAGCAGCTTCTTTACCAGCTCATTTCTCCCATGAACAGCAGGAGTGAGATGATGCGATACAGAGGCCTCTGGGGCTCTGACACTTAATTGTCCTCATGTTGAAAAGCCGATCAATTTGGAGACTCTCCCAGGGGTGTCCTCTCTTTATCTTGATCTCTTATTTCTTTCCTTGTAGAACACGATTTCACACATATCCCCCCTAGCATGGTGAGTGCAGGAAATTCATTTGTCTCCGGCTCCATCAGACCGCTTTGTACTGCTGATGTTTGAGCAGTGGCTCAATAACTGAGATCAAGACTGTGAGCAGAGGAAATTCATGTTTACTTCCACTGACTGTTGTGCTATGCAAGCTGTTCTGCATCCCCACTGCATCCATAATACCCGCTGTCAAGAGATGCATTACAGAGATGCGGTTTTGTTTGGCTTCAATATATATGGCAGAGCTGTCATCAGAGCACAAGGCATATTGAAACCGAAGCTCTAAGGTGATTCTTCTCCTTCCATTTGCCAAGAGCTTGACTCCTGGGCCCCATGGATGTGCTGGAACCAGTACCACTTGGGATTCTATTTGTTTGATAGCACAGGAGCCAGTGCAGTGGAGTCCTGACTTGTGGTGTGGACTTCTTGGGTGAGGAACCAGCATAAGTAATGAACAAGAAAGAAAGATTGGTGCTTTGCAGTCAGTGCAAACTCTCTCTTAATGCTGTTAGCAAGAACCCACAAAACCTCACTTCTTACTTTTGTCTTCTGTAGATACCACTTGTCATGTAATGGGTCTTTCATCTCAATAGGACTTTTATCTTCAAACATGTCAGATCTTTAAAGAACTGGAAAACATTAGCAGGCACGGGAAAACTTCATTCTAATTTGCTTAGACGTGAGAGAAGGAAGAGAATGGAGCCATCTTAATGAGCAGAAACTGCCTTTAGACGAGGGCTCCTGCTCCTAAAGGCTCACTGGGTTCTTCTCAGTGCCATGGCCCACTATTAAATCATGACTGGTCATAGTGATTCATGCTAAGAAGTACCACCCAGGCTGTGCTATATTAATATCACTGCATGTGTTGGCACCATTGATAGTTTGGATGTTGATATTCTACACTAAACTGTGATGAAAAAACCTGTAATGAAGGAGGCTGCGTAACTGTGACCTCCTGATGGAAAAATGCTGCTGTTCCATACTAGAGAGCTGCTGCAGAATGAATCCTTTAGAGTCATTAACAGCAATGGGGAGGTAATGGCCATGCTGCAAAAGAAGCTGTGTAAGTAGGAAGCTCTTTTTTGTGCCTGCTCGTATCCTCTTTGATAGAGCCATAGGCCATGTGACATTAAGGATACTTAATAGAATCATAGAATAGTTAGGGTTGGAAAGGACCTTAAGATCATCCAGTTCCAGCCCCCCTGCCATGGGCAGGGACACCTCACACTAGACCATGTCACCCAAGGCTCTGTCCAACCTGCCCTTGAGCACAGCCAGGGATGGAGCATTCACAGCTTCCTTGGGCAACCTGTGCCAGTGCCTCAGCACCCTCACAGGGAAGAACTTCTTCCTTGTGTCTAACCTGAACTTCCCCTTTTTCAGTTTGAACCCATCACCCCTTGTTCTATAGCCCCAGTCCTTGATGAAGAGTCCCTCCCCAGCATCCTTGTACCCCCCTTCAGACACTGGAAGCTGCTATGAGGTCTCCATGCAGCCTTCTCTTCTCCAGGCTGAACAGCCCCAACGTTCTCAGCCTGTCTCCATACGTAAGGTACTCCAGCCTTATCATCCGTGGCTGCTCACGTTGGGGAATCGTAGTGTCAGTATGTTTGTCTGAGGTACTGTCTCCTTTTGGGCAGAGAATCAGCTCTGAACACTGGGAGAGGTTTTGCTGTTTTGTGTTAGACCCTGATGCTAAGAGCTAGTGCTGCGCTAAAGCCAGGGCATGAAGGGAATGAGGTGAAAAAAGATATTTTCTCAGAATTTTCTTCACTATGAAAGATTTGGGAACTGAATAAGAAGACACTGCACTAGCATTGTAACTGGAGGTATTGGTTTAACTCCTAGCTCTTTTCATAATCATAAGCAAGTTAGTTATTACACTGCTGAGTCTTTTTATATTTATTGCTCTGTTTGACGTCCCATCATCTGGAGTCAAGTGAAAGTCCCAGCTTTCAT
This sequence comes from Ara ararauna, assembly GCA_028858755.1. NCBI lineage: Eukaryota > Metazoa > Chordata > Aves > Psittaciformes > Psittacidae > Ara > Ara ararauna. Next base: position 5,877,711 of record CM054395.1, read on the forward strand.
TTTCGTAATATTCTAGTCTCTGTCATTGCGCAAAATGCTTGAAATGTAACCGTAAATGAAATGTAAAACTGTAAATGAAGGTTAGGAGGATAGTAGGCAAATAAAAAAACCTGCAAATGTATGCTAAGAAGCAGCAAAAGCATATTGTAATTTTTAAATCACTTATAATTTGAATGGGAGAATGAACTGATTCATGATTTTAGGATGCTCAGGATTGGCAAAAGCATAATTAATCTCTTGTCTCCTTTATACCTCTGCAAAATAGTATTAATAAAGCAGCATTTATCCATTGTAGAGACTGTAAGTGCTTCAGGGCACTGCCTAGCTCTGAACAGGCCATCATGTAGTGCCTAATGGAGAAGGGGAGAAGGGTCCTCATAGTCTTCAATTAAGCTTTAATACAACATAAACGACAAGCCCTGTTTTTATTGCCAGTTTCAGTCTGTTCTTCACTTGCAGTTTCAGTGATAGACACAAGGAACATTTTAAGGCAGCAAGCAACCAAGTTTTACACACTACGAGGTAGTCACTTTAATAAGTCAAAGTTCCTCAAAGCAAAATTATCATAATAAGTGAGGAACAAGGTGAGTGCAATTGGATTGATGTGAAATACAGAAAACTTATTAATTTTCTTCTGCAAGGGCAGATCACCACAGAGGATGCTAAATGCTGTCACATGTAAGTGGCCCACAGAAATCACCAGTGTATTCTAGAACATGGAAGTATTTTGTCTTTGAAGAGACAGCAATATGTATCACCAGTTCCTTTGGATTGAACACAAAGTACATCCCAGCTTAGAGCTGCTGGTAGGAGCTATTTGGGGCTTTATGGTGAACTGTGTGCAGTGAAGAGCGGGGATAGGAAAGAGGATTGCCATGGGCTACGGAGCATTTCATTGCCAGGCTCCAATCTTGTCCAGGTCAGTAGAGATGGGAAGTCATTACTGTCAGATGGCTGTTAAATAGCTTGTGTGAAATGAGGAGGTGGTTTCAGTCCAGTTCCCTTGTGGCCAAATGTCCTTAACATCAAAACCACTGCCTGCACTGGCAGTGCCTGGCTCATCAGCCTGCACCCCATGAACAGGAGATGGGGCATGAGCTGTGCAGGGGCTGCAGAGGGGGCTGCATGGAGCATGAGGAGCTGACAGCTCTGGGTGGGTTTGATACCAACAGCTTTGTTCACCCCTGCAGTCATGGCTGGTGCTGCAGCTGAGCTGCTCCAGAGACCTGTAGAAAAGCAGCCCAGATTTTGAGCACCTGTGTGAACACAGCATCCACTGATTAACCAAGAGCTGTGCTTCCAGATCAGCCCAAATTTCAGCTGCAGCAGATGGGTCCCCTATTCCTGCCAGGATGGCTTGGTGATCATCACATGCTGAGCACTGGCATCCTCTGGCACCCGCCAGAGCCATCTGGAGAGCTGGATATGGACCAGTGATGGGCTGTTGGTTACCGGCACCATCTGGACACAGGAAGCCCTTGTTCATAACACAGACTTGCAGATGCTTCTGTTGCTCTCCAGGAGCTGGGATGGTGTCTTTCCTGGAGAAGTCTTGCTTGCTCTTAACTGGCTGCACCTCACAGAGTAGTTGGTACATGATGCCCACAGATATTTGATGGCTTGTGCTTGACACAGAGTCTGCAAACCATACTGAACGTGAGCAGGGGAGGGGAGAATAGCTGGCCGTGGGAGCACACGGAGATTGTTTGGGATTTAAGGATAAGGGTGGTGGACAGAGTGAGATGTTGATCAATGGTTTGTTCAGTCAGGAGCAGCAACTGAGAGTTAAAATTGATTGCTCTCTTTTCCTCTGGACCGTCTTTATTAACTTTTCACTCCAGCCTCATTTAGTAGCTCGACGGAAACACTTGCCCAAGTCCTTCAGTGCTTGATGTGACCATCTCGACTCTTTGGGGCTTGAAGCAGCACCGTGTGTCCAGCATGCGGGCTCAGCAGGCAGCCAAAGCAGTTAGAAATTTGACCACTCATCCTCCTGATGTCATAACCCCATATGAATGCAGCCTCCAGGACCTGCTGACCAGATCTCTACTTCCATGCTGATGCATTTGTTGACCTTCCAATTTGAAACTGGCTTTGGTGTCTGTGGCACAGAAGGGTCAGCCAGAAAATGTCTCTGGTCTTCTCTACATACACTGAAATTTGCACTGCAGGAGGTTTTGGAGAGCCCTAACCTGTCAGGGTGAGAGAAACTGTGTACAGTAAAGGAATTCCAGAGAAATATTGACAACCAAGGCTCTTTATCCTCTGTGTCACATGTGCCCTCTTGATTCCATCAATTGGATATATATGTCTTGGTGCTTGTGAGTGTGTGAGTACATATAATCAACTTGCTAGGAGATTCTGTAACCCAATATTTCCATAAGATCACACATATTCTTTACCATGAGGGTGTTGAGACTGGAACATATTGTCCATCCCTGGCAGTGCTCAAGGCCAGGTTGGACTGGGCTTGCAACAACCTGGTCTAGTGGCAGGGGGTTGGAACCAGATATCTTTAAGGTCCCTCCCAATCCAAACCGGTCTGGGATTCTATGATTGAATTTTGTTACACTAAATTTTCCTAGAAGGACACTTATCGCTAGGAAAGTTTTCTTGTTTGGTGTTAAATTCATGCGGCTTCAATGAGAGTGAGGTACTTGACTGTAGGGGATTGTGAAAGCATGCGGGGCTACGGTAGGCCCGTGGATTCTCTGATTGAAGACACAAAGTTAGAACTCAGTCTTGAAGAGGTTGAAGTGTATCCATGAGTAATGAGGCACCAGAGGCATCTGAGTGAGAAAACAGAAGGCATCTGGAGGAGCGAGTCAGATAAGGGGAGTAACTAACTACAAAGGAAGAACTTGGCAAAACAATGGACGTTAGTAAAAATTTTTGAACAGGCATCAAAAACCAATCATGAATAGAATAACAACCTATTGACCTATAAGTCTGTATTATGCTATGCTATGTTTGACCAGTAAGTTTAGGTTATGCTTGACCAATAAGTTTGTATTATGCCATGCTTAACCAGTGAGATTGTACCACGCTATGTAGAACGATATATAAGCAGCTCCTCATAATAAAGGACACTTGCTGCTTGAACTCTCTTTTCTTTCCTTCTTTCTTTCCTTCTTTCTTTCCTTCTTTCTTTCCTTCTCTCTTTCTTTCTTCCTTTCTTTCTTTCTTTCTTCCTTTCTTCCTTTCTTCCTTTCTTCCTTTCTTCCTTTCTTCCTTTCTTCCTTTCTTCCTTTCTTCCTTTCTTTCTTTCCTTTCTTTCCTTTCTTTCCTTCCTTTCTTTCATGTGGCTGTTTTGGCCGTCCCAACTGACTACACAGCCACACTTGACACCTTCAGAATAATTTTGGAGCTTCTGTTTTCACTCATATAATTTCTCTGTCCCAAAAGGTATTCAACAAAGCAGCTAGCTTGCATGTGCTTGGAGCTGATGACATCTAATCTAAAGAGTTGTGTCTGAGTTGTGTGATGCTGCTGAAGTTGGGTTCATCTGCCAGTTTCCCCCAGATTTCTCAGAGTTTGTACTGTGTTGGAAGGATAATCATCACCCTCAGTGTTGGGGGAGGAAGAAACAAAGGACTGGATGTTCCCCTTTGGATTCTGACTCAAAGAGTGACAGAGATATGAAGAAAAGAGCACATCCAGGAAATTCTCCAATAGTATGTTAATAGGTCATAGAATCATAAAATCATAGAATAGTTAGAGTTGGAAAGGACCTTAAGATCATCCAGTTCCAACTTCCCTGCCATGGGCAGGGACACCTCTCACTAAATCAAACATAATGTGTAGTGTAGCAGAGGGGGTCTTGCTGGGGAGGAAGAGGAGAGTTAGAACTGTCCCTCTGCTTGCATCTTTGGCAAATAAGGGAATATGTGGCTGTGAGCCAGGTTTCCATATTTCCAGGGCAATACCTTCAATTGTTTTGAAGGTTTTCTCTGCTTGCTGCCAGAGATTTGGCAGGTGACTGTTGAGATACCTTTGGCATCTTCCTCCCTTTCCTTCCATGCCTGCACAACCCCTGTTGTGGATCTCAGACCACACCTACCAATGCTAAATGGCTTGCAAAGGTTAGAAAATAACCCTTGGAAAAGCCCATTTTAATTTCAGTGTCCTCAGTTTCTCTTACTCTTCAGCAGAGCAGTTCCTTCACTTCACTGATCAAATCCCAGCTGTGGCATCTTCATCCAGCAATGCATTCCCTTCCTGCTTCAAACCTGGAGGAGCAGTGCATCCTTTCTGCTGGTGCAACCTATGCAGAGGGACCCAGCAGTCTCTTCTCTCCCCATAGCCTTACACAAGCCAATTCCAATACTGGGGCTCCCCCTGTCCCAAAAGTTCCTGCTTTTCCAATCTCACTTTTTCTGTTCTTTGGTTTCTATGGGGGATTATCTGAGCGTGGGTTATCTGATGACTTTTTGCCCACGTGTGAGTACTTCTGCAAAGGCTCAGGTTATCCGAGGTGCTGGATATGAACGTACAAGTCTTCATTCCACATTAGAAAGTTTTGCTAACTTTCAAATGGAGCTAGTTGGAAATTCTGTTGTCTGTAGCTTTGTTCCCCCATAGAGAAATGCTCACAGGCAGGTTCCCAAACACATGCAGTGAGCAATTGAATGTATTTTTAGCTCTGGATCATGGCAAACACAAAATGAAAAGAATGAAAGAATCTTACACCCTCCAGTAATTAAAAGCATGAGTAAAACTCCCTAGAGAAGGATGATTAAGGTGCTAAAGAGTTGCTTTTCTCTTCTTACCATTATCATAAATATTTTCTATTTTGCTCCAATTGAGATCTTCACGACGATTATTTAATGATGATGCTAGAACGAGATTCAATAATCAGCTTTAAACAAAAAAAAATCACAGCTTCTAAAATCCTTTCATGATCAACACAGAAAGCATCTCTGGAACTTCACCTGCATCGACAAAGACTTGTTTTAGTGTTCTACTGTATCTTGCATAATGTGTCTCTAGAGCAATGCGAGCGACTGTATCACCTAAGAATACCTTTAATGGAAAATATTATGTATTTCTCTAAAATATTTAAAGGTACTAAAAATTCTGCATTTTAAATCCTGGATCCAGTGGTCCTGAATGAAATAGTGAATGCTGCATTTGGTGCATCCCTTGGGTATGTTCAGTGAGTACCTAGCATCCGTGGGCAATGTGAGACACACTGGCCCATCCTGCCTTCCCCTGACCCATGGAGCTTCATTTCCCCTGAGACACCACCTCATTTTGTTTTGTTAGGGAGTTTTTGGGTGCTCTGGTAGAAGGTGTAGGAGAGTGTCCCTCAGAGGAACTGCAGGATCCAGGTGAAAACAAAGTTCAAAGTTTTCAGCTGCCCATTGCTGTCTGTTCCTCGAGGCAAATCCTGGGCTGTTTGTGCTGTAACCAGTCTGAATAATGAAACGCTTCACATAAGTGCTGCAGAGAAAAGTGCTTGTGAGAGGTGGGAGTCTTCTCAGTCTTTCCTGAGGGCAATACAAACAAAACAGATGTGAGCGTTGGTGACCCTGTTGTATTTGGGAGCTAAGTTCATATCTGAGCCCATGCAAACTAAATGTGAGTACTTTCTAAAACCCAGAGCAAGCCACAGTGCAGCTTCCCTCCTCTGGGGCTGCCCAGAACAAGCACCTGTCCAGGGCAGACCTGGCAGAGACAAGCTGCAGGCACAGCCCCCATCCCTCTTCCAGAGCCTTTCATGCTTGCCTTAATTCAGGGGAACATATTCCAACTGCAGTAGTGTCAAAATGTCTCATTTCAATGTGAAATGCATGCACTTTGCAGCTTAAAATAGATATTCCAGGCAGGCACTCCAGATTTTAAAAGCCAACAGCTCGTCTTCCTTCTCCTTCCCCAAGCAGTGTGCCCTTCAGGTGAAGGTTTCACCCATACCAGCAGCTTTCAGAGCTTGCTGGGTTGCAGCAATCCCACAGGAATTTCACACCTGGGATGCAGGTCTGCTCCTTGAAGCCTCCTGCTCTTTGCAGGAGTCCTCAGTGTTGTGCCTTCACCCCATCTCTTTCTCTCCCTGCCCCTCCAGCCCTGTGCTTTGCACCGTTTTCCCATCAAGGTGCCCCTGGCCCAGCATTCAACAGCCAGGACAAGGCACATGGGCAAACTTGCCCCCTTCCTAGGAAAAGAACACAGTGCCTATGGAGCAAAATGTGCACAAACAACACGGATGTGCCCGTGTCACAGCGGATAATTTCAAAGACTTCTCGTTCTGCTCTGATTCGGAATGAAGCCAAGTTTGAGGATGTCGAAATCCCCTGTGAATTCAGTCTCCTGTTCTTTGTTCAGCCTTGAGGCTGGCACAGCACACAAAGAAAGAGAAGGAGTTTGAAGCCGCAGCCTGTCATCCCTTGCATTAAGCTGCTTTCCCTTCCTCCTCCTTTCCCTTGCATCTGTAAGGGTTTCCCCCAGGTCTCACAGGACAAATAACAAATGAGTTTCTAGCAGAACTTGCTTTCCTTGCTTTTCAGACCTGTATAAACCCTCTTTTTTTCTCTAGTTCTTGCTGCTTCTGTGTCCTTTTTCACTGGTTACTGAAATTCCCTAAGGAAGGAATAGGGGCAAAGGAACCACAGGAGAAACCACCCTTGTCTTCAGCAGTCATAGAAGTCATAGCTGGCTACCTCTGTTACTGCAGTCCAGGCTTTTGACTTGCACAGAAACACAGACATATTTGTACTTGATAATAGAATGTATAATTATAATGCACTTAAGTTAATGATGTTATTTTTATGAATCTTGATTTAAATCAGACTCTACAGTGCTGGCACCCGCAAACACCCATAGCAAGACATAGTCATGGGTCCTCTGGGAGAGGGAAACGATAGTATGAAAAACAGATGGGAAAGCAAAAGAGCAAAGGATGGGATGGACAAGTGGAAGCTGCCTGAGTGATGCTGTTTGATGGTTGGAGGCAGAAAGAGGACCAAGGTGTAAGGTCAGACTAGGCAAAGGCTTACGAGATGTCTTCAGCATCCTGAGGTGCTGGGTGTTTCTGTTCTCCTCAGTGAATGTCTCTGGAAAATACCTGCTTGCTGAGCAGATTTTGAAGGAGCAAGCTTAACTCTGTGAGAAAGGGATAAACATCGGAGAATCAGCTTGTGTCCATGTCGTGCAGGTACAGGTTCAGTAGCTGCTTTTATTTGCAAGTCCACCTTGTGAAGGCCTAAAACAAGGTGGGGGGATGACCATGCAAGCAGCTGAGAGGGTGCTACTGCCTGATGGTGCTGGAGGATTGTGCAGTGATTCCCGGCACAGGGACAGTGATGAGATGCTCGGGATCATCAGGGACAACAGCTTTGAGCAGGGCAGTGTCACTGGATGTGCCCTGCAGGTTCATTCCCTGTGCAGGAGCCTGATCTGGGAAATAAAGGCAGGTTCCTTGCAGCAGGTTCCTTCCCTGCACCTCTTAGCCAGGCCACCTACTTACATGCTTGAGAAATGACAGGGCTCAGTCAGGAGGAAATTGAGAGAGGAGAGAATATTAATGGGAGAAAAAGATAACTGGCAGACATGGATCTAGGTCAGGGATCCAGGCTAGTCCATTATGCTGGAGGGGGCAAGGAGGACCAGTGTGTACACACAATGTAGATAAAGAGTAAACTTCAACCACCTTAACTGGCCAAAATGCAAAGAAGTTAGTAAACAAAATCCTCATTGCTCAGGTGGTGCCAACAGTGGCCTCAGTGCAATTTGTCTGGCGCTATTTTACATTTATAAATCAGAGTAATGAAAGTAACAACTCTTTGGGTGCTAACAAATAACAGAGAAGAGCGCACACAGAACCTAAATTAAAGCAAATTCGTCCTTGGAGGCTCATGATGAGCTCCAGCTTGTCACAGAGGCTGGCAATGCATTTCCAGGGAAAGGAGCTGCTCTTTGCTCTTGGACAAGGCTGTGAGACAGCAGGATCTCACTGGGAAGGTGGAGCAGAAACCACAGAATGCGGTGGGCACCGGCTGCCGCACCTCTGCTCGGGCTGAGCCAAAGCACAGTGGGAATGTCCCCCTGCGAGCATGGTGGGACACCATAACTTCCTGTGTCACAAACAAGCAGACATGGAGCATTCCCTTACTCTTGCTCTCACCTTCGGGAAAGCGCTTGGTCCCTGCTCTATCCAATGGCTTTGCAATGGGCAGAGAAGCCCTGGCAGCCCCATAGCTTTTGCCACTGGCCCTAAGTGGCCTCAGCTAAAGTCACCCACCCAAATGGGACAACCTAGCCGGAAATGGGCTGTGGCCATCATCAAAGCAGGCTTCGTAGTCACAGCCTAACCTCCCCTCTTTCTTTACTGTAAGGGTGGTGAGGCACTGGAATGGGTTGCCCAGGGAAGCCATGAATGCTCCATCGCTGGTGGTGTTCAAGGCTGGATTGGACAGAGCCTTGGGTGGCATGGTTTAGTGGGAGGTGTCCCTGCCCCTGGCAGGGGGGTTGGAACTGGATGATCTTAAGGTCCTTTCCAACCCTAACTATTCTATGATTCTATGATTCCCTGTGATGGCTGAGAAGGGCGGCAGGATTGCCCCAGGGGTAAATGATCGAGTGCCCCAGGGTTAGGCCATGCAGAGTCAGTGTGGCAGCTTGTTCATAATTTAGCACATTTATGGAAAAGCCTTAGAAGAAAAATCTTTCTTTTGCTCTCTGTATGCCAGCTCTTCATGCACCCGCTCTGGGAAGCTCTTGAGCCGTTCTGAGCCCACCTTTTGGAAAGTTATCAAATATTAAAATTCCAGGTTGAAGGTCAGGTGCACTGTAAAGTGTGTATGAAGAATCTGAGTTTTATTGCGTTCCAAGGCTGCTCACCACCTCTGGCAAGTGCAAAAATGATATCAAGAGAAGGCTTATTCAGAGGTACTTATCTCACTTCCTCAGTGTTACACGCTGAAATTTTTGGAGTATCTGAATTTTCTCTTGTCATTACTTGGCTCATAAAATTGGATTAAATTTGTCTTTACTGTGTGTACCTCTGTGGAAATTATCCGTTCACCTACTACGCAACAGGGAAAGCTGAGCTGAGTTTTCAGCTTCAAGCATCTGTGTGTTACCTCTCACACATATGATTTCTCACAGTGTCTTTAAATAGTGGAGAAGGGTCTGACAAAGAAAGTGTGCTGTGCATGCCAGCCAAAGATGTGGCTGTGCTCTCTTTAACCCCCCAGCTCCAGCACTGGCTCTGGGAGCTGGGTGAGGAGTTCAGGTGTCTGCAAATGGCCCCATGTACTTCAAGAGCCTCCAGAGCAGAGCAGGTTGATGCAGCATCATGCTCTGCCACTTATGAATGGCTGAATGAGCTGCAGGCGGTGTCTGGGTGACTGTGTAGGCTCATGCTGTATCATGATGCATGCATACGAGGGGGTGAATTGAGGTTGCATAGCACATATGTGTGCATTTACATCCATATGTATGCAGCAGTGCAATATAAAGCCTATGCAAGCATGAGATAGGAGAGCTGAGTGTTTAGAAGCTAGTCATGAAGGGTTTTGAGTGCTGGAATGAATTACTGGGAGGTGGAATAAGCAGGGAAGAGATGATCAAATCTGCATCATAACCACAATAAGTTGTATCAGCATGTGCTTTTCTTATTAATCTATTTCTTTTGATTGCACTAAGAAAACAGGAGGAAAAGGCATCATGAACACACATAATCAGTACAGTCCCACTGAGTCGGTACCAGCAGTAAGAAACCAGTAAGCACTGACTTAACTCTGTGATGTGCCCTCCTCATCCTGCAGTCCCCATCTTCCCCTGCAGACACTCCTCTCCACACCTTCGTGCCTCACAGGCTGGCCAGGATTTACCACGGGGCTGTGCAGCTCCACAACCACTGCTCTGAAACTTGAAATCACCTTTACATGGGCGTAGTTGTGATCCTTCTGACTTGAGTTAATCTGATCCGTGTCACAAAGTTGAGTGCTGCTGGTACTTCACAGCCATTTTATTGGTATGCTCGCAATGCATCACCCCTGCTTTTTCTATTTATAATTTAACCAATGCCAAAGGGTTATTTTCATCAAAAGTAAAAAATGGACACTTATAAAAATGCATAGGTTTTAAATTGCTCAGCAGTTGGAGTAGTTACAAGAACTAGCCCAGGGAATAAATGGCTGCTTCTCACATTAAGCACGTAGACCATTTCCATACAGGCTGAAAACCAAATGGGATTAATTTCAGTTCCCACCACATACAACTGTTTCTCTGCTGTTACTTCAAGCTTCAGTGTCTCTCTTAATGCTTTATTATCACTGTTAAAACTCTATAGTTTAGAATGTGCGCAGAGTAAATCTATCATGTTACGTTTAAGCACCAATTGGTTATGTTTTAATGGCATTAATCTTTACCTTCTTGCTATGTCTAAGTCAGGATAACGAAAGGAGATAATTCCACTTTTTCTCAGCTACTGAGTCCTGTAAAATGAAAACATTACTCCAGTGCCACAGGTAAAATTGATTTGCCTGTTACTTCTAAATGCTTTCACCACCAGCGAGGCTGACCCCTTCTATCACAGTGTCAGTGTTAAACCCACACTCTCACATCTGCACACCGACCTGACGTGTGTGCTTGCAGCATGATGGGAGATCATGGCTGTAATGAAGGTGGTGGAAAGATACAGGTTCACAGCCAAGGGTTGTCTCCCCGAGGTTTACTAATGATGGTGGAGACTGGGACTTTGACCAGGACAGGTTGATGCTGATATTGTATATGGGCAAAAGACAGGGCTCTCAGCAGCCTTCATCTCACCAGCAGAGCAGCAAGCAGGGCTGATGTTGACTGCAGTTCATCATTGTGCCTTTAATGTCCATCAGTGGTAATAATGACTACTGAATTTTCCTTGGGAATTTTACTTTGGAAATCACCCCATAGCCCCTGTGCCCTCAGGTCAGAGCCTCTTAAACATGGTCCAAAGTAGCTCACATATCACTGAGTTCCTGCCAAAGCTCCAGCCAGTCTGGTTTTCTTCCCCTCTGGCTTGTGTTTCGGCACATGTGGGTGGCTGCTCCTGCACCTTGGAGATTTCCTTCTTGAAATTTCCTTCTTGAAATGGAATTATTATCAAATATTATATATTTGATTAATATCAGCCTCAGACTTGATGTGGAATAACCAGTTGCTCAACATGTAAGTGTTCATTTCCTGCAGATTCACCGATAGACACACGAGAGACCTGAGTTTCCTATTTCTATCTGCAGTTATTTGCCTTGCTTATGTGACACCAATGGCACCTTTAAATTCAGCGATGTTATTAATGCATTAAAACGGGATTGTGTCCATACAGGATGATAGAGGAGAGCTTCTCTGAGGTGCTGGGCAGGACTATGGATCAGGGATGATTTCCCAGATGCTTGGTGATGCATTTTCTAACAAAAACTTTCTCTTCTATTCTGCACTCTCTTAATTCAGTTTTATATCAGTGAAAAAACAAATCAAACCCTTTTATATGCACTGTTCCCAAAACCTGAAAATTCAAGAATGAAATTATATTGAAAGTCATGAAAACTGGAAGGAATACTTGGTGAGTGAGTAAGGATGGATTAGCATCACAACACTATTATAGGTTACTGTGATACCTAGGTTGCAATGTCTCTGTGTAAGCCTTGTGAAAATGATGCAGGAGTACAGTTAACAGAGCTCCTATATCAGCTGGGTTGCCAGCTGAGTTTCGCAGGAGGATGAAGAGGGTTCTGGTTTGGCACTAGCATCATGCATAATTCCACAGCTGAACTTTGCTGAGAGACGCAATTCTAAACCCTTATGTGGAGTGAATATTGGAAAAGCAGCTTTGTCAATAAGCTGACTCAAGTTCCCATCTCTAAACATGTAAAGATCTTGAGATGTTGTACTGCATGTGAATCTGTCCTCTAAATTTTGCTAAACTTTTAAGTGCATTGGTTTATTTAATATTTTAAATTTATCCTCCTCATTTCTGGGAGGAGGATAAAATGTTGCTTAGCTTTACCCCTCACGAATTCAGTTTTGGGTCTCTTTCAATCATTTAACTTCTTCCTGGCATCAGTGGAAAGAGGCTGGCACCTCCAAAGTGTGATCTATGGGATCCTACACTTGAGAGATGAGTTGCCCTCCTGAGGTGCATGCTTTTCAATTGACTCATTCTTCATCGACTAGAACCAGAGAACTTTACTACTATGGTCTACCCATGAATAGCTTCTAAAGAGACAGGGAAAAGGAATTGGGAAATGCCAGCCCGTTGTCAATAGACTGATTTAAATAGACATGTGGGGTCTGAACTTACCCTGGGAATGTTTAAGGGTCTACAGATCAGAAGAGATTGAAAGCCACAGCTCTAAGCAGTTGATGTTCTACTGAAGGAGGGCAAAGTAGACCAACATTAATACCCTTGGGACTGCAGTCATTCGGCCCTCCTTGTTTTGCAGGTGGCATATTATCAGCTTTTTCCTATAATTTACCAATGCATCCTTTTTTCTCACAAAGAGAATTAAAAAATGGTAAAATAACTTTGAAAGTCAGGTTTTTCCTGTGCTTTAACACCTTCCAGCAGATGTTGTTCTTACTGAAAGCAGAGTTCCTTGAATTATTAATGGTTTCCAACAGCTCAGCTTGAAATAATTTAGCATTTGAAAGAGAAAAGTCACTCTCATTATTCCAAGTGCAGAAACATTTTGGTTATTAAAAGTATTCTCCTTAAAAAAATTATCTGTACAATTTGTATCTTTTTCTCCAGCAGCCAGCAGGAGCACCAGATCTAGGGAAACCTTTGTGCCTGCTGAAGGTTAATTGATAAAATACAATGGAAAAGAGAAGACTACATATTCTGTTTAAAATTGAGAAGCTCTTATGTGGTCTTTTGGTAGCTTTAACTTTACCAGATATTTAGCACTTGCTAAGAGACCATTAAATTTAAGCCTCTTTCTGAGGCTTAAATTGGCCAAATTACTCATTGCAATCAAACTTCACAAGGGATATTGAGTGCCATTTGGCATTGCCCCCTGGATGGCTGCGGGGAGATGGCAGCCACAGCTCCTCTGGCTCTTACAAGCAAGGTCTGTGAGTTGGCATTGAAGCTTCCATGTTCAAAACTGACCATGGGTTTGCAGTGAGCACTGGAATATACTCTTGGGGCTGTTGAGTTCTCAAAACCAACACTGGTTTCTGGGTAACTAAAACAGGCCAAGCTGTGGTGTGTTTGTCGCTCATGCTTATGGCAGAGCATCTCAGTTGGTCAGAAAGCAAGAGCCACAAAGAAGAGCCCTGGCCTGGCTAAGACTGGAGCCTGGGAAATCACTGCCTGTTTTTCACAAGACCCCTGCATCCCCTGTGAAATCAGCCCATTGAGCAGATGGGCTGGTGTTTGTTTAGCACTTGAGAAGAGTTGGCCAAAATACAGTATAGGGCTTACTCCTGCAAGTGAGAGTGTTGTAGCTGCTCAGCCTTGATCACACTGGGATGGCTTTCCCTTTCCAGCATGGATTTTTCACGTGGGATGCAGGGAGGGATCCCAGGGGCACATGGCCAGGAATCATTTTCATTTGTGGGTGTAGCTGCTGGTGTACAGAAGACAACGCATAAGCTGATAATGCTCTTTGACGTGCTTTGGTCCTGTGTTCTCTGTTGTGTCTTTAGCTCAGGCATCATATTTTTGCCAAATTCTGATATTACATCAAAAGTGAGGGGAATGAAATATTTATTGCTGTGATTACCCATCACTGAACAGTGTTGGTTTCCTTATCAATGCTCCTCCATCAAGCGGAGCTTCTGTGGCCGAGCAGAGTGTGCACCCACCTCACCCACACACAAGGGCAGGGGGAAAGGGGAAAGGAAGTGGCAAAAAAGAGCCTCTCTTGAGCTGTCTGCACGGATACACAGCCACTTGTCGGAGCAGGGAAGGTCTGATGCATGACTTGGCCATCACTCTGAGTAGACCACGGCTGTACAGGTATGCAAAGGAGAGTCTGTGTGTCTCTGTGTGTGTATTGCAGCCCTCCCCATGTACCAATATACACGCACTCACGTATCGATCTCCTGAAGGTCTCATAAGCACTATTTCAAATGAATAACTTTGAGTTGCACATGATTTTCTGATGACTCTTCAGAATTATGACCCGATTTATGCTTTCTGTAATGATCAGTGCAATAAGGCAGTAAAGCTGTCCTTGCTGAGTATACCCAATTTATACTTTATCACTGCAATATAATCAATATAATAAGAAACCAATACATGCACATAGGCATTGTATAGGGTGAAGAACTTTAGGAGGTAATATTGTCTTCTAATAGTTTTTCAGGGACACAGAGCCCCTTTTCTCAAGTTTACTTTGGGTCTAAAGGATGTTTACGTATGTAAGCAGCTATTCCTTCTGCTCTTAGATGATAAATATACCTTCCATTGCTGCTGAGATCTCAGCCAACATACTCTACAGCAATAAGAAAACATTTTCTTGACTAGTCTTTTATATATTCAAAGGAAAACCATCAAGTAAATAAAGCTTTCTCGCTCCCAAAGAAATGTAAAATACAATGTATTGCTGTATTTGCCCCAGTTTAAGAGTTTCTTGCATACACTGCAAAAGAAGCTCTGAAGTGGCTAATAATGCTTTGCATTGCTTCACCTGCTGCAACAGAAGATCTGAAATTGCTTTAAAAGTGTTCATTATTTGATTCCCAACACTCTGTAAAACATGCTTATAAACATGATGTATGTACAGACAGGCAAGTGCTCCCACACACCTATATTCACGTGTTGTATATGGAATCATAGAATGGTTTGGGTTGGAAAGGACATTAAGATCATCCAGTTCCATGCCCCCCTGCCATGGGCAGGGACACCTTCCACTGGAGCAGGTTTCTCCAAGCCCCATCCAACCTGGCCTTGAACACTGCCAGGGATGGAGCATTTACCACTTCTCTGGGCCCCCTGTGCCAGCACCTCAGCACTCTCACAGGGAAGAGCTTCTTCCTTATATCTAACCCGAACTTCCCGTTTCAGTTTAAACCCATCACCCCTTGTTCTGTCACTACAGAACCTGATGAAGAGTCCCTCTCCAGCATCCTTTTAGCCCCCCTCAGATATATGCACAGTTAAATTTGTGCATATATTTCTGCTTCCAGATGAGAAAGAAAACTCTTTAGATGGTTAAATACTATTTTCCAGTGCAAAAAAAGGAAAATGAGCTAAGGAGAGAGCCAGGACTTCTGATTCCCATCTGCTTTCCTTTGATGACAGAAAAACTCTCCCCTGCCGAATTAGCAACCACAGGAATCATTAACTCTTAGCAGATAAACACGTTTAATATGATTTCTGTCTCCTGACTGGGGAGGTTTAAGTGAAGCTTCTCTTATATTAGCACCACTGACAGCAGAGCTGTGTTGGCAGCTTAGATCTGTGCTTAACAGCAGCCTCTGTGTTGTACTCATTATCAATTGTGCCTAGCCTGGTGTAGATGGGGGAAGGAGAAGACTCTAATCCAGCAAATACTTCTCCTTTTGGTAAGCATGCCTTTTCCCCAGGCAGGATGGAGCCAGTACTTGTATTGATGATGTACTCCATAGTTTTCAGGTCTACCAAAACCTGCTTTCATCACTGCCAGTTTCTACAGACTGCCTTGCTGTCTAGACAGCTGCCAATATGTTTGTCCTTAGCAGATCTCTTCATTACCTTCCATAATGTGTACCCTGAAAAGAAAAAGCTTTTAAATTCCCACAGTAAAAGGTTCTTTAATTCCAGCAAAGCTTTTATAGTCACAGGATTCCTGGCTTTCTTTTCTCTGTAAAATACCAATTTTTCTTCTTAGATTTGTTGCTCTTTCTCCCCTGCTAAATTGTGTGTGCTCCCCCTTTCCAGTTAATATAATAATTTAGATGAGCAGTGGTTAGCATAATTCTAGACACTGAAATAGTGCTGCTTAAAGCTGTGTTTGAGGAGAATTCTATTTCTGAGAGCAATGTAGCATGTAAAGCTCTCTGACTATCTGAAATTACACAAAGTGAGACCCAGATAGTCGTCTAGAGGGATGCTCTAAAGGGATGCTTCTTTGGAAGGTTATTTTATGGGATATATGAATATTGCCAGGGCTTCTCAGAGGCTGGGCAAAGTGGGCCAAGCCTGAGAGTAAGAAGCAAAAGGGTTTACTGGGCAGTCAGAAATTATAGAATCCAGCACTGGTTTGGGTTGGAAGGGACCTTAAAGCTCACCCAGTTCCAACCCCTTGCCACAGACAAGGACACCTTCCGCAAGACCAGGCTGCTCAGAGCCCCATACAATGCTGCATTTATAACTGTGCAGGTCTGTGGACTTCAGCAGAGTGATCACAGCATGACTGTGGAGTGACACAGTGATGATTTATACCACCAGTTCTTCATGTTCACATTACTGGCATACACAGGCATCATGGAGAAAGCTTTAAAAAAATCATGAGATTTAAATTAAGAATAATCTATTTATTTGCCCCCAGCTTTCTGGGCCTTTTTAATGCACAAACCTTGCATTTTTCAACTTATCTTTGCAATAAGAATGTTAACTGGCTACTCTGCATTAAAAATTCGGAATAGAATAATTGGCTAATCCCAGGAATCCACTGTCTAGGGCTTTACTCCGACCTTTCATATTGTGACAGAGCTGTGTTCTTAAAGTGCTTCTCATACCAGGGCTGGAAAGCATGCTTCAGGGACAGATGAACACTTTTCCCCTCTCTGATGCTAAAAGCTATGGGATTTCAGGGATGAAAGGAAGAGTCCCTGACTGTTTGGAGACAGGGATTCTCCAGGCTGGTGGAACACACCCACACCCACACTGGAGGAAGGCTTTTGTATCAGTAATAGATCCATTATTTCTGTTAATTTTGGGGATGATCGCATTACAGTGGTACAAAGAGTGACTCACGTCAGTATATGCACATTGCCAGCAGATTAGAGCAGGTTCCCAATTGCAGGGAAGTGTTTCCAGGTCAGACGGAGCCTGCAGGCACGGCTCTCAGCAAACAAGGAGCAGTATCCGGCTTTATTCTGCTTCCCTGAGACAACAAATATCTCCATATATTTGTGCAGCCATCCAGTGCAGCCCTCCTGGTGCTGTGGGAAAGCGCTTTGGAGGATGCTGAGCATGTGGAGATGATAGTTAAAGGCCTGCTAAGAGGACTCCTAGCCCTCCTTCTGAACATAAGCTGATTTTCCTTTGTGTTCCTGTCCTGATCTCAGCCCTTTCTTACACAAATACTGTGCTGCAATTGTGCAAAGCTGCTTGTGGGGTCAGGCACTAACGTCCCTCAGTTGTTCCCAGGCAAAGGGGACCAGAAAGTGGGCTCAATCAGTGTTCAAAAGATTTGCCTATGAGGGGTTTGCCACTGCTCTCCAATGTGTGGGAAACACTTTCAAGGTTGTAGTTCCCTAGCTGTAAAGTGGAAAATAAAAACTAAACCAGATTATAACCAGTGTGTGCCGTTAATAGATGAAAGCATCACTCTAGGGCTAGTGAGATTCTCGGGTGTTACTCTGATGAAATATCTGGACATATAGTAGAGGGCACACAGCATGTGCATCATTAGCTGTAGATAGGTCTAAATGATCTAGATGGAGATACTAACTTTAACTGTACTTGTTTTCTTTAAAATACCCAAGCCGTTAGGTCAAGGAATAAGGCAGTAGTACCATGAAACCCAGAAGGTCAGCATGCCATCATAAAAAAGGAGCAGTGAATCAACAGTCCAGAGGAGAAAATGCATTCATTCAGCCTGGTCATTCAACAGCTAAGAGTGAGGGTTGAAATTTCAGAAATCAGGAATGATTCATGAACAGAAAGAAGAATTCAGTTTGCTGAAATGATAGGAGAAGTGTGGAAGTGATTTAAGTCACCAAACATGACTCACTGGGTAAATTAATCCCAACACATAATTTCAATCTTTTATAGCAGCAAAGAAAAGCTTTACAATTTGATGGAATTCTTCACTGAAAGCAATTTGTCATATGATTTTTGGTTGGTTTGGGATTTGATTTTGAAACCTCTCTCTCTCTCCCTAGTCTCCAATGGGTCCAACAGGATCCTGAACCCAAAGGTGATAATCTGATAATTCCATTGCCCATTCCTCATTCACTGTTATTTTCTGCAAACCAACATTTTCATTACCTCAGTAGTTCTAGCAAGCAGCCCCAGATACAAGTATTTGCCATTTCCTTTCTCCAGTACCATCTGCTTCACCTGAAAAAAAAGAATCCTTCAATGGGCAACCATGCAAAAAAACAAATCACACTGCAAATTTAGGAGAGGGTCTTTCTATATAAGCCATCAAGATATCGGATTGCAGTTTCCATAGCTCTGTGTAACATGGCTTTCACCAATCCTCCTGAAATAGCAATAGTAGCCAAACTGTGACAAGGCAGATTTCAGTGTTGGCTCAATCTATCATCCCAAGACCTGAAGCCATGGTACCACAACAGCCATGGGCTCAAATAGCTACATGAGACCCAGCTCAAGAGAATGTGCTTGAGCTCAGGGATGTCTCTGTGGGACAGTTGCAGGCTTGGCTTTGATTTCTATTCCCGAGTGCTAATATCATTCCTGTCATGAGAGTGTGAAAGGAAGGCTTTCAGGGAGAGGCATTATTCTTTATTGCAAGATGTTCTTGCTGAAAAGGATACACTTCTGGACACCCATGCTTTTTTCAAGGTCAGAAGCAGAAGCTGAAAGTTTCAAGTTAAATTTAAGTGTCCTTGAATATGGGAAATTTATAACTCAGTTATTCTCACAGCCCATGCTTTTCTGTATCCTTTTAAAAACTCTTCCAAACTTGTGCATCTACTGATACTTGATGTATGTGCCTTCTGCGGATGATTTATGAGCTACAGGAAAATGTACATGTGACAAAAATATTCCACTTTCTTCTACTGAATATGCTTCACTCTCACAGCGCTAAAAGAGACCTGAGAGTAGCTCATGCTCTTCCTAGCCTAAACCTTAACAGTGCTTTGATTATGTGGTACAACTGTCACCAGTCCTTCAATCCTTCTTTGAAGGACATCTCTCAGTGCTCCAGCTTACAACCATAGCTGGGTTGGTTTTGGCTAGAAGAACAGATTGATCCTTCTGCTACCGTCTGGCAGACACTGTGGTGCTTGGCTAGGGAACATGTTGGGGAGCATGGCCATGTTGCGGAGCCCCTTGCTGATGCTGGCTTCAATGAACTCTCAATTCCTCAAGACCAGCATTTGAAAGGGAAAATCTGTGGGGTTTTGTGCTCTAAAAGACCCCAAAGCATAAGGCAGTGGATTTTCTACCGTTAATCTTGTATCCAATTTTTTCCTCTGTGCTAACAGATTGACCTGAAAGAGCAGGATCCTAATTGCTCAGAGATAAAGTAATTGAGTGTCTCTTGGGCTCTATTCGCTACAACAAACTTCAATAGAGTTGACAAATGTCGATCCATAACACAGAATTAATAGGGTTGTGCTTGGCTTCCGTTTCAGTTTTCCATTTGCTCCTTTGGTCTAACTAACACCCTGATTGCTTTGGGAAAACTGACAAATCTTTGCAGTTAATGAGGCCCTCTAGTAATTTATCAAGCAGGGTTTCTAAAGTAAAAAGGGCACAAAGAACAAAGGAAGAAGAAATCCTTCTCCTCAGATCCTGGAGAGCCTGGAAGACTTAGCTCCTTCACACTGTGTGAGCTGGGAGTAGCTCATGCAGCATGTTTTGCTCCCAGAAGGCATTTGGAATTCTCTTGGCTGTTTTCAGTGGATGCCATGGGCACTGTCTCGTCCGGATGAGTGGTACATCTCCTTGTTGAGCACTCGCGAATTGCATGCACAGCAGTTTGGGAGTTTGCTTTTGGACACCATCCTTTAATCTACCTGTGGTATGATGAACAGATCTGGAGAATAGTCTTTTTCTAGGGGATGTGGAAAACATATGCTGTGGCTGCAACAACATAAGCACCAGTACTCTTGGTCCCTGCTTGGTCCAGCTGCAGTGCTACACCACGTGTTAGGAGTGAGACTCAGCTAGCTTTCCCTGGGGTATCTCTGGGAAGCTCTGAGAGGCAAATGAAAGCATTAGAAGTGCTTGATTTTATAATCAAGTGTTTAATGTGGGCCTGGACTCAGTGGCAGCAAACTCTGAACTTCTTGCCGCCAGGAACTGGACTGGGAACTGGCTGGGAACAGCCTGGTACAACAAACCCCACTGTGTTATCTCTATCAGCACACTGAAACGTTAATTCTGAACTGGCAGCTTTCAAAACCCTTTATTTCCTGGAATATGTCAACACTTCTGCAGAAATTCCAATGTTTCCTCAGCTTGATTTAAAATAAAGTTCCCAAATGGGAACACGGGAGAGCCAAATCGCCATTGCCAGTAATAGCTATGTTCTGAGTGACATGGAGGGTCCACAACTGATCAGAAGGTTTCTGATTCTGTTGTGACAGCCATACTTCTGTCCATCATCATCTTCATTTTTAGTACAGCTCTCGGTTTTCTTTCTTAACAAGGCAGCTTTCACATTAATGCAGGATAAGATCAATTTTACCTTTAGTCCTGATAGGAAATAATTGCCATTAGGCTATAGGAACAGTTAATTGTTCTGTCTTAGCAGCTATTTAAGCACATTGGCCAATCTCTGAACCTGGATCGCAATGCGAGCTGGGGAGACTTGGCAGAAAAGCTGTGGTGCAGATGGCAGGCTTTTCTTCTCAAGGGCCATGTTTTGTACTATGGGAAATGGGGTGGCAGAAAGGCTCTAATGTCCAGAAGGTGTTTGGGGACCTCCCCAGAGCTGTTCTCTGTGCCCAGGTCTGTGCTTCTGCCCCAGGCACTGGTGAAAAAGGAGAACTAATTGGGGCTGGTGTCTGCTGGAAGCTGGATTTTGGTCCTCAGCCTCATTTTACCCCCGTTTTATACCTTTTAGGCACTGTGTTACCTCCAAGGTGGGCGCAGTTAAGCACATGAGCTCACTAATCTGGTGGAGTGTTTGCTGTAGGTGAACTCCTTGGTCACAGTCTGATTGCTCTTCTCCCTCTGCAATTAAATGCCACTCAGCCTGACACTTTGTCCGGCATTCACCCGTTTCAGGATTCACCATTCAGAAGTGGGTACCACTCCAGTCAGTTGTCTGGGTCTAAGCTCAATTACTAAAATGCATCTCTGAAAATCAATCTTAAGTGGAACCATTTCACTCCCCCAAGTCTGGACAACAGTTTACCCTCTGCCCAGCAGCTAACTGATGCATTTCCAGCCCCTCTGAATTGAAGCCATCAAATGTGAGGTGAACCCCATAACTTCATGGATGCCCATAGATGGTCTTTGCTCTCTGCATCCAGATGTCTTGGGACTGGGGCTGGTCCTGGCTCCCATCCCAGGTGCCCAAACCCTTCTCACACACACTGCATGACCAAAAACAAACAAAGAGGTAGATTGACAACTAAGTGGAAACATTCCCTTTACTGTAAGGGTTTATGAAAGCTGAACTGAAACAGCGCTGGGTGCCTTGCTTGGTGGATGCACAACATGGTAGAAATCCCCAATTTTAATGTATTTAGCATGGAGATGCCTTCCACAAATGTCCTTTGTGCTCTTCTGGGGACTTTCTCCCCCCTCTCTGTCCTTCCTTCTCAGTGTGCATGCCTTTCTTTCTTACATATCTCTCTCCAATGCCAATCTCAGACTTATTTCTTTCGTGCCTTCCCCACAAAATTCCACATTGCAGCCAGTGAAGCAACATTTTTCATCTTACTCCCAGCTATGTGAAAACATACATGTCCTTGTCCTGTCACAGCAGCCACTGAAAACAGCTCCACATTCATTCTTTGAAGAAATGACCCATTTTGGAGACCTTTGTGAGAATTATGAGCTGCTGTGCAGGAAAGTAGGCAGTATAACATGTCTCCAGATGGATGTAAAGGTGCTAAAATCACTAGTTGTGATTAAAATCTGGAGGGCAAGGATTATATTTTACCCCATCCCACCCGCACAAGAAGTAAGTTTCATCTTTTGATTGATGGATGAATCTTGTCCCTTGTGCTCACATCACCTTCTCCCCAGTGCTGCGGTCCGAGAGGGGCAGGTCCAATGGGGCTTTGATTTGCCTGGGGACTGCAGCCAGCTGGAGGAGGGAGTTTATTCCCCAGACCACACTGGCATTACTCACTCTGCATTTTGTCATCTCTTGGGATCCTCTCCCAAGCCCCAGCCCCCTGCAGCTGAGCACATGCAGGACCCGACCCGTGCTTGTGGGTGCTGCATCCCTCAACACTGATGAGCACCAGGGCAGAGCTCCCATCAACAGCCCAGATTCAGCATGGCTTCCCAATGCTCCAGCGCATATCCCGGTGCTGGGTGCATTCCCATGTTCAAATGAGAAACATGCTCTAAATAGCACAAGGGCCCAACCCGCTGGGGACCAGCATATTAATGTGATTGCTTTGGAAGGCTGCAAAGCAATAAGCCAGCACAGCTGGTCCCTCCCAGTGCAGAGCCAGACTGGAGGACTGGGGAGGCTACATAAGGCTGTGCCTGGGCATTGACAGCAGGGATATAGGGCAGATATGGTGCCTACTATTTGCTATAGCATCTCTTCAGTAAGCAGGCTGGGGATGCAAAGTTGCAGTATCATTTGTAGGAGGGGGAAAAAAAAACCCAAGGATTATTCAGTGAATTGTTTACTGAATTGTCTTGGTTGTGGTTAGGCTGTGGTTTGGAGGCAGAAAACTGCTTTCCTGAAGGTCTCATTCTGCAACTCCCATCTGACTTGTAAAATCTGCCGGTAAATCTTTACCTCAGAATCCAGACTGAGAAGCTGCTGCTTTTAATCATGGGATTTCACCAGAACATCTGACTCCTTTGTAAGTCCAGAAGTGTTTTTGCATCTTTGTCCCCTGCAATGCATTTACAAATCCTATAAAACAGCACAAAATCTTCTGAGAGATTTACAAACCGAGAGGAGCCTGAAACAAAACCCAGGCTTGGAAAAGCATTGCTACTCATCTGTCAGGATGCAAAGGACTGCCTGAAGATGAGGACAGGGATGCTTTCCCTCCATCAGTAATCCTCAGAGCACAGAGCATGCAGGAGGGCAGGAAAGCAAAGCTGACAAGAAAAGCTGTGTTCAGAACTAAGCAAACAAGGAGCGTTTTACCTTTAAAATCAAGGCTCTGAAACAGGCTCCCGCAGCACATTTCTCTCATCTCTCATTAAAACATCAAGACATGTTGGCCTGATTTCAGAGCATTAGCCAGGAGATATTAAAGGCTTTTGAGCAAATAGATACCCCAAAATTAGACCCTTTTCCTTTTATTCTTGGTTGCCCTGAAAATATCAACCATGTGGTTTACAAGTAAAATCGTCAAAATAGACTTAATTGTTAAAGCACATATGTATAAAAAAAATACTACCTTCTCTTCGTCTATCTACCTTATCATTATTATATTGAAATATTAAATATTTAAAACAGAATGTTCTTCGATTTTGCTCTGAGTCCTGCAAGATTCACTGGTTTGTTTTTTTTTCCTTACTGTTCTTTGGGATGATATATAAATGTGAGTTTGCCTGTTGCTGGGAAAAGCTTGGGACACGCTCACCAAAACCAAAGTTGAGTGTGAAAGAGAGAGAATAACTTTTTCAATCTACTTTTGAGCTCATGCAGGTTTTTAAGCCTCAATTTCCCAAATCCTGTTTTTTTTTGTGTCCTGATTAAATTGTGCTATTAAATACTCCCAATTCTTCTAGCATCTTTCCCAGTTGTAGGGTAGCAGCACTTTGTGTGCTAGAGCAATGGGACCTTACTAGGTCTAGCATCAAAAAAGCACTTTAAAACCATCGTTTGGATATCAAGTGCACACATGGTACAGTCGCTGTTTTTACACTGAGTGATCAGAGGTGAACTGCTGGAAGACTGAAGCCAGTTAATGTTAAAGAGTGTTGGATCCCAGGGGATCTAAACCATATTCCCTTGCAAATCGTAATGTTGCTTCTCTGACTGCAGAGAGATCATTTATTGTCAGTCTTGTGCATAATTGCTGTTGTCGTGTCCTTCTCCTAGCAAAAACACTGCAGAGGATGTAGGATTAATATATATATATTCATTTCTTATAAATGATTCCTGTGGCTCAGATGGAGCCTGTGAGCATGGCCAGGAGCAAGGAGAGGGGTAAATGCATAGCTCAGGAACAATGCTGGGAGGCATTTGACAGGGAAATCTTCTGTGGCTCTTAATGCCTCTCTGGTTCACTTTTCCCTTCACTCTTCCCAGCACAACATCACTTTGGGAGCAAATGGTGATAAGGAAGAGCGGGTTTTCATCCCTTGCTAGTGCCTTGTCACAGCACATGCTCCAGTACCCCCGGCTACCACATGCACACTGGTGGTTGCTGTGAGCTCTATGTTTGCAAGAGTGGGATTTCTCCTTTAGTGCAAGTGCCAGGAAAGCTTTGCTGAAACATTAGTTTGGTTCTGCAAGTATCCTAGATGCAACTAACAAGCAAGCAGGTAGCTTTCCTTGATGGGAGCATAGAAATGGGACACTGGTCCAGCCAACTCTGCTGCAGGAAAACGGTTATTACCGGGTGAGCCAGGGAGTTCATTTCCATTTTCATTAAGTTGAATAAAATGCAGATAAAAATGCCATTAAAAGGAAATAGAAGACAGTGTTTCAAATGTATAAATTTTAGCTCTTTACCATAATCAGGCTGCACTACATGAAACCTGGAAAGCATTAGGGAAGGAAAATGATCTTTATCACTATTTTTATAAGAAATGAGGCTCATAGGCCATTCTTGCCCGTGATTGCTCCTGGGCAGGAATTGTCACAGTGGGAAGACAAGCTGCAAGCTGCACGTTCGTTTCGTCTTCTGAAATTAGTCAGAAATCCTTACTTTTCCCCACTGACATCGGTCTAACACTGGGATAAAGGTTCTTGATTGCCTAAGTCTCTTCAGTGCCCACCCTTCAAGGCTTTACAGTCCGAGAAGCAGAAGGACTCAATACCGCAGGCGCCATGGCTGAGATTTAGGCATAAGAAAGTCTCAAGAGAGGTGTCCATGTCATGTTAAGCCAAGCAAACTACACAGTGTACAGGACAAAAGTTTGCTGCTGGGTTTGGTTCAGTCATGGAAGAATCATATGGAGGGTTCTTGGGGTTTACAGAAGATGTTTGAGTCTGTAGAGATGCTAAACCAGAAGTACCAGGATGTGGCTATGATGGTGGAGAGGCTGGCAGGTTCTAGGAGGCTGGTTCATCCTAATGTTGCTCCTTTCACCAGTTAAGCAGAGCCAAAAATACAGCTTGCCACTGCTGCTCCTGTTACTCTGAGTTTTGCATTTGCTAACACAGTAACGTGACTCTCTTGGGTTCTGTGTTGTGTCTTCTGCATTAGCAGCAGATGAGTATTTCTTTACTGACAGCAATGGGGCTTATGCTGCTTTCTGTGTGTGTATGAGGGAGTTAAATTCTTTTTTCCTTAAAGATGAAGCTTCTGGAAGATAAATGCCAGAACATAGCTCTTGTGAGGCAAAGTGACTTCAGCCACCACTATCCTTCATAAATATGTATTACAGAATCATCTTAGCTTCCTCTGATTCACATCAGGGAGTTTAAATTTCCCATTACTGGGAACCTGACTTGTCAAAATCCCATCTGTAATTATAACCTGCATGAGGAGATGGGAAAATGGTGGGAGAAGGAATGAACCCATAGTATTTGGTTGCAAGATGTGTCCTGTTTTCAGAGTAATTTCAAAGGTGAAACACACAGTAGGTAATAGCGCCAAGCGTCACTGCATAGTTGCAGGTATATTTGTGCAGCAATAGTCGCTGACTATGCTGCTGGAGCCTGATTTTACACTCCATCCTAGCACAACCAGGGGCAGCAACTCCAAAGTGAATGTAATTACCTGGGCAATAGCCCTGAACATTTTCAAGCCTGCTTTCTGCCATTCCCAGGCAGACACAGCAAAGCTCTTCAGGAGGAGGGAGGAAAGGAGGTAGGGAAAGGCAAAGAGCCAGCACCCTGGGCAGCAGGTTACCAGCACGCTGGGAATTCCAGCATGGGTTCAAAGGCACCAAGCTGCGTTTCTTCTGCATGTCAGGTTGGATGGGCCTTGGAACAACCTGCTCTAGTGGAAGGTGTCCTTGCCTGTGGCAGGAATTGGAACTGGATGAGCATTAAGGACCCTTCCAACACAAACCAGTCTGGGGTTCTTTATGAAAACCTCCCTGGGAGCAGAGGTTTACTGGTGGATGCTCTGCCAAGGGAGGGTTTTCTCAGTGTTTACATCACATCTGGTGAGATTTCACAGGGAGTCAGATAGGAAAACGAAATGAGTTAAGCTAAAGGGAAAGGAGACAGATGGGAGGAAAATGGACATCTCAGTTATGATGCATATATGCTGCATGGGGAGGGAGAAGGAGCTCAGGTATCCCCTCTCAGGTACGCAATGCCATTTTGCTATAGCAGAACAAAGCTTCAGACAGGTTACACGTGCAGGTTTCCATCTGTGGCTGCAAGCTCTCATCACCATGTTTAGGCACCTGTGGACATTTCTTGTGTTACTTGTGCCTCCTTGGGTTCTGCTCCGAGGTGAGATATTGTGAGAGTTGTTAAACACCCGTCACTGCAGAGATGAAGGGCAGGACCTCTGCCAGCCAGGCGGGCACTGCAGGCACTCTCCCCTCTGTTTTTTGTCCTTTGAACTCTGGTAATGTCTCAGGTATTGAGTTTACTGTAGAAAATCAATACAGAGCACTATAAGCTCAATAGAGTGGCAGGCGACAATTGCAGAGCTCAGGATAAGTATTGTCCAGACCTGCCTTTTCTCAACCTAAAATGGCTGTGCCCACAAAAGCCTCTAATCTGCACCACCTTCTTTGTGGTGGTGTTTTTAACGCTCATTTCTGGCTGCGGTCACAACCTCAGAGTAGAAGAAAAGAGCTTTCTGGACAGGGGTGCCCAGCTCCATTTTACTTTGTCTTCCAGCCATACCAGATGGGGTTCACGCTGGGGGTGCACAGACACCCAGCAAACTCCTCCTGGGGGTCCCCTGATGAGCAACCCCATGAGGCTGGGGACGCATTGAAACACCCAGTGTCACCCTGGTGTACAGTTTTGCTTAGGTTTGATTAATTTCATTTGAAAGAGCAAAACCCGTGCTTTGAAATTGCAGCTGCTCTTCTCTGGTATCTGCAGCATGTGCAATAATGGGATAATGTGTTTGGGTTTTGTATGGAGTGAGAGGAGCCTCCTTACAGCACACAGACATGCATTCACCCAGAGGAAAAGGGGAGCATTTCACCATCAGAGGCTGGGATAAGGGCAGGAGCTGTGGGAAGGGTTGGTTTGGGAGGAGCAGGGGGTTTGAGAGGGACACTGTTGGGCAGTAACCAGTCCCTTTTGCAAACTGCCCCCCAGAGTACTGAAGTAACTGAAATGTTCACATCTCTGTTGCCAAATCCTCTGCTGTGTCCATCTTAGCCTGTTTGGCATCACCTTTGATGTCAGTTGGGTTGCTGCGCTCTGGGTGATGGGAGTGAGGGACTCAGCTCTGCCTTGGGGGACTTGCACAGCAAAGCTCCTGTTGTTTACATAGCTGGTCAGCACAAGCAGAAGAAAGTAGAGATACAAAAAGATGATGTATAAGTAGGGGGAGAAAATGAAATTAAATAGATGAAACCGAACTCCTGCTTGCTCAGCACAGCAGTGTTTAAAGTAGCTGAGAAATACTCAGTCAAGCCATAACTTTCCTAAGGTGATCCTGAACATTGCCCTGCACTGTCTCTGTGAAGCCAGGGGGAAGCATGAAGCCTTACACTTTGCTGTAATATTTTGCTCGCAGTGACTAACCCTGACATGAGGCATCACTGGATTCCCAAAATACCATCAGTGTCCCAAGCTTGGGCTGGTCCTGTAGGCTTATGGCTGGGATGCTCCTGTCAGAAGAATCCAGCACAGAAAGGATGGCAAACACCTCAGCTAGCAGCCCCTGAGAGCCCAGCATGGTTGCTGTGTGCTCTGTGTCAACCTTGACCATGCACAAGGCCGGATCTCATGCCTCCAACTGTAGCAAGATCCTGTTATGCCTTTTCCATGGTGCCTCAGAACATTGTGGACTGCCCAGATACATGCAAGAGGCCTCTTGCATAGGCAGAGTGGGCTGACAGATGTGCCACATGCTCTGAAGGAGACCCGTGGCAACCTGGGGCAGCAGCTAGACGTGGAGAGGTTAACTAGAGTATCCCACATAACAAGAGGGGTCCATGCACGGACAGCAGCATCAGCCTGGAGCTTCAGCTGGGTCCCCTAACATCCACAAAGGCAGGAAAGTCGAAGATGAGACCAGACAGGCAGGTCCTTGTGTGTCTGTTGTCCAAGGGCAGTTGGTGATGGCCACCAAAGGTCTGGCGGGATCCTAGTGACAGTGATGGCCAGAAATAGGGCTCTTGAGATGAGTTTCTCTTGCATGGTTGCCTCACCCCTGGCTAGCAGCCAGGCTGACAACGCAGTGCATCATCACGTTTAGCTGCTTCTGAATGCAGAAAGCCTGTCTGCTCTTGTAACGAGCCTTCCCACTATTTGTACACTTAACAGAGAGCAGTAAGCATGAAAAAGAGTGAAAAGAGACCTCTGAACACATCACTGACCTCAAGTGAATGGGAAAGCTCAGATTTTAGCTACTTAAATACTTAGAGATGATGCAGCCATGGGAGAGAGCCCTCAGGTCGTTCTTCAAGAGCAGAGGCAAGGCGAGCACAAGCTGCTTCCAGAAGGGCAGCTGGAGTCACCAGCCCAATCTTATAACCATGCTGCATTTCCCTGCCTGTGCAGCAGGCAGCTGCACTCCTGCATCGTGGTCAATGCACAAACTGCAGGGTAAGCACCAGGCACAGGTACCAACCTGCTGTGGGCAAACTTCATCTCATGCCAGCAGTGCACAAGTGGCTTGAGATCCCCCTTCAAGGCAGTGATGTACCAGCAGCAGCCAGAACCTCTTTGGTACCCATGTCTTGGGTGTGATGGATTCCCACCTGCCTCCAAGCAAGCACAGTGCCCAGAAGCATTGCCTAGAGCATTGTTCAACCCTGTAGAGTCAAGTGTAAACCCCATGGGCTCCAGACAGGGTTTGCCCATGTGGTGAAATTGGATGAGGGACTCTTAATACTGTCAGAAGGATGCGGGGCTGTGGGTCACAGAGCAGAAAATCACTGCAGGCTTTCAGATGCACCAGTTCTCTCTGGGGAAGCAGCCAGTGTCCCTAGAAAGGCCAGTGCCTCCAGCAATGCAGCACTACTGTTTTCTGAGTGGTTTATAGCTCTTGCCACACAGCTCAGTCCCTCTGAGAACAAATGTGTCACTAAGGGCATCAGGCTTCTCTGCTCATGTTCTTATTCTGGCTTAAGCTGTCTGAGATCTCTCTCCCATTTATCTCTGTTCAAATTCCATCTTTTTCTCCATGAAAACACTGAACCTGAGGGATGGACCTCCTGGGCAGCAAGAAGCCCACATTCAAAGGCAGTATGGGCAGCAGGGGGAGAAATAAAACAGCCTGAGTTTATTGGATTGACCAGTGCATGTTGAACAGACAGAGAGCTGCTCAGCCACCTCCCATACAGCTGGCTTTTAGCATCTCTGCAGCCTGTGCTGATTGCTTTGGGGAAATCAGC
Source organism: Ara ararauna (assembly GCA_028858755.1). Taxonomy (NCBI): domain Eukaryota; kingdom Metazoa; phylum Chordata; class Aves; order Psittaciformes; family Psittacidae; genus Ara; species Ara ararauna. Next base: position 5,907,349 of record CM054395.1, read on the forward strand.
ACTGACTGGCAGTTAATGGGACCTAGATGTGTTTTACCAGGTCCTGAAAGGCCATAACATAGAAAACTGAAAGATTATATGAGCCCCAAGGCAGGAAGGTGGCAGACACTAGCTGTGAGAGTGCCAGACCAGAGCCACAACTGGTCTCAGGGTGGTTAAAGTCATTAATGACACAGCCCAGGATGGATGTTTGTACACAACAGTGCTCTTTGCTGAAGCACAGACCTCCTGGGCTTTTTGGACCACGTCTGCAGCTGGAGCACAAATTGGCACCAGCAATTAGGAAGGCACCTGGGAGATGAGCAAAGCGCTCATGAAATGCAGAGAAGCACTGAAGCAGATCTTGCAGTGTTTCAAGTGTCATGCAGAGTCCTGAGGGTTCAGACCATAAGATCCCTATTGACTCATTTTGGGTGGCTCATAGGAATGTTGAGAGGCTGGAGCTGGGGTCCGTGTTAATCTGTGCATCAGGTTCTACATGAACCCAGTGCTGTGACAAATGAGAACTGCTTGTTAATATGTAGAGTTACAGAAAGAGCCTAATAAATGTCCAACATGTGCTAAACACTTACATGTGCTGGGGCTGAGCACTTGTCACTCCAGAAGAGAAACAATTATTTACACACACAAACAGGAGCTCAAATGTAATGCAGACTATAAGCATACACATGAAAGGCAGCCAGAAAGCGACTAGATCCACGTTAAAACCGGGGGTGAGTGACATATGACAGGAAAATATGAATGCATTTCACTTGCAGTGTGTTGGATATTAGCTGTGACAATATGAGGTTCAATCAGACAGCTCTAGAGATAGAGTAGTGTATAGATAGTTTCAAAACATGCAAAATGCGGCACCTCTGGCAACGGCCTCTGTTGTCTCTCTGCAGCCCTGGCTAGTGAGGGAGATGTAACAGAAGGTGATAGTTGCATCCATCTCGTATCCAGAGAACACATTTGCATGATGTTCGTAACAATAAAACACATTAGCTAGCTAAAGAAAGTGACTTTCAGATGTGCGCAGTGTGGTCTGGTTTTGCTCTCAGTAAAGTTAACGGCAAAACTGCGTACTGTTACGTAAGGAGAGACCAGGAGGGGTAACGCTCAACACTTTCATCCCTTCTCTTGAAGTTACAGTCAAAAAGGACTCCGTCGCACCTTCATACACCTTTAGGACCACCGTCCTAGACAACCTTCTTCCAAGAAATTAGATGAGAAAGATGCACTGAAAAGCGTTATTACAACTTGAATAGGACTTTATCAAATAAAATCCCCATGCATACGTGACAGCCAGTTTCCTGTCCCCTAAAATCCAACTTTGCCAACAAATAATTTAGGCCTGATTTTCTGAGCTGCCAAATATCTGAAAACCCAAGGCAAACCCCAGTTGTTCGGCACTATGGAAAGTCAAACTCATTAATTCACTTTTCTCCCCCTTCCAAGAGTGAAGAAAAGAAGTAATTTAAGAGATTTGGAAACAGAAACATTCTTCAACATCAACTGAGGATTATGGTTGAGAAAGGAAACAGAAAGGAGGGGAGCAAAATGGTATTTAAATTTGTGTCATGTGTCATTTTTCTCTTGCTATTAAATTCAATGGAAAACAAAGTCCACTATAATCAAGAGCAATTGTTATGGTAGAAACATTTATAAGATGCAATGAACATAAATGGCTCCTTTTTACTTGAGCAGAGTAGAAGGAAAATACTGTTCAAAACAGTCTTTTAGACCCTCAAACCCACTACTGAGGTCCTATTGAACCCAAACAAGATGAGCTCCCGGTATGCAGAGAATGGCCACCAATATTGCAGTCAGGAGCTGAAGAGGATCTTTAGGCAGTTTTCCCATTAAAATCACTTACCAAAGTCTCAGTAGCACTATTTATTCCTTTGGAAGGACCAACAGAGATAAAGTTAATGGGCTGTCTGTTCTTTGCAGCCTGAACCCAGCTGTGTTCAGCCCTTGGTGCTGATTATGTCACATGCAGGGGAGAAGTTTAGGCTGTTTGGTTTTGGCATCTTCGGTGTCAGGGCCAGTCTTTTGCTCTGGGAGGCACCATTAGGGAAATATGACTCAGGATCAGACTGACATTTGGACTGAATGACCAAACTCTTGTTCAAACCTCTTTTCCTCCAAGAACACAAGCTCTTCCTTCAGAATTACAACAATGCAGCTGATGGCAACGGGGGCTGGATTCTTTCTGGATAGTCGAGCATGATGAAATAGGCCCAGATCAGCCTCCTGACCTAGCCTCTCAAAGCTGAACACCTCCTGTATCAATGACAGTTTCATCCAGAACGTATCTGGATGAAAGAAATACAGTTCTTCAATGCTTCATTGCTCCCCATTACCACCAGACACTAACTTGGGCTGTTTATGGAGTGGAGTGCCCTGAGCAAACCCAGGGTGCACAGAATCACAGTACTCCCCAGCTACTGCAGGTATCCTGCTCTCCTGGGTATGGCATGCCCTGCTTAGTTTCCTTGGATCCTGATCCAGCTACTTTTAGTCCAGACTCTGTAATGAGTTCCTAGGAGGAGCAGAGATGAAAACCCTGCTAGCTAAACCAAGGGATACTGAATACCTGACAGCAAGGGCTGGGAAGAGGACCCTGGGGAGTCTCAAAGGCAAGGACCTGAATATCTGTGAAGTGAGGGACAGGGAGGTACAACTTGAGCAGCCTGTGCCTCTGTTTCCATGGGCTGTCACCACTCAAGAGTCTCATCAGCATTATGGTTTGAGCTGGACTGAGAAAACAAAAGCATAGTAACAGAGGAGAATCTTTCTTGATTTCCTAAATCACTGGCTATCGCCACCTTGGCTTAATTAATTGTTAACATCTATGTAATTAAACAGTAGCATAAATTATTCCCTCTTGGTGCTGATGAAGATAATGAATAACAATCATGGCTGCTTTGTCTCACAGCACTAATCTGTTTTGAAATATACATTGATTTTATTTTGATTAGGACTAAACCTAGTTTCCACTCTGCAAATAAACCTCTCTGATTTGAGTAAATTGCTGTTGGCATTTACATTATGGTAATCTGCTCAGAATCCATCTATCAGCTACTTTCTTACTGTGTGTCATTTGCTTACTTTTTAGTCCACTATAATTTTGATGTTGTACTTTGGAATATTTAATTATGGCTTCCTTTGTCCTTCACTCTATGATTCACATTTTCCCCATCACTATCATTATCCATGAAGTACTCCATAACTCTGCCAGCCCCATGCTGGCTCGTGCAAGCTTGTTCTCAAGAGCTGGTTTCACACTGGTGCTTCTGACAGTGCTTCAGATGACGCAGTGAGCTGCCTTCCCCAAGTAAAATGCAGTTTCAAAGCTCTGCAAGAACGGAGATTTGTGAAGACTCCAAAGGAAAACAAATAATTACACATTCATTTTGCGCTGAAACCCTGTTTCCTGGTATTTTCCTGACCCTATAGGAAAATCCCAGGAGTTAGGGCCTGGTAACAAACTGCCTCAAAAATACCTTCTATTTCACTTGTGCCACAGAGCTGCTCCTGGCTCTGTCCCCCAGGCTCCCTCTCTTCTCTATGTTCAGCCTCATGCCAGAGAAGGGTGGTTGCAATTGAGCACAGCAGAGACTGGTGCCTGAGTCTGGATCCCAGATCAGACACTGATATTGTAGGTACAACCACTGTCCTGAAGCATTTCGTTAGAAACAGCTAAATTTTTCACGCTGTTTTTAGGGCAGAGTATGTATCTGGCAACACTGAGATATCTGGTAATCTCTGCATCTGAATTATTCACAACTTTCAGTTCCGGTATTTTCTAAATGGCACTCTTACCTGGTTTAAATGTTTTGGGGTAGTTTCTTATTCAGTGTTCATTTTTGGGAGGCACATCCTTTCAACAATTCTGTGCTATCTGCCACAGCTAATCCAGACTTCTAGAGCCCGGTCTGTGGTCTCATACAAGCAAAATCCACCAGTACTGCCAGGGCAGCCCTTCCCACCAGAGGAGGGCCAAACTGGGGAGTTATGAACATTGTGTTTCACCTTCAAAATCAGGAAACCTAAAAATTGTCTTAGAAATTGGTTGTAAACATAATTTATTCAACCAGCAAGTCCATAACTATCAACTTAGACTTGTTCCTGCAGGGAATAAGCTCAGACTCCCTCCTTCCAGAAATGGAAAATTTCAGTATCCGAGGATGAAGCTTAGAGTCTGACCTGCAGCTGCATCACGTCAGCTGCTCATTTAATTTATGTGGACATAGATGGGAAATGAGGGGTGCTTTTTCTCAACAATGGCAACCACTTCATCATCTTGCAGCCCCACCAGTGAGAGATTTAGGACCAAAATGGCACCATAATTCTAGCTCAGGTCTGGAAACTGAGACACAGCACAGCACAGTCACTCGTCCAGCACTGGGAATGACATCCTGTTTCTTTTCCAAAAGCGCAGCATGCAGTCAGAAGGAGAAGGTTTCCACCCACTTAAATCTGCCTACTGTATCTCTAGGAAGAGTGGGTCAGACAGGGTGATCAAAGTGAGCAGCAAAGAGATGGGATGGCCATACGAACAAAAACCAAGTTCTGTAATTTGAACCATTTATGGCCCAGGGCATGCAGAAGCAAGCTTAATGCACAGCGAGGGGCATCACGGAGGAAAAGAGGCTTTGAAAAATGCAAAGCCAAACTGCAAACATTCAGGGAAATCTGACCCCTTCCCTTCCAAGCATTTAGGGATGGTGATAAGGGCTGTTTCTAGAATGGTTTCTATTCTGTTGCCTGTTGCACACAATCTTTGTTTAACTCTGATTCTCTCAGACAATTCTTTGATTTCATGCTCGAGCTCTGCTAATGGATCTGGGAGAAAACGTGTTTTTTCAGAGAACAGATGATACCACGACCTGCTGCTGGAGTTGAAAGGAATCATTGAAACCACATCGCTAAGTGCCACATCTACACATCTTTTAAATACTTCCAGGGATGGTGACTCCACCATTTCCATGAGCAGCCTGTTCCAGGGCTTGACTACTCTTTTGGTGAAGAAATTGCTCCTAATATCAAGTCTAAACCTCCCCTGGTGCAGCTTGAGGCCATTTCTTCTTGTCCTGTCTCTTGTTACTTGGGAGAAAGACCAGCCACCTGGTCCTTCAGCCATTCCTCATCACACTTGTGCTCTGGGCCCTTCACCAGCTCCACGGTCCTTCTCTGGACCTGCTGCAACACCTCAATGTCTCTCTTGTAGTAAGGAGATGGTCACTGCTCTCCCTTTGAATCCAGAGTCTGGTCTAGCTGGGAAGCAACAGCGGAGTGGGTAAGAAGTATGAATTTCACCTTTGTTTTCCCACCTGCACATTACACCAGCATGGATTTGAGGTTGAGAACAGGAAAACAGCAATGAGAGACAGAAGCTAGCCAGAGTTTGGGTAGGGTAGGCTAAGATCTGCCTGCATTTATATGTGTAGATGTGCAACAGAAGAGGGAAAACAAAGGAGCAGGAAATAAAGGGAGTGAGCCTTTCAGAAGCATGTCATTTCTCACTGCTTTCAGCACAATTTCATATCTTCAGCTTTGCTATGGTGTCTAGTTTGAGAGCTCTCAAGAATCCAAAGCAGCGTATTTTTACTGGCTAGCTCAAGAAAATAATATTTAGTGATTTGTATTTAACAGGTCCCAAGTAAACTCATTTCCTCCAGAGCAGAGTACTGGAAATGCAGTTGATTCCAGGACTGGGCTCATTGCAAAAGGCATAGAGGGTCATCCAGCCAGCCTGGATGGTCTTCAACCTCTAAGACTGTGATTCTAGCTTTTACTTCTTATGATCAAACCTTAAAGGTCTGGACCCTGTAATTTAACAGCTCTTTGAAATCTGGATTGGTCCTCTGCCTTTCCAGGGGTCTCTGGCTTGTCTATGGATATATTAGGTGAAAAAATAGAGCAACTTGAGTCATAATCACAAAGGCACTATTCAAGCACTCGGTGTAACAGTATTTTACATTCATCAGGCTTTTATTAGCTAGAGAGAATGTGAGCCTGCAAAGCCTTAGCATGCCATTGCTCCAACGGCAGCTCCAAGACAAAACCCATGCTCCTGGAATCCCATCCTAGTTTCTCAGCAGATGGCAATGGCACAGGGTCTCTGTGCAGCAGACAAACCCATTGCCAGCCTGCTGCATGGCCAGAGAAAGGGATGGCTTCACGTCCTTAGGTCATCAGAATTAATCAAGCATTAAAGTGAAGGACAAGCAGATTTTTCTGATTTAATGGATAATTCCAGCTTGTTTGGTCCATCTAGTTCAGATTATTAGAACTGAATCCGAACTGACTGTTGACTGTCCCTGTTTATCTTTGTCAGTAGCTTTAGATACAGGTCAAAGCAGATAATCAGTTTTCAGGGGACTCTTTAATATAGCAAGAGTGGCTGTTTAGATGTACTTTTTCATTTGTAAATACTCTATTTTCCTCATTATTGCTATTAAGTTTTGTTGTTGTTTGTGTTTTTCTTTCCTTTCTCATTATGGAGATAATTCCTTCCATCTCCTAATTGAACCTCTAATGACATCCATAAGAACTATGCCTTGTTAAGGCACTCTTGTTACCAAAATAGTTTGTAAAGAAGGGGAATGAGCCTTGTGAATGTCGGCTAGTCTTAAGGCAACCCTATGAGTGATCCTGATTCATGTGGTCATTGCCTGATCAGGAGAAAATGGTGGGCAAAGGACTTCAATATAAGCCAAGAAATACTCTCTTGCATAAGAAATGCTACACAATCTTTTTTTCCTGCACATACAAATGTAAAAGTGCAAGGCACTGAGAATTTATAGACATGCTGCTTAGTTTATGAAATAGAAGATACTTAAACCTCATCAATCTTCCACAAAGCAGAAGGGAAATATGACTCTCTCTGGAAAATTAATGACTGTTGAGAGTTCTGCACATAGGTGAAACGGGTCTCAGACTAGCAGCACAGGCATCAAAGGCAGTAGTGGAAGTTTAGGCTTTAGAGTGGGCTCTGGGTATGAAGAACCCACAGTCCTGTGTCCTGACTGCACATCAGCTTGCAACAGGGTCCCCACAGTGGTCTGTTTTCTTCCCTAAGCTTCAACACCTAAACAGAAAATACTGAGAGAAACACAGTTCAAGAGGTGCCCCAAAAAAGGTAGATGCTCTTATTTGGATACATAGAATCATAGAATAGTTAGGGTTGGAAAGGACCTTAAGATCATCCAGTTCCAACCCCCCTGCCAGGGGCAGGGACACCTCCCACTAAACCATGCCACCCAAGACTCTGTCCAACCCGGCCTTGAGCACAGCCAGGGACGGAGCATTCACAGCTTCCCTGCGCAACCCATTCCAGTGCCTCACCACCCTTACAGTAAAGAATTTCTTCCTCATATCCAATCTAAACTTCCCCTGTTTAAGTTTGAACCCGTTACCCCTTGTCCTATCACTACAGTCCCTAATGAAGAGTCCCTCCCCAGAATCCCTATGGCCCCCCTTCATCTTAGTGAACTTCACTGTATGGTACCTATAGCACAAGCTGATGAAATCTTGGAAGCATCAGCCATTAGTTTGAAGGATTCACTGAGGGTCGGTAAGATACTGGAAAACTTGAAAGACAGTAGACATCTTTAAATGCCAGTCTTTGAAATGTTAAACAAGAAGACAGAGATCTTCCTTCACAAACCTATATAACTTCAATTTTCAGAAAACACTGAACTGGATAATCAAATAGACTATCTGTGTGCTCACAGGAGAGTATAAAGAGATGAGTAACAGTCGGCATGGGTTTGTCAGGAACAAATATGTCAAACCAATCTAATTTTCATTTATGACGTAAAGCCTTGTGGACAGGGAAGAAAGACGAAGTCATAGATCTTGATTTTAGGAAGGCTTTCAACACTGTTTCCCATGACACTTTCATGAGCTAGAAAAATATCATCTAGGTGAATATGTTATTAGGTAGTTGCAAAACTGGTTAGAAAATTATAGACGGAGCAATCATTGACAGATTACTGTCAAAATAGGAAGTTTACTATATGGACTAAGCTTTCAGCACTTTCATTAATAGTCCCAGTGATGGAACAGAGGGAACACTTTTCAAGCTGGCTGACACCACCACTTGGAAAGGACTGACAGTATTTTGGATGACTAGACTTACAGATGAACGTCACAAATTCAGAGCTGAGTTGGAGATGATCTGAAAGAAAAAAAGAGAACTTACTTGGTAGGCGTAGGTACATCTGGAAAGGAATAGTCATCTCTATGAATTCAAGATTTAGGGTCATGAGGATGTTAAAGGGCCATGATGACGATAAGGGGGCTAAAGCACCTTCCATATGAAAACAGGCTAAGAAAATTGGGGCTGTTCAGCCTGGAGAAGAGAAGGCTGCATGGAGAACTCAGAGCAGCTTCCAGTGTCTGAAGGGGGCTACAAGGATGCTGGAGAGGGACTCCTCATCAGGGACTGTAGCAATAGGACAAGGGATAATGGGTTCAAACTTAAACAGGGGAAGTTCAGGTTAGATATAAGGAAGAAATTCTTTACTGTAAGGGTGGTGAGGCACTGGAATGGGTTGCCCAGGGAAGTTGTGAATGTTCCATCCCTGGCAGTGCTCAAGGCCAGGCTGGAGAGAACCTTGGTTGGCAGGGGGGTTGGAACTAGATGACCTTAAGGTCCTTTCCACCCCAAAGCATTCTGTGATTCTAAGATGGGAAATGACTTGCTGATGAACAGATCCGAATGAAAGTGTCTGAGATTATTGTGGATCACATGCTCAGGAGGTGCCAACAATATCACTGTTGGGAAAAGGCAGACCCTGCTCCATACACTGAACTGTGATCTGTGAGCCACGTCAAGAAACTCTCCCATGTAGCTTATCTTTTAGGCTTTGGATACATAAGGTTAATATTCAGCCAGTCATTATGTTCCTACATAAAACACAGTATTCCTTAAACGATTTATCCTCAACTTAGCAGTTGGCAAATTTAGCTTTGAACATATTGGGCTTGCTTGGGAAGGAAAAGCAAGGCAAGGCAAGACTGAAATTCTGGTGTGACTGTGGATCAAACCATCCATTTCTCCCATAGTTTTCTTTTGCTACCCACTTGTGTTCTGAAGCACATTGCTCTTGAGGGTGCAAGGGTGGAATCAACCTGGGAACCAAGCAGGCTTCCCTTAAAATCTCATTGGGTAAAAGCTTTATCCCTTTTGCTGGTTATTGCTTAAATAGGCTAAACGAGCCATCTGAGGTCAAGGTCCACTTTACCAGTAGCTTTCTTTCATCCCTACTCATACAGTGGGATGGCAGCCTTTGCTCTTTGCTCTGGGCAAGTCCTGCCTTTCAAGAGACAGAGGAAGCCAAACAGAGCCTTTCCATGTGAAATGTCGAGACAAACCCTTTTCAGCTCCCCAGGCCTCTCCAGATAAGCACAGAAAGGCCATGGCTGCCTGTGCGCTCAGAGCCCTCCCATCCCTCTCGCTTACGTTTTTAGTTGAGAAAATCTGATTAAAGCTGTGCAGTAGAGAAGCAGATGGCAGTTTTGACGTTAGGTGAAGACAGCTTAATCTCCATCTGCGCTGACATTTTCACATGTCTCCCTGCAAACGCTGGGCCCCTTGATAATCACTAATGCAGAGCTGCGGGGGTGAGGGCTGCCCTTTAGGGAGAGGATTTACTAGGCAGGATGCTGGCCTGGAATGCCGGGAGCTGGCAGAAACTGGCAATGTACAATGGCCCTTGCTGAAGAAACTGATTATTATCCCATGTCTTTGGGATTGGGCTATCAACCTAATTAGCACCCCACACACCTAAGCATTGCTGAACTCAGCCTCTCGGAAAGCATCTGCTCCAGCTCTGCTCTGCTGGCACGGTGTGCACTACAGACCGTTCTAAGCAACGTTAGGGGAGAACAGCATCACAAAGGTAGTGCATAGTTTGAAGGCAAGCTAATTACAGAAGGGTACATTCCACTGGCTGTGACACTGAACACTGCCATGAGTGTTGCTGTAAGGCAGAAGTATCTTGAAATTAAGTCAGTGATGTCTTTTCTGTTTAGTATCTGAAGAAGTACACAGCATTTTGGTATTGCATAGCTTGAGTGCATGTGCGAGGGCACTTCCACAGTGGGGCTTGCCAGGCAGAAATGTATTTGTCACCTTTGTCTAGATCCAGGCTGAGCATTGTGGCAGCCTTTAGTGTGGTTGCTGAGGGCAAGCTGGGGGCAAAGTAGTAGCCTGGTCCCCACTGTGAGCACTTGGCACATGGGACTGGGAGCTCTGTGGCATCATGAGCCACTTGTTCACCAGCAGGAATGGAAACTGCTTTATATAACACCTCTCATCACATCAAACAGGTAGGCACTGTTAACGTGTAAAGCTCAGTAAGAGCTCTATAATGGCAAATTCCTTAAATTCATGCAAAGGTGTAATATTGCAGAAGCACAACTGCAGCAGGGCACTGCCCAGAGCACTAGAAACCTGCTTTTGTTGGGTTTACATACCAGAAGCTGAGGCACACGTCCATGTTCCCATGTGCCAACCTCACATGAGGTCCACGAGACCCAGCAAAGGAGTTGAGGTGGCCAACTGAGGAGGCAGGAGCGTCTCAAATCAAGGTTTGGGAGGAGCTTGCTGGTACGGTGCAGGAAAGACAATAAAGAGGCATAGCAGTAGGGGCGGGATTCAGTCTGGTGCCCCAACATACACAATTGGAAAACTCTTTTCATTAAATTTAGCAACCACATCACACAAAGCAAAGTGAAATGTACAGTTTAATTGAAGCCAACTTCTGATATAAAGGAAGGCAGGATAATGTTTTGGTCAAGATGAAGTGTCAAAGTTCCCATTAACAGCAAAAGTATGTCTTTTGCAATGAAGAAATGAAAGCATTGGGTCTGTGGGGCACTAAAAGGGCAGGAGAGAGATATCTGGTGGAGAGACAAGAGCTGATGTGGCAGCATCACTCAGGAAGGCTGTTCTTGATGACTGCTCTCCTAGGGTCAATCCCAATACTGCAAGATGTAAAGAAAAGCTGGAGCTACAAATTCCTCCTCAAGTCCTGAACTACCTGAGAGCCCCAGGGATTACACCCAGGGTTTGAGGGGGACTCTGTGGCTGCCCGTTTAGGACGGATAGGTGAGAAAGCTCTAGGCCAGGGTCCCAGGGCGCAGCAGGCAGCAAGGCAGACTGCCCTGGGGACATGGTCAGGCACGGCATCAGATAGCACTGCCGGTAGCTTTGGGTTTAAATAAACCTTTTTGATTCTGAGCAACACCTTCTGAGCAAGTCTTCTCAGCTTCTGCTGCCTTTGGTGAGGATCCAGCTTAGCATTTGGCAGAAGGTAACTGAAGAGGTGACATTTATTACAGTCCCAGCTTCATTGTATCCTCCTCACACCCATCCACATTTACCTTCCCATATGACCCTGTGGGAATTTCACACAGAAATCAGGCAGCAGGCACTACCAGTGCACTTTGTGATTCCTGATACAGGTCCTGCGTCTCTGTGTTTGGGAGGTTCTCTGTGGATCATACCATGAGAGTGCAGGTCCCCAGAGATCTGCAAAGCAGACCCAGGGCAGGAAGCCACTCATGGCAGCATCCGCTGTTAGCAAATACCTTATTTGAGGCTTTTGCCCAGACAGACTTAGGATGCTTCCCATGGCTGAGTGACACCCAGAGGAGATACTGCATAGGGACCTTTCTTGGGCAAGCACAGCAATTTATAGTGCCATTGTAGTGTTTAGTATGCTCCAGTAAGGGGGTTGTGGCTTTAAGGCAGCGCATGAATTACTCGTTTCTCAACTTTACCAAGCATCCTTGAAATGCTACTTGTGCCATCTTGTGTTTTTCCTGCTCTAAATCAGTTTAAGTGTTTTGTTCCCTCTGCTACCTATTTTTATATACCTACCCTACCTGAACATACACCCAACCCCATCTGCACTGCATTTCTAGGCAGGTAAACAACCCTTCACACTTTAGGAAGGCCAGCTCAGCCTAACATAGACATTAGAGCTTCTGACCCTCTGTGACTTGTTTAAATCAGCCAAGCAAAGAAGTGTTGATGACCATATCTCATGTGTTTTGCGGGTTACAATCAGCCCATGTCAAACAAACATGAGGTTATTACACAGAACTCTCTGATTACACTGACAAAAAGAATCTTTGCCTGGGAGGCCTGAAGAAAGTTGAAAGGTTACAGTGTGCTCCTACCTCTATAATGCATGAGCATTGCACTCTGCCCTCAATTCTGGGAACAAATAATTGCTGAGGAAACACGGGGCTGTTGCCTTTGGTTAAAATCCTTATTCAGGGTGAAATTTAGGAAGCTCAAGGCTAGAAATAAATTGTCTAGAAATAAACCAATAATCCATTCATGGCTTTGGTTCAAAGTTTATCCAGAGAGAAATTCTTTCTACGAATTCCGGGATTTAACCAGGTCAATCACAGTATCAGTGAGCACCACCTGTTTTCCTTTAACCATATCATTTGTTACTGTCAAGGGCAGGATGATCCATGGCCATTTTATAGGGTGGCAGAGAGTTTCTCATGATGTGCCTTTGCTCTATGGAGCCTGGCTGGTGCTCAGCATCCTCCTGGCTCCCTGCTTGGTGAGTGACACTTCATAATCTAGAGAACAAAAATAGCTGTTCACTGCATGAGTCCTCAGGTGCCAATCCACTTGTGATAAGCATCCTGGGATTTGTGAAGGCTTTGTCAGATAACTGATCGCTGCCTGAACACTTACAAGTAGTATCTAAGCTGATCACAAGAAATCAACCGAATGCTTTATTTGAGGAGATTCTGCAGAGTTGTCCTTCGGTGTTTGATCAGCTTTATCTCTATTTTCATTTACATTGATAGTAATGTGATGTTTCATACAACTGATCTGGCCAGCCCTGACGGCAGCACATACTCATGCAGGGAAGGCGTCAGTCCCAGGACACAGCCACTGCAAGGGACTGTATCAGGGCTCCTCACTGACTTCCACACAAGGTTTTCAGCCAGTTTTATCAGCTGCTGGAGTTAACCAAGCTCAAGGGGTGCTGCAGGTGGAGTTGTAATCTCTAGAAGAGCAGCTATAACAAACAGTCCATACCTCTGTGGGGGAAGGCTTCTGCAAAGTGACCTACAAGCTCAGAAGCAGAGATGGGCACCCTGGTATAGATGCATTCAGCTGGTACTTGTAATGATGTAGTGCACAGAGCTGCAAAGTCAAACTGAGGAATCAGAGAAAAGGAGATGACTCTTTATTCAACAGCAGTATTTCAGTTCAAGGTTCATTGCTGGCTTTTTTCTTTTCCCTGCTCGACCCTTTGTACCTCCTTTGCAAAGAGTCTGATGTGAGCAAAGAATGAAGGATATAAAGGCCACTCTGTATGAATTTCTTTTCCCCAGAACTTCACTGTGGATGCAAAGGCAGCAACCTGGCCCTCTGGAATGGACATTGTGTCCCTTTGTACCCCAATAATTGTGATTTTACTAGTATTGCTGAAGGCTGCAGTTTCTGTATTGACCTGGCAATGCAAGGTCTCAGGAATCATCTGAGCCTGTCGCGATCTGAGCTGATATTAGATTGTATTAGCTGTGATAGCCATTATTGAGATAATTGCCTGAGTGTGGTTTAGGTTTGCTGTAGTGCAAGAACGAGTAGCTGCTTTATAGGGACTGAGTGGTCCATGCTTGGAATAAAATGGGGGTGGCAGAGTGCAGAATCAGCTGTCCCATGCTACAAACACACACCATGATGTTTGGTCAGTGGTTACTTCAGGAGAACAACTGTGTATTGTCCCAGTAAAACCAGCTTTAGAAAAAGCAAAATTAACTGAAAAAATGAATAACTGGAAATCAATAGGAGGAGGAAAAAAGTACAAAGGATGTCTAGAAAGCGCATAAAAACTAATGCAAGCAGACTGAGACAGAAAAGATAGAAGCCAATGTGAACTTCACAGTTCTGGCAAAGAGGAGGAAGAAAACTCATCACTAACGCCACACTCCTCAGAGCAGGGGAGGATGACCAAAGCAGGGGAAGACTGGGGAAATACCAGCAAATCCTAACATTTCACTGAAATTTTTTAGTGAAATTTGGCTGCATTGAGTTGACCATCTAGACCTTGAGTCTGAATAGCATTGTAAATAGACTACTAATAATAGCAGCTTCTTGCACCTTGTTTTCACCGTTCAACCTGCAAATTGGACCAATATTACCCAAAAGGAGCAGCCCTTCTCTATTGCACTCGTGGTCTCCTGGTTTCACAACAGGCTGTGACAGCAGTTTGCTCTTGGTATTTTCCTTTCTCATTCCACTATAGCCCATTCTCTGTTATCTTGCTTGTAATAAACAAAGTAAGATCAAAAATAGGAAATGAAGATGCAGCAACCAGATATGGATGTTTACACCTCAGGCTCAGTGGCCTGAATTTAGCATAGGTTTGTAACAAGTTGCTGACTTCCTCACTAGTCCTCTGATTCCTGATTATATTTCTCTTCCATAGCACTTTGGTACCCTAGCTCCCAGGCATCACTTTGAACTCCAGCTACTGCTTTGTAAATGAGTCTCCAGAACGGAAAGAAAAGCTTGAAAACAATGACCTGAGGCACCCCAAAGCTTCAGAAAGCAAAAAGCAGGGGGAGGAAACTGAAGACTAAGAGACCGGATTGCTGGTGCTGCTACTTTAGCTCTCACTGTTTTTCCAGCCCATCTCATTGTCAGGGGCACCCAGTCCACACTGACCCATCTCTGATGCAGGAGACACCACCACATTCAGGGACTGACTCCTCTTTGGATGATGCAGCTGGTCTCATTCTAGCCTAAGTCTCAGTCTGACTGGGAAGTGTTAACAGGGAGAGGTCTGCATTTCCCATCGCCTATACCTCCCTTGGAAAACCTGCCCTTGGAAGTAACGGCCTTATTTCCCACCTAGAAAGCTGCATCGGACTGCTCAATGTAAGCTTTTGCTTCCAAATAGAAGAGATGGAAGGGAGTAAAAAAATGGGAAAATACATACCGAAGTAGCTGTTTGCAAGCTCTTTGTCAGGTTCTTCGAAAGCAGCATAGAGAAGGTTAATGAGTTTTGGCACACCCAGATCCCAGCAATCCTGTCTCATGCTGTGATAATGAGAAGTGCCTGGAGTCATCTGGAAAGGTAAACCTGTGTGTTCGATCTTGCACCTGGATGCCAGCAAGGATTGCTCTGTGGGCAGTGCTGAGCACCAGTGCAGTGCAGAGAGGAGAGAGCAGCCTGGAAACATGCTATGATGTTTCTCATGCCTTAAAACATTCTTTGTTCAATAAATTAGGCTTTCACTGGGGAAATTGAACTGGATGGTTCGTAATTCTTAAGTCTATCACTCAGAACTGATTAGAAGGAAAACAACATGTCTTTGAGGGAGGTATGTGATCAGGGGAAGCTGGAGCAGGCTTGGTCTGTGGTGAGGTCTCAGCTAGACCAAGGCTAAATGGCCAAGCTCTTGCCCTGGGTTTATGCCCTGGTGGTGAGGTGAATCAGGGTGCTAATGGATGATGCTAAGGATGATGATAGAAAGGTAGATGTGCCCCCTATTTTTCTAATCATGTAGCTTCAGTGAATATAATTTTTCAAGTGTATTTACAAAGGAAATATGTGGTGCAGGTTCTGCTAACTGCATCTCAATCAGATGCAAATAATGGTGTTGCTCATAGAGAACAAACAAGGACTGTTTCACAAAGGGAAAGCAAGAGAGAAAGCCAGCCTAGGCGTGAACTTGGAGCAGGCTGGGTAGATTTCATTCTGCAGTCTAGGACACACAGCAAAGCAAAATGCTTGCTCACCACAGCCTTGTACTTATGCATGAGGGATGCTTTCATCTGCTGGCTCTTTGCAAACACGAATGTGCTGACAGAAAGGCAAGCTGGGCTAGCTTGGGGAGTGCTCTACCCACATCAGCACTTTGCTCCTCACCTGTCAGAAGCCATTTACCTCTGTGGAATGCACAGCCCTGAGTTTTTTGGCAGCCAACGCAAGACAAAGGCTGTGAGCTGGGAACATCAAGAGCAGCAGCAGTTACACAGGCAACCGAGAGGAGTATAGAGAGCACAAACCCACCTCCCCACCTCTGGGCGTCTGTACAGCTGCAGGTCTAAAGGTGGGTTGGCTCCTGGTGCTCCCTGCCCTAGAATACCTGTGCAGAGTCCATCTCAAAAGGGGCTGTTCCAAGTCATGACTAGATACTGCTCTGATCAGATCTGTTGGGGTTCCCTGTGCTGGTGTGGAGATCCAGCTGAAAAGGATACCCTCATCTGACACAGGAAAAGCATAACCCCAGTGCTGCTGGGAGAGTTATGCAGGAATGGCTCCTAGTTTGCAGGACTGCAGATGTTTGTCTTTAAAGGACTAATGGTCTTGTTCTGTGCTTTCCAAAGGGGTGACAGACAACAATTGATTGGCTGGATTTTGTTATGGAGCTGATGGACACAGTAGAATCATAGAATAGTTAGGGTTGGAAAGGACCTTAAGATCATCTAGTTCCAGCCCCCTACACACTACACACTAAACCATATCACCCGAGACTCTGTCCAACCTGGCCTTGAACACTGTCGGGGATGGAATAAATAATGTAATTGGAAATGGGGCCCCATGGAGGCAAAGGCAGGAGCCAAATGCACATTTAGGAGGGTGGAGGCTTGGAGAGGTTAGCCACGGGCAGATTCAGAACACACTTTGTAAGCACAGGACAGTGGTGAAACATGTCTTTGGAACAAGGCAGCTCCACTCACTGACTCTTTGGATTGTATTTCTTTACCAGCTCTCCCTGGCTGGGGTATGTCATGCATCTCTCTTTGTATGAAGACAGCGACACAAGGAGGGGAACCCATGGATGGCTGTACTGGACCGGATTGAAGCTCCATCTGTCTTGGAAACAGTCTCAGAGGTCAGTCAGTGGTGGATGCTGGCACAAAGCACAGGAACAAGAATACATGTAAAGTGAGATATTCCTCAGCACATCCTCCTCCAGTCTCATGTGATTTTCACATTAGGGCCCTCCTCAAGCAGAAGGATAGGTTTCTTTTCCATAAATTCAATTCACAGTTTTTGATTATGAGGTTTTTACGCCTGCTTCAAGAGCCCCCAAAATGCACTTAATGTGGTATTGTACCAGTGTGGGGAACGAAAGCTCATTTCTTCCAGCTGCATGGTGAGCCCAGGGGCTGATCTATGGTCTTGCCTGCCCACTGGGATATTGCCCAAGAATAAGGTTTATGCAAGCACTGGAAGAAATAAAGATTCTTTCTTCATTACCTTTATTGAAAGACATTCACGCTGAAGTTGTGCTGTGCTAAACTGTTTTGAACATAGCAAGCAAAAGACAAATCCAAGCATTAAGCCTTACCCCTGCAAAGGATAATTGAAATCAATGTGGTTGTTGTCTCACCCTGACATTGGCACAGATGCAAAGTGTTGCCGCTGAGTATCCTCCTAATAAGTTGAAGCATTCTGTCAAGAGGTAGGGCTCAGATTCTCTTCCTGTTCTACTGACTTTTGAGTTGAGGAGTTGGGACCTAAAGCATAGAGACAAGGTTGGGGGAGCTTTCTTTAAAACAACTAAGAATCATCCATGTTCATAAGTTTCAGCACCTTCATAATGCACTTAATTGCATGGTCAAGAGGCAATACATTGTCAGCCAGCTGCTTCTCTGTATTCTTTCACTTTCTTTGATGCTTTTTCTTCTTTTCCTCCAACTTCCTGTGATTTTCAGATGTTGGTCATTCAGGAGGTGCTCTTGTTATTCCAGCATTTCTAGCTTGCTATCATTCAGACTTCAAATCCTATGCCTAGAGCTCCCTAGTTCTGTGCTTCCTCTATGCAGAGGAAGCTGAAAAGTACCAATCTGACTTTTAAAGCCTGACATTCATTTTGCTGATTCTCCCCCCTAGAAAATTCCTCTTTCTTCTTGCAGTTTTGCAGTGGATGTTCACATTCCAGCTCTCCTCCTCCCTTCTCCTTCCTGCAGAAGGGGTGGCAGATCACATTACTGACTTCAGGCTGCATTAAATCAGATGTTCCTATTCCTTCAAAGTGAGACAGGCAGGGCAGGTTATTCCAGGAAGACATTTGAGAAGAAAATGTGTTCAGCAGTTTCTGGGAAGGAAACCAGAAAGCGAGAAGGTACAGGCTTGCCAGGGTGGACTTGCCCTGCTGGGCACCATCAGCTGCCCCCTGGGATACTTACAGCATAAAAACCTATTTTATTAGCCTCCTGTAATGATATCAAATCAGAAGAAACAACTCTAGCTTGAGTGGAAGGATGTCTCAATTGACAAGTAGCTTGGATAGTTACTCCTTTAAGGGCTTTGAAATGGCAAGGTGCATTTCAGCTATCATCAAAAATGTTCTTCTAGTTGCCTCCGTGTTCCTCTATTAATTAGAAGTTTAATGCTGTCAGCAATTCTATGCATGTGCTTTGCAAAGGGGTTGCATGTTGCTTGTCTGTCATTGTAAGCACCATGGTGACAGTGAAGATGTTATTTTCCTTGCTATCATAAGATTTATAGCAATTAAGGAATTACAGTGTTATAGGTTCAACATTGCACACATTAAATAGGCGGAAAGCTTTAGAGGAGATGAATCTCCACATATCAGTTGTGAGCTGGAAGTCTGTGCTCATGTTCAGAAGGGTGTTGTAACAAGGTCCTGCAAGGACTGGTACATGGTCTCATTGCAATATCAATAGTATTTGTGCTGATGACCCAGGAGAAGATATGAAATGGTCACGGATGGAGCTTCAGGTGTCAGAAAGACCTGGGGAGATGATGGACAGATCTTATTGGGGTTATAAGGCAACCTGGCTTATGTGAGAATCTTGGCATAAGCAAATAATAGTGGTGGATGTGAAGTCATTCCCACTGGAGTAAAGGCTATAGCCATAATGGAGACATGACTGTGCTGGGAAGCAGTGAGGCATGGAAGGTGTGAGTGTAATCAGCACTCAGTGTGAAGGTCCACAGCAATGTGCCAGTTGGAAGTACAGTGTTCAATAATAGCCATTGTTTAAGGAAGGACCTCCTAAATTGGAGGAGATATTTAGAGATGCACCAGAGGAAAGATTAGATAATGACAATGTCAGGGTGGTGGATAACTCTAGAAGTTCAGCCAGACAAACTTAGCCAAGGGAAGGTCAAGGATGGGTGATCCCAAGGTGACCAAACAATGTAGGGAAGTTTAATACTACCAATATGGTGAGACCTGAAACAAAAAGCAGAGGATAAATGATTCAGATTTCAAATAAGGTGTATGTTTTTTTAACAAAGGACAACCTTGTAAAAACAATGAACAATTCTCCAGTGCATAAACTGAAAAATAATAGCTGGATGTTTTTATTATGTTTACTGCCTGGTTCAAATATGATCACAGTTAATTCTATGGTGCAATGATGTAGACAGACCTGATGACCCTTTGGGACATCCTCAGTAGGATATGACTGTGGTGCACCAAGCTATATACTGATTTATCACCTAGACACAGTGCTACACTAATAGAGACTCAGTTCTCTCTTACTACCCAGCGGCAGCATTGTTGTCTGACATGGATAAAATCACACAGGTTCTGTTCATTTAGTATATACACATATATATATATAGTTATATCTGTGGCCGGACCTTGTTCAGTTCTGCAGTCAGGCAGCTGCTTCTGTAGCCCATTGTGCAACCCTAATGCTGAATTCTTGCTACAAGCCATCAAAGGCAGCATTTTGTGAAGATCTCTAGAGGCTGGGTATGTTTGTGGGAGCCATTAGAAGACATAGCAGGAATGAAAGCATGTGGAAGCCATTGATGAGGAGAGATGTGCAGATGAGTAAATTGCTCTTAATAAGCACAGCCAGGTCTGGTTTTCATGTGCTATTATTAAAGCAGCAGAGAGCCATTTGGATGGGTGTTGAAAGAAGGATGGGGTCCTGTGTTTTTGCCAGTGAGCTCTTTCCTTTGTGCCTTTGCTCCTACCTGCCTTTGGGGTCCATGTCTAGTGCTCCTGCATTTACCTCCTTTCCTCCAGAGTGGAAGCAGATAACCAGATTTATAAATAAATAAGTCCTTCTCATTCCACATCGTTTCAGTGCCTTTTAGCTCTGCCATAACAGATGACCTGCTGAACTCTGATGTTCAGTAGCTCAGCCTGGGGACAGTTGTTAATCAGGAGTGCTGTTAGACTGCTTAACACAGCCATTTCCCTTCCTGCCTCTCACCAGGACCAGGCTTTGCGGCTCGCCCTCACCTGCACTTGCAAATATTTCACCTTTCAAAAGCACAGCCTGATGCTCCTGTCAGTCTGCACAAGGTTTTATGTGCAGCAGAGGCGGAGATTCACATGCTCATTATTCCACTTCCAAGTTAGGTAGCTAATCTAGGTGATATTTAACCTTGTTCACTTTTGGGATGCATAAGAGGAATGAGGATCACCGACAAAGGGGTCCTGTTCCACTCTTTTAAAAGCCGGTGTCAATCCCCTATGTCTTGTCAGTGCCTAATTACATCCTCCTCAGATTCATGTAGGCACAGATATTTTCTCTCTGTGATTCTTTATTTCCCATCTTTCCCTGTGAACTGCCATTTAATTTTATGAGTTTCAGAAGTGATTATGTGCCTGAAGTTCGGAGTCTTTGATTGCACCCCATGAGATCTTTGCAGAAGCATCTCACAACAATCTAAGATGCAGAGTCCAGCTCTGCAGAAGTACTTTTTCTTGTGGTGTCTAATTAAACTCCTCATCACAGGCATAAACAGATCTTGGGATTGATGTGAAGCAGGGAAGGCACTGGTGCCTATCAAACCCGGCAGTGCAGGTGCAGCCTCTGACTGCTTTGCCAACTGCTGAAAGTGAGGGAGGGTCTTGAGAAGAAAGATCACTTAATGATTCCCTGGTTTCTTCTAGCCTCTCCCTATATACCAGCCGTCATCAGGCAGACACATATGGTCATTCTCACATTGCAGCAGAGTATTGCAGACCTACCGTGCCTGCTGTTTACTACTGTGTGTGCAAAACCTTAACCAGGTGTCCTTTATCCTCTTGTCCTGGGTTCGGCTGGAATGTCTGGAACAAAAATAAAGGTTTGCTGGAATGAGAACAGAACTTCACCAGCCTGCCACCCTTTCTACACTGTCAGGTCTCCTGAGTAACCTTACAGCTCCTTCCTGAGCTCACTCACAGAGAAGAACAGACTCTAAATAATTTGTGCCTGCTGTTATGGCACTAATTTCATATTCATTTGCTAATCTGCCTGGCCACACACATGAAGGACTTTAAATGTGACATATGTTATTAATCCTGGTATTAAATTATAAACGTGCTCTGGCTGGTTGAAGTGCTGCGGTGTCTGCCTCTCCCTGGTCTGTACACAGCACTGCTCTGTTGCTCCTGCCATGGCCTTCAGCCTGCTGGAAAAGTTTAACTGGGGCTGCTCTGAGCACTAATCTGGTTAAGGGCCTCAGTGCTGAGGTATTTCTTAGCTGAAGCACTCAAAGCCACTGTCCAAGGAAACTTGTATTAGAGTCTGCTCTTTCTTGAGATATGCTGTGCTTACAGCTCAGGGGATGCTGCAGAGACTCTAACCCCTACCAGAGCCTCTGTCACCATGGAAAACCTAAAAAGCCAGAGGTTTCCCAGATGCAGATCACTTCAGTGGCTGATGTTTGCACTGAGTTAGAGGTGAAGATTCATGCTGGTGCTGGAAACTCTTTATTGAAAGCACAAGGGTGTCAGGTCTGTGGGTGCTGTCTGGCAGAGCTGCCCAGGGTCTCTACGCGCATTCTGCATGGTGCTGCTGAACTCTGGTGATGGTGTTCTGGGTGCTTTGTGGTCACAAGGCGGCAGCAGCAGTGGTTGTATTTGACCCTTGTTCTAACACTGGCAACTCTGCTCCCTTGCTTTCAGGCTCTGCTCCTCTAGTACAGGGGATAGTGCTTATTTTATGCTCTGCCTTGGGAAATAGCACTGGAATGGCTGCCTCTTAGAGAATGATTTGGTGGCAGTCTCCAGGATTTCTGTATATTCAGAGACAGGGTCTTGGCCAACTGAGATGCCCCAGAGGCCTCCCAGGTTTCCAAGACCCCTTCTCTTCAGAAAGCGGAAGTTGCGTTTGCGATGGTGGTCAGGGACATGCAGACTGTTGTCCTCTGTGCCCATTGGAGAGATAGGACAAGGGGTGATGTGTTCAGACTTAAACAGGGGAAGTTCGGGTTAGATAAGGAAGTTCTTCCCTGTGAGGGTGGTGAGGCACTGGTACAGGGTGCCCAGATAAGTGGTGAATCTGGGCAAAGACTCACAGTGGTGATGATCTGTCTGGGATAAGGTGCTTTGCTGATCACCAGCAAACAGTGTCCAGAGGCCTGTGCTGAAGAACGTGGATGAGATATTATTCCCATAGTGGCCAGTCCCCATGGTTTACATAGCAATGTGTTCTTCAGAAATAAGCACCCCATTTTTTCCCCTATTACTAAAGCCCAGGGAGAAAGGAGTCCAGTGACAAATACATTATATAGATCTGTGTGAATGCTATCAGGCTTTTATTATTATCTCCTGGCTAGGTTATTATTCTGCTCCCTTGATTATTTCTTCTATTGCATTTCTGTCATCAGCTGTGTTTGTCAGCCTGCTGCATTAACACATGTGCTTTTGCCTCCTTGCCCCTTATTAACTACAGGAGCCTGGTAAGAGAAGGTAGGTTTAATGGTTTCACATCTGTCCTGGGTTCAGCAGTAGCAGTCATTTTTCTCCTTAGTAGCTGGTGCAGAGCTGTGGTTTTGCCTTTCAACCTGGTAACAAGTGCTGATAACACCGATGTTTTTAGCTGCTGCTCAGTATTGTTTAGTCTGACCAAGGACTTTCTGAGCCTCATGCTGTGCCAGGGAGGAGGGGAAGCCGGGAGGAAGAAGAGACAGGACACCTGACCCAAACTGACCAAAGAGGTATTCCATACCACAGCACATTATGCCCACTATATAAACTGGGGGCAATTACCCAGAAGGGGTTAGATCGCTGCTGGGTCGGGCTGGTTGTCAGTCAGCGGGTGGTGAGCGGTTGTATTCTCTTCCCTTGTTACTTCCCTTATCATTATTATTACTGGTAGTAGCAGCAGTGGTTTGTGTTATTCCTTAGTTACTGGACTGTTCTTATCTCTGCCTGTGGGAGCTACATTCTTTCCATTCTTCTCCCCATCCCTCTGGGAGTGGGGAGGGGAGGAAGGGGGGCAGTGAGAGAGAGACTGCATGGTTCTGAGTTACCATCTGGGCTTAAACCATGACAGTTCTTTTTAGCACCCAACGTGGGGCACGAAGGGTTGAGATAACAACAGGTCTGACCAGAGTGTGTCTAATCGTATTTGTGATATACATTCATTGTTTCGGATTAATAGTCACTCATCACAATGCTGATTTATTGGCTCTCAAAGTTGTTGCTCTTGATCTCACCGTTTCAGCATGTCCTACCTTACTTACAGCCGGTATTTGCTGTGTTAGGGTTTATCGGCTGGGGGCCTTGGGCTAAGGTTCTCATTTCATTGTACTTTATGGTAATGACTTGAAATACAACAGAATCATTGATCATGAAACTGATCTGGCTTGTGTTCTCAGTGTGGTCACCATCTCTGTACTTTGGGAGGTATATACTAGAAGTGCTTAGGAAATACACATCTTTTTTCACCTCCTCAGGTGGTCAACCCATGAAGGGGACATTCCCTTACGCTCCCAGCCCCCAGGGGAGACAAGGGTTTGTTAACTGACCCAAGCCTACGCAGCCTATGTGGCTATAACAGGGGTAGCCTGCTGAGCTCCTTTTTGTTTCTGTACAAATGTTTTCTGTGTTGTTGAACATATAAAGCAGAAACCAAACCAACCTGGGGTGGTGAGGTGCGGGGAATTGGGGAGGTCTGCTCTGCAGGAAACACCAGTAAAAAGTATTTAAAGAGAAGGCTCCAACCATCAGCAATTAAAGCCCCTTTTTTGAGTATCTCAGACTACTTAATTGTTGAGATTTAAGCACTGAATCAGTTCACAGTCCATATACTCTGTTATCTGGTCTCTGCACAAGGAGATCAGATACTTCCAGGGAAGTTGATGTGCACACTAAAATCCACGGTCACTTCTCACTGTGCCTCTGCCTCTGTGTGCAGTGAAGTTAAGGATACTCATGAGTCGCCCACTGAGGATATTTAAGGAAGTCATCTGTGACAGCTCTTCTTTGACAGGTTTATGTCCTTAGACCAACTTGTGTTATATCCTCAGACTGATAACAGAAGCGCTGCTACGGCTGGGGCATACGTGACTCAGGGGCTCTTGGCAGGGGATTGCTTAATTGCTTCCCAATGTTATATTGTTAGAAGTTTGCTTCTGTTCTGAAACAAGAGCTTTAACTCTAGGCACCAAGGAGGACAGCCAAAGCCCTACACGCTTTCTCCAGCCTTCTCTGTAACCTGTTAGCTGCGTCCCTTGTGTTTTTCAGGCCACCAACCTGAGACTGCTGTATTGTTTTAACGCACAAACCAGAACAAAAGTCCTGAAGTCATCAGCGATTTGGGAATCTGATGCAAAAGTCACTTCTGCAGCCCTGCTCAACACTGCCTATGAGGAGGCAGTAGTCAATATTTACAGGTTGTCTATATTCCACTGGCCTTCTGCCCATCAACACCACAAGCACTTATTTGTACATCAGCATCTCATCCTACTGCCTGATGGACAAGCTCCTTCCAGAGGCTGGGCTGTGCCACAGAAATAGAGAGATTTGTATGCAAGCCCAGCCATCACTGAGCAATGTGATGCAGTGACAGCCATAAAGTTCCTAGATTGAGTTATTACATGATTAATAACAACAGGAGCAGCTTAATAGATAAAGCCATTTCCTTTACCTGGGATGTATTCTGGACCTTACCTCTGTAGAGCTTGAATGAACTGAACAAGAATGTTATTGTTAATGAACGCGTATGACCACAGGCCAATACTGAAGGCTGCTGCTAAACGGCCTGTCTCATCAAGCACCTCTCCCAGCCTCTTGCTGGAGTTTCATCCTACCTGGGAGCCAGTGGCAAGCAGAGCCAGGGCAGTTGCCACCAGAGAAGGCAGTGTCAGTCATACCAATTATCTTTCATTCTTATCATTGTAATGGGTTCAAACATACAAAGCTGTGTGAGGTAGTCTGGTGTAATTTGCCCTGTTGAAAAAAGATCAACTGTTCTTTCATGAGGATGATGCATGTAAATAGCATCTCTCTTTTGAAATAGCCGTGAGCTTGTATTTTGATACGCATTTTTACCTCCCTTCAAAGAAAGAACAACAAAGCACATTAATGGTAGAGCCCCTGTAAATAGTGACAATTTGCTAAGCAGTCCTCAGGTTGGTACCTGCTGCTGCTGAACTAGCAAAAGTTATTCTGCCTCTACAAAGGTGAGAATCAAAACAACCCATAGCACCCTGAAGCTCTTCCTGAGAAGCCTGCTCAGGGAATAGGGACACATGACATCTCTTATTTTGTGGCTCGTGCCTTAAACTGCTTTGCAAAGGTAGAAGTCTTGCTCAATTCCAGCTTGAGACAGTAGAGCAGAGAGCATTGGTGCTGGGGGGTGGCTGGTGCCTGCCTCTGCCAAAGCAGCTGTGGGTGCCAGCATCTTTCTTGGAGTAGCAGAGTGAAAGGAGCAAATGCACTTCCCCGGCTTAAAATACTACACCTTTGTTAGCTGAAAGACCACCTCCTATTGCTGATGCCTTCCCGCAAGTGCCAAAATTCAAATCATTGGTTCTGGACCCTACAAAGTAAGCAGAGCTTCACTGCCAGAGGAACACATAACCCAAACGCAGGATTTTCTGTGCATATTCTATGTGAATTTCTGTTCATTTTCTATGCATATTCCCTGTCTCATAATATATTGTTCCTGACTGTGCATGTCCCTGTTGCTTGGTCTGCAGGTCACTAGTGGCCCCGGAGGCTCTTGGAGGTGTCTTGCAGCTGATGCACAGGCTCATCACATCTGCATGGTGCTAGTGACAACCCAGGTAACACAAGGACACTGTGGCCCAAGGAAATGCTGGCAGCACTCTGAGGCCCAAATAATCTGGGGGGTGTGAATTTTGAGGGGTTAGACTCAGCCTACACTGTACAGGATTTGTTTCATGATACCTGTGTTAGGGTAAGAGGAACAAACTCGGTTGGTTGTCCCAGTCACTATAGGCACAAGATGAAGTTCAACTGCTTCTAGGTTGGAGCACAAAACTGACAGCAGAGCCAAACAAAGGGCAGGCAGAAGATACCACTATTCCCCCATTTTACAGAGGAATCAGGACTAGGAAATATTGAAGGTGGTGGCCAAGGACCTGAGCATGTAGCAGCATCACGATGTCAGCTCATGGCTGAGCCACCCTTTACAGATCTGCCTGGGCCACAGAGCAGATGTCACCATACCTGTCCCCTGCAGCAGCTGACCCTCCCTTGTCCCCCTTCTCCCTGCTGTGTGGAAGGGACAGTCATCTTTTGGGCAGCCCTGCTTTGGTGGACAGCATTTCTGAAGCTCTCCCCTCATTTCCAAGCAACCCTGAGATTCATTAACTTCCTCTCCCCTTCTGCTGTAAGTTCTTATTTGGCTCTTGTTATTGGGTTATTTATAGTAACTCTGTAAAGTGTTTTGGAATCAGTAGAAGGGCACGGTGCTAAATACAATAGCATCTCCCCGTGAGAGCTGACATTTGAAAACAGTGGATCTAATTACTGAAACCAAGGGAGACGGCAAATGTCAGGAAAAGCCAGTGGCTGTTGGCTTGATACTATGACTCCTAAACTGCTGCCTTGGCCTGCAGCAGGCAGAGGAGGTGTCTGAAGCCCATGGTGTTTCCCAGGAGAAAAACTCTAGCACCTCTTCAGAGGATGCAACATGTGCTTCCTTCTCCAGTGCTGTCTGAAAACAGCAACGTGAGGCTGTGCTTGTTCTTGACTGACAGGTAAACCTGCTACCACCGTCATTCCAACATCCTGAGCCTTCTACTCTAGTTGGGAAGGTCAAATACCTTTCTAGACATGACCCCAAGGTTTCTAGCCAGACTGAGTCTAAAACAAAGAGCAGCTTTGTGCACTGCTTTCTTCTTACAGAGGAATCCCAGTGTAGAATCATAGAATGGTTTGGGTTGGAAAGGACCTTACGATCATCCAAATCCAAACCTCTGCCATGGGCAGGGACACCTCACACTAGATCATGTCACCCAAGGCTCTGTCTAACCTGACCTTGAACACTGCCAGGGATGGAGTATTCATAAATTCTTTGGGCAACTCATTCTGGTGCCTCACCACCTTTACAGTAAAGAACTTCACTATATCCAACCTGAACTTCCCCTGTTTCGGTTAGAACCCATCACCCCTTGTCCTATCACTACAGTTCCTGATGAAGATTCCCTCTCCAGCATCCTTGTAGCCCCCTTCAGATACTGGAAGCTGCTCTGAGGTCTCCATGTAGTTTCTCTTCTCCAGGCTTTCCTACCCTGTAGAGAATGTCCAAGCTGCCTGAAATAGCGCAGCTGCCTAAGAGCCCAAGTTAATATTCATGCATTGTGCAGAATTTCAAATACATCCACCTCTCATCAGCAACGTCAAACTGTCTTGACAGTTAATGAGCTAGGCACAGACTCTAGCCCAGCAAGTTGTAACTGAATAAATATGATAAACAACCTGTTTCCAGATGGCTTTTTATGTAAAACTATTTATGCAGTGTTGATAGATGGCAAATTTTATGCCAATAAATCCTCGTATTTTAAAACATTTGCCTTCTTAATTGCCCAGTTTACATGTAAAATATGTTTATGTGCATTGCTAAGTTGGAAAGTGACATAGGAACATTTCTGGACTGAGTAAGCACTATTGCTGCAGTGGTCTGTCTGTCTGCACTCACAAGAGGAACAGCATCATAGGAATGTCACCTGTGAAATCTTGCACATAATAGGAGCCAGACTTTGATCAAGGCTGGCATGAGAATATTTGTATTTGAAGGGAACTTGAAGCCCTGACCCTAGAGGCTGGTGGGACCTTGAACACTGCCAGGGATAAAGCTTGTGCTGGGAGCAAGGCTCTGGTTTGACAGTGGGTGCTGGCGCTGTTGCAGTCACCAGTCGTGGACTGTCTGCTTCACATCGCTGAAATGGGACAGCTGGTACTCCATCTCCTGCGAATGGCTTTGGGTAAGCCCAATGATGGCTTTGAGATACCCTGACCCTGCAGGCAGTGACATCTGGGGGAGAAGTCAGTTGTACCCCAGCACTAGAGAGTCTCTTGCAGCCTCCCAGGATCCCTTTCCCACTGAGGTGTCTCAGGACGCCGTGCTCAAGCAATGACAGCCCAAACCATACAGTAGAATGAGACATTGGGTGCCCTTCAGCTCTGGTGCTGAGCCTTGATCTCTAACCACCAAAGCATCTGGTGACTGCAGGGGGATCTTCCACAGAGTGCTGGCTTCATCCCAAGGAGCTCAGCAGTAGAAAATATAGGACAGACAGAGCACAGTTGGACACATAGCCTTCTAATGCAACTAGTTCTTGGTTTATCTGCATCCTTGTTACTGTCTATATGCTCCAAGAGATACAGTCACAATCATACAATGGGTTGGGTTAGGAAAGAACTTAAAATTGTCTAGATCCAAACTCCTATGACAGGTAGGGACACTTCATGCTAGACCAGGTTGCTCCAAGCCCTGTCCAACCTGGTCTTGAACACTGCCAGGGATGGGGCAGCCACAGCTTCTCTGGGCACCCTGTGCCAGCGCCTCAGCACCCTTACAGTAAAGAACTTCTAATCTAAGTCTTCCCTCTTTAAGTTCAAACCCATCACCCCTTGTACTATCACTACAGTCCCGGATGAAGAGTCCCTCTCCAACATCCTTGTAGCCCACTTCAGATCCTGGAAGCTTCTCTGAGTTCTCCACGCGGCTTCTCTTCTCCAGGCTGAACAGCCCCAATTTAATGGCTTGGCTTCTCCAAATCTTTCTTCCAGATCTTCCAATATCATCCTGTGCCCATACTGAGCATGTGCCTGAGATGGTGCACGTGCTCTCTTTACCAGCACAATCACACCTGCAGCTTTATTTGATTCTCTCTATGACCTATAGCAGATCAGACCACTTTTCCTTCAGCCACTGTACACCTGAGGGAGAAAGGGGCACATCCATGCCTCCCTAACAATTCCTGCATAGACATCCTGCCAAATACACCAATTTAAATGTCACAGAACCTATAAACTGAGGCCAAATGAAATTTATTGTTCAAACCCAGTTAAAGCTCCACTGACATCACCTACAGATCCGGGACGTCACATGGATTCATCACTACTCTGCTGATTCTTGAAGTTTATGGCCAATGATCCAAAATCCACATTCACCTAACAAGGGAGGGCTCTCAGCCTCCAGGAGCTCCCCTGGATGGCATCCTGACCCAAGGGGACAGTCCCCAGCTGCAGACCTGCTGCTCCGAGGAGGGGCGACTCCAAATGGCTGCCCAAGGGGCTCCGTTTACACCCTACTTGAATCCAATCAGTGGTCAGATACGGTGAGGTACCCCCTGTTAGCTCAAGACCCAACTTCCTCACCTTTGTACCTGCTGCCCACCACCAGGAGGGAAAGACAAGAGAAGTAGCCAGGCGACAGCAGGGGAACGCAATGATGTGACAATGCAGCAACATGGCAACACGGTGGTGTGACAGTGTCGAAGTTGGCAGGTGACGGCCCAAGGCAGCAGCATGGCAATGCTTTGATGTGAAAACAGAAAGTTGGCACATGATGGCTTAAGGCAGCAACGTGGCAACATCATGAGGGCCCAATGGGTGACTTCTCTATGAAGCTGCATGCTGGGAAGACCATCTGCAGTGACTGCAGCTGCTGCTTCTGGAGTGAGCAGAATGAGTGCAGGATTGCAACTCCAGGAGAGCTCTTGGAAGGAGCCATGGAGCACAGCTTCACCGCTGGCACTCAAAAGGGCAGAAGCACTGACTGCTCAGGGACGGAAGGGAGAGGTGAGCAGTGGGACCATGGAGAGGGCTCAGCCTGGGAGCCTGGGCCATGGGGGCTGCTCTAGGGCCTTGGGATGTGCCCTTTCTTGCAACTGCCATGCAGGACACTGGTTGAGCTACTTAGATCTGAAGTGTCTCTTTCTTCCTAGCTCAGGGGCAGCAGACAGTGCCTGGGAGCACGAACCACTGTGCAGATGCACTCTGAGCTGCTGAAGCTCCCACTTGGGGTCAAGATCCATGTGAAGCCCAGCTCCAAGGCTGTCTTCAGCAGGGGAATGCTGGGGGAAAAGGTAAAGGAATTAGGGGTAGAAAAGCTCTTCTTGTTTCCTGAGTCCCCATCATTCAGAGGAGTCCCTGAGGCCACCTACCCTACAGCAGGAGCTGCAGCCCTTCAGCTGGACAGGGCTGGGGAGCCAAGGGAAGCTTCTGGCTCCATGGTGCTGAGGGCAAGAACTTGCCCATAGCAGTGCTCCAGGATGGCCAGAGCTGCATGGAGAAGAGTATTGCCAGAGGAAAAGACATGGCTGGAGGCTATCTTTCAGCTTAGCTCCTTACAGATGAAGCACTGGGTGCTCTCACCCCTGCAGTAAACAGCTTCTTGTGAACACAACAAGGAACAACAGTAGGCAGCCATCAGATAGAGAATGTATGCACACACAGGGTTTCTGCTGCATTGGAGAGGCTCTGTAGTAGAGAGATTGTTCCTCTGGGTGGGAAGTAAGCCAGGAATTAGTCCGTGCCTTGGAGGTTTGGAAATGCCACCCTGTGTGTGTCAGGGGCATGAAGCGCATTTGACTCTTCTTCCCTCACCTGCCCTGTTCATACTCTGCTACAGCTTCCACGCTCCTCCTGCTTTTTTGACCTGGGCGATCCCTACTGTGGCCGACTGGGCACAGAGTACAGCAGCCTGCACGACCCTTACCTGCAGGAGTACCACCATCGCAAACGCAACTTCTGCTTGCTGAAGAGAGGGGGTTTTATCACCAGAGATGGCCAAGTAGGTTTGGATCTATCGGGGCCATAGAAAACGTTTCCTGTGAGCGGATTCCGAGCGTTTGCAGCAAGCAGCTCCCTTCCCGCTGCTCGGGACCGGCTCAGGGCAGGCAGCTGTGGGGCTGGTCTGACCATGCCCGGGGCTCCCTGCCCTCATCTCCCATAGGTGGTCTGCATGCTGAAGGAGTTCAACCAGTACTGGCAGTACCTGACCGCGCATGGGCTGGAGGAGGAGAAAATGAAGAGGCGAGCGGAGGTAGGGAGGGCAGAGCGGAGCCCTGGGGCTGGTGCTGGGGCTCTCCTGCTGCATCTCGGGGGGGCAGGCAGGGCACAGGAGCTGGGGCTGTGCTGGCGGGCGGCGCTGTGCCGGGGCAAGGGGCACCCATCCGGGAGCGGAGCCAGTGCAGGATGTGGGCTGGGCACGAAGGACACATGCAGGCAGCACGGTGCTGAGGGAAGCCCTTGTCCCCTCTCCTTGAGGCTGGAGCCCAGCCTGGCCCTGAGCAGAGCTGCAGCACACGGAGCTGTGAGCGCTCATCCAGGCAACAGCAGGACACAACCTGCAGCACTTTTCAGGAATGGCTCCAACAACAACTGCCCAAAGCCGGGAATGTCCACAAAGCACCGGGACTCAGCGACTACTCCTGCCTGTGAGAGCGGCGGCGGAAAACCACCCTGCCCACCTGCAGCCGAGGGCACTAAGCACCCAGTGAGAACCGGGAGGGTCAAAGCGGCTTTCGACAAGGCCAAAACCAACTCCCAGCCACAGCAGGGACAGGAAGATGCCAGGCTGCCCGGGAGTGGCACTGGTGTTGCTGACTCACAGAAGAAGCCATACATGGTTGCAGACAGTCAGTTTACAGCAGCATCTGAACAGGATAAATCCAAGCAGAAATATGGGCACATGCATGGAGGAGGTATCAGGAGAAAGCAAAACGGCAGCTTCCAACAGGGAAAAGTTACAGGCATCCCTTGAGAGGCTCGCTGGAGATGCAGACAATGCCTGCTGAAACTTGGGAAACCTCTGGAGCATCTCAGGTTGATCAAGACTCTGTCTCTGAATATACAGAAAACCTGGAGCTTGCCAGCAATTATTTCTCTAAGAGGCAGCCATCCCAGTGCTATTTCCCAAGGCAGAGGATAAAAGGACTATCCCCCATGCTAGAGGAGCAGAGCCAAGAAACAAACAAGGCAGCAGAGTTGCCAGTGTTAGAAAAAGGGTCAAATACAACCACTGCTGCTGTCTTGTGACCAGAAAGCATCCAGAATGCCAGCAGCACCATGCATAATGAGCATAGAGACCCTGGGCAGCTCCACCTTATAGCACACACAGACCTAATGCCCTTATGCTTCCAATAGAGTTTCCTCGCAAGTGTTTGCTGGTGCCTCCCTCCATTCAAGTAGGGCCACAATGTGTGGGTGTTTTCCCTCCACTATCGGACTCCTTCCCTCCCTTCCACAGCCCTTTCCATGCTTTACAGGGAATCTGAACTAGGAAGGTGAGTAGGAGACATGATTTTTGTCTTGGTTTGTAAGCTTTGCTGCAGGACTAGTAGAAGGACAGGTCCAGCTCTAGAAAGCCTGGTTTTCACACTGTGTGAAGGACAATGTCGGTCTTAGCCTTGAGATCCTTCTTCTCTTTCTGCTTAGATTGAGCTCTCTCTGCAACATTCCTGATGTAAGAATCACCTTTTCATCTCTATGGATCCAACATCAGAATAGTCCATTTCCACTAATTCTCTTAATTTTGAAGATACATTGGCATTTTCAATTCCCAGCCCTTACAGAGTATGATTCTCAATATGTTTGCTCTCCAAGCACACCCAAGGGTTTTCTTTCAAACTAGTGACAAAATGTTATTGGGTTTCTCCTTCCTTCCTTTAGTGAAAATCCATAATGCATATGCCCACCCTTGTACCACTGAGAATTCAATGGGACAGAAATCCAGGATCATGACAAATATTAACCTAAATTGACACCAAACAGATTCATTCCTTAGAAAATATTTACTCATTGAGGATTCCGGACAGCTGGTGGGCTCCACTCCACAGTAGATGGGGTGTTCTATTTAGTCTTTAACTCATTTGTTGGGTATTTATAAAAGAGGGCTCCCCTGAGCACTAAAACCAGAGGGCTTTGTGCACAACAGCTATGTCCTTCTGACAGGTTTATTTTGCTTTATTCTTTAAGGGATAGGCTTGCCTCACTCTATTTTCACCTTAGCCACTGAAGTCATTAAAGCAAAGTCTGCCCTGTCTTTGGTGATGTTCAGGCACTGTGGTCCTGGCTCATCCTTCCAGAACTGTGAAGGAGGTCAGGACAGACCTGACCGAAATCTTGACTTTTAATCCTAATCTGACATGGGGATACCTTTTTGTCTGTTTGAAATAGGAAGAATTTTTACCAGATGAGAAAACCTTTTCCCATTTCTGATCCAATTATCACTGTGATGGGCATTTTTAGATATGATCTTTATGTGAGAAGGGGCTGAGGAGAAGTCCGGGACCTTCCCTGTTAATTTGTATGTTCTATGCAGCTATCGACTGACACCCTGTGTTAAACCCCTCAAAGCATCAGGTTTGCTAGGACAGCCACATTTGCCTGGACAACACAGTACATGAAGCTCACAAGGAAACCAAGAGAACAAAGGGACAAGATTCTCCTCATCAGGAACTGTAGTGATAGGACAAGGGGTGATGGGTTCAAACTTAAACAGGGCAAGTTCAGGTTAGGTATAAGGAAGGAGTTCTTTACTGTGAGGGTGCTGAGGCACTGGAACAGGGTGCCCAAAGATGTTTTAAAAGCTCAATTCCTGCCAGTGTTCAGGGTCAGGCTGGACAGAGCCTTGGCCAACATGGTCTATCTAGTGTGAGGCAGGGGTTTGAAACTGGATGATCTTGAGGTGCTTTCCAACCCAAACTATTCTATGATTCTATGCTCACACAGCACCCATATCCGTCAGGAGCTCCCATGGAGACTGGATTAAACTGGATCACAGCAAAGAAATGCAGCCTCACTTCATCTCATTTACCCCAGAAAAGGAATTAGTCTTTTAGCATCAAAGCACCTGATCTCCCACCTCCATCACCATTTTCAAATGGTCCCACAAAGCCTGGTCGAAAACAAAGGGGGATGGAAAGATGAGTGCCCAGTCACCACTGCAGGCACGAGCCCATAAAGCAACAGCTCATCTACAGGTTCTCCCATCTCCTTTTTTCATTCTGTGTTTCAGTGACATTTGAGAGTCCTCTGAGATTTTAAAACACATAGATTTTGACATTTTATTACTTGCCTGTCTCTGTTTTATGGTTATTAGGATGGGTGAAAAATTAAGGTTCCTGGAGGTTGCTGTGAAAACCTCTATTTATTCAAAGGGCATTTAAAAAATGGCTGCATCTCCTGCAGGTGACATGATGAGATTTAGGATCATTTCAGGCTCTCAATTACTTTGCAAAATGAGCATGGTGCTTCCAGTGTCAGAAGCTTAGCCCCAAGTCTTTTCTGTCTACCCAGTAACTTTCTTTTCACACCCCCAGAGCTTCCGGAGTCCAGGACACTTATCTGGTGGGGATTGTGGGCACAAGATGATGTCTGAATTCCTTCACATAAAGGTGTCCATGGTGTTGTGATTTCAAGGCAGGGTGGGTGGCTAATGTGTGTTACCAGAGACAGCATGATCTGTATGTGAGTGGTCCAGTAGCTGAGGTCTGTGTGAAACTGAGGAGACCAGCTTTCAGCTTAGATGTGCTGAAGGCAATAAAGGTAACAAAACCTGTAAGAGATCATATTTCCATTCTAGCTTATTTCATAGTCCAGGCACAGATTGGCATAAATTGCTCTCATCAAATAATTTTATTATAGGGACCATATTTTGGATACCTGCCGTTCCACACCAACTCTGGCTGGAGGAACCACTCCAAGATAGGAAGGGGAATGTCCTATAGTCTTGTCCTGGTTTAAGCTGCTGAGAAAACCAGCTCCATAGGTGGTGGAAACCCAGAATGCAAAGTATGTCTGTGCTGTGAACTGCAGAGACAATGGCAAGCTGCTAAATCAGTCTCCCAAGAGCTCAGAAAAAACACAGTGCTACGAGAGATTATACCTTCAGACAGCCTTTGCCTACCTGAGGAGAAAGACTTTGCTTGACCAGGAGAAGCCAAACATTTAAGCAGGTCAATCCCAGGAACAGTAATGGTCTCCAAACCTGGCTCTGATTCTCCCTGGTAAAGGTGGGGACTCACATGGCACATCAGGAGCTAGCTCTGAAAGCAAAGGTTTAGATGAATATTGGGTTTCACAGTCCCATAGGACAGTGAACTGAGAGAGCTGGTGCCTTTATTTTTTTAGTCTCTTCTCCTTCCTGGAAGTGAGGAATTAGTCATGTGCTGATGAAGTCTGTTGAGAAAAATTTCTTAATGCCTACGTAAGTTGTCTGACAAAGGAGTACACGAGCCCAGGGATCGCTTCTTACCAAAGTTCTCTCCTGTGCAAATGGAGCTGACCATGGCAGCACATGTCCATGGCCCAGCTGTGTCTGTGTTGCTGCGCTACTCCTTCTCTGTATATGGCTGCATCTGCGTCCATGCAACCAGCTGTGATGCTCTGGCTTGTTCCTATGGCTGCGTGCATGTTGCTGATTCAGCACAGCCATGAATCAATCACAGCTTCAGATCTGAGGGGTTAACTTTCTTCTTTTCCCAAGAAAGTCCCTGTTCTCTGTGAAGAATTGGAAAACCAGGTATCTGGAAATGGCAGTTCAGGCCAGCTATGTTGCTTATGGGACCGGCACGGGCAGCATGGCAAGGGGAGGACAAAGGCAGCTCCTTCAGGGCTGAAGGTGGGCAAAGCTCATCCCTGCTGCTCCCTCCTGGCCACGTTTCTCAATGTTGTGTGATTTCAGAGGCTCTGCCTTGTACTCTCTCAACTGCTGTTTTTGGCAAAATTTTGACTCCTGAGCCTTCCTAAATACCTTGAGAAGACGTCAGTGTT
This sequence comes from Ara ararauna, assembly GCA_028858755.1. Classification (NCBI taxonomy): domain Eukaryota; kingdom Metazoa; phylum Chordata; class Aves; order Psittaciformes; family Psittacidae; genus Ara; species Ara ararauna. Next base: position 5,943,304 of record CM054395.1, read on the forward strand.
CAAGCACTTTTTCCCCTTTCGAACATGATGCTCTAATTTAACTGAGCCACGGAGCTACTTTTTCTTGTTTGAAGGATGCCCAGTCCAATTGCTGCTTCTCCGCTGAGCCCTTTGCTGAGTTCACATATTGAACATCCAAGTCTCTTCCCTTTCACTCCAGCCAGAATCCTATTAGCTACAACACTTTTACAATTCATGAGCCACACCGGGGGTTTGCTTAACACGCATTTACTAGTTTTTCTAGCTCGCTGGCATGGTGTCCAATTAGTCTAAACAGCTCTTGGCTGTAGTAGGGGTAATTGTTTCACGTCGCACAGCAGCAGCTGAGGAATGCCCTAAATTTCCCAGGAGGATTTTTAATTATTGCTGCTATGCTGCTGGTGCTCATTCTCCTTCCCCTCCCTGAATCTCCCATCACCTCTCATACGTGTTTTCTTCCATCGTAGCATGAGTGTCACCACCAGCATTGCTTATCCACAGTTAACATGCAACTCCCATCATCAAGAGTGGGGGATGAATTGCAAAAACTGGTTTCCTCCATTCTTTTGTTTCTCTTTCCTGAAGAACCACTTGTGGATTCTGGCAGAAATGTGACCAGCTCATATTCCCAGCCTCTGCAATTATGGGAAATTGTTAGTGAGCAGAGAAATGGGCACAGAAAATTAGAAGCACTTGGAATCTGACCTGTAATGTTTTACTAAGAGCCTAAAACCAAGTTATTCAAGGCATGTAAAAAATGGCAGTAACTACAAAGCATGGTTAGGTAGAGACCTGTATCTAAAGCCAAGTTGCAGTGGCTCAATTCACTCTCTCAGGCAGGACTCTAATTACATGACTATCATATAAAAGGTGTCTTTACATTGAATCATAGAATCATAGAATGGTTTGGGTTGGAAAGGACCTTAAGATCATTCAGTTCCAACCCCCTGCCATGGGCAAGGATGCCTCTAACTAGACCATGTCACCCAAGGCTCTCTCCAACCTGGCCTTGAACATTGCCAGGGATGGAGCATTTACTACTTCTTTAGACACCCTGTGCCAATGCCTCACCACCCTCACAGTAAAGAACATCCCTCACAGATAGCTGTTGTGTCTGGTTCCATGTGTCTGCAGGGACTGGGTCTCTGCCTGGCCTTTCGTGGAAGGCACAGCATTGTACTCATGCCATGCCTTGCAGCATTGCTGAGATTCCCGTTTTCTTAATTTCTAATATTCTTCCAGCAAATCAGGGGGTCCTGCCCATCCCTCCCCATCTGTACTTTAGAGTATGGGCAAATATCAGACTTTTTCTTTCTCCAGTGTCACTGTCCTGCCAAACCAGCCTCTCTCTCAGGGTTAGAGAAAGAAAACTTTTCAGATTAATCCAATCTATTTTTTGGGGTTCATTTACTCTTTTAACACCTTTTTCCTCCAGTTAAGATTCTTAAATTTCAAAACTCTCTAGAATTCAAAAGGAAACCCAACTCTTCAGACACAAAAGGCTTTGCTATGAAATGCTCTTAATGGAACGTGCTGCTGGTCCCAAAGCATTTTGTCTGGGAAATTCCCAGTTTGTATTTTGTCAATTATTTTCTTTTTAACCCTCGCTACCTTTTCCTGGCTGAAATTGTCATTGCTTTCTCAAGGTGTTCTGGAATATTTGCTGTTATTTACTCCTTTTTCTCTGAAGTGGATTTGAAGCCTGTGCATGGTATGGAACAGCACAGTAAAACCATATGGCAGTAGCCCCTTGTCATCAGCAATCTGGACAGAGATAAGGAGCTGGAAGGGGCAGAGAAACACCTAAAGCATATCTTGGCACTGCAGAGATGTCTATGCAGAAGTTGTCTTTGGCACTCTGAATAGTGGCCATATTCTGTAGAGTTATCCAAGAATAGGAAAGCCCTGATGGGATCCACGTCTCAGCTGAAGAGTTGTTACAGACCTAAACATGGGAAAAGATTGAATCCAGTGGCCAAGCAACACTGCAGAGGGCCAGACTGTGCCACTGGTGGTGATTTCATCCTGCAAATGGGGACAAGTGCTGGCCGGCGGAGCCGGAACAGGGTGAGCAGTGCTAAAGCTCCTTTCTCATGCATGGGATTTGGATATGACTAGTTTTATCCAGGTTCCCAAAATAACTCTTCCTCTGCCTGCCCCTCATCTCTGTAGCTTAATGCTCCAGCAACGCAGCTCCATCTCCCTCTTCTTCCCCCGCTATTTCACAGTCACTTCCCTATCTCCTTTCATTCTTCCACTCTTTTTCTTCTCCTTTTTCTTTTCATTTTCTTCCTCACTGCTGCTTGGGTTTTATTGCTGACTTTTAAAGATGGAACCTGGCTGTAAAACTCACTGTATAGATTATCCATTTTTCAAGAGTGCTGTTGATGTTATGTGGGGAGAGAATTCAGGAGGAACATACATAACTGCAATCGAGCAAAGAGCAAAAATACTTCCTCCAGAGAGTTCCTCACAGTTCACTAAGAAAAAACAAAACCTAGACACTGAATCATAAACCTCCAGCTCAATTACAGACACACAGCAGCGTGGTATCACAGCGCTGCTGTTAGTGCTGCACAGCTACTGCCTGTGTGTCTGCCCAGCATAGGCAAGGAGCTGATGGAGCACTGAGCTAAGTAATTCTTCAGAAATACTCCATTTAGGAAAAGAAGCAGTAAGAACTATTAGCAATTTCAGTGTGTCAAGGAACTGGGCATTTCATCTGCGGGAGGGAAGTGGGGAATCAGTCAAGGTGTTTTCATCAATGAGGGAAGAAAAATGGGATGAAGAGAAGAAAAATAGGAGGAACTCGGAGGCAGAGAGAAGCAAGGAGAAAAAGAGCAGATTGAAATCTTCCTGCACATGAGAGGAGCAGGGCAGGGGTAGGAGGAAACGGGTGTCAAAAGTTTGGTGAAGATTGTGTGAACTGACTCAGTTTTGGAATAACTGGCAATTAAATTGTAAAATTGTCATGGGTTCAGCAGCAGCAGTCATTTTTCTCCTCCTTGGTAGCTGGTGTAGCGCTGTGTTTTTTGATTTTGGGCCTGGGAACAGCGCTGATAACACCAGTGTTTTGGTTACTGCTTAGTGATGTTTTGGTCTGGCCAAGGACTTTCTGAGTTTCATGCTCTGCCAGGGAGGAGGGGAGCCGGGAGGAAGCAGAGACAGGACACCTGACCCAAACTGACCAAAGAGGTTATTCCATACCACAGCACGTCATGCCGAAGATGGAGGACGGAGAGGAGAGACCCAGAAGGGTGGGGGGTGCACTGCGTGGTCGGGCTTGGTTTTAGGTGGTGAGAAATTGTATTCTTTCCTTGTATTTGCCTTGTCATTATTATTATTGGTGGTAGCAGTAGTGATCTGTGTTATACTTTAGTTACTAAACTGTTCTTATCTCAACCTGTGGGAGTCGCATTCTTTTCTATTCTCCTTCCCATCCCTCCGGGAGCGGGGGGGAAGAAAGAGGGGGGAGTGAGAAAGCGAAAACTGCGTGGCTGACTGGACTTAAACCACGACAGTTCTTTTTTGGCGCCCAACGTGGGGCACGAAGGGTTGAGATAACGACAGGATTAATAACCACTCGTCACAATGCTGATTTATTGGCTCTCAAAGTTGTTGTTCTGGTTCTCACGGGTTCAGCATATGACACTTTACTTACAGCCGGTGTTTCTTATCTTAACATTTCTCAGACATGGGCTTTTGGTTAAGGCTCTTGTTATATTGTACTCTATTGCACTGATTTTAAATACAGTAGACTCAATGATCATGAAACTGATCCGGTTTTGGTTCCCGATGTGGTCACCAACTCTATACTTTGGGAGGTATATAATAGAAGTGTTTAGCAATTACACATCTTTTTTCACCTCCTTGGGTGGTCAACCTGTGAGAGAGACATTCTTTTATGCTCCCAGCCCCCCCACCAGACCGTTTACAGCATCAGTTGAGAGCTCTGAAGGGTTTGAATGGCCTTTGGGTACCCTTGAGACCTGCCTGCTGATTGTGATGGGGATCAGCATGTTGACATCCATACACAGTGTGTTTTACCCACAACCATTTTGTGTGGTCCCAGGAGTTAAGCAGAGTGGGGTGTGAGCCTTGTCTGGGGTTAGACTACGATGTATGATGACCAAGAGAGTTTCCCCAAGCCTGGACAGCCAGGAGTGGCAGGGTGTGTGGGACAGTATGGGCGAGTGTCTTGTCCACTGGGTCCCTCCAGTGCTTTGGAAGCGTCGCAGATGGAAGGCAGCTGTATGGAGTCCCCACTGACAAGCTGCAGGAACTGCTGGAGGGGTGGATGAATTATTTTGAGCCTGATGGGCCCATGACACCTCAGGCCATCAGGGCAGAGATGCAGCATACAGATGGACTTATGATCGAGGGGTGGACTTAGCAATGGACACTGTGGCCCAGGCTATTGACGAGTGTGAACACTGCACACAGCCTCTGCTACTCTAAAAGGCTGTTACAAAAGATGGAGCTTGACATCATGGACTGAATGGACTCAGCAGCTTTGTAGGGATTGGTTTATGCACTAAGGGATGATCTCTCTCCCTTTATGTGTGTGTGTGGATGTATACATATACATATACATGTGATGGTATATTGACAATGTGGAATCTGAGCATAACGTGAATGGTATGGAATAAGGGGTGGATAATGTCATGGGTTCAGCAGCAGCAGTCATTTTTCTCCTCCTTGGTAGCTGGTGTAGCGCTGTGTTTTTTGATTTTGGGCCTGGGAACAGCGCTGATAACACCAGTGTTTTGGTTACTGCTTAGTGATGTTTTGGTCTGGCCAAGGACTTTCTGAGTTTCATGCTCTGCCAGGGAGGAGGGGAGCCGGGAGGAAGCAGAGACAGGACACCTGACCCAAACTGACCAAAGAGGTTATTCCATACCACAGCACGTCATGCCGAAGATGGAGGACGGAGAGGAGAGACCCAGAAGGGTGGGGGGTGCACTGTGTGGTCGGGCTTGGTTTTAGGTGGTGAGAAATTGTATTCTTTCCTTGTATTTGCCTTGTCATTATTATTATTGGTGGTAGCAGTAGTGATCTGTGTTATACTTTAGTTACTAAACTGTTCTTATCTCAACCTGTGGGAGTCGCATTCTTTTCTATTCTCCTTCCCATCCCTCCGGGAGCGGGGGGGAAGAAAGAGGGGGGAGTGAGAAAGCGAAAACTGTGTGGCTGACTGGACTTAAACCACGACAAAAATAAAATATATAAATTAAATGCATTTTATAAGCTTGAAGCTCCTGTGGAGACAGGCTGAGAGAGCTGGAGTTGTTCAGTCTGGAGACCTTCTCTGTAACTCAGCATCAGTTTTCATACAGCAGAGACCTGACTTCTTTCCCCTGGCCTCTCCCACCTCTCAATTTGAATAGCATTTCACCTTCAATCCCAAACCTGTTATCTCTCTCACCATTACCCCTTTGATCATGCTGGCTTGCAGTTCTTTTTCCTAATAAAGCAGCAAATTTAGCAGCTCAGGAGAAGGTAATGGGCAGGTTCCTCCGTCATCCTCAGAACCATTAGTGCTCACATCTTCCCTCTCAGTACAGCACATTTGTATGTTTAATTTAAGAAGGTTATCTGTCAAAAGTGATATCTCAAGGTAGCACTGAGCTGGATAAATATGTCAGAAACAATAGTTCCTTCTGGGAGAAACAAATGTTCACAAAATTCAGAGTTTGGAGGATCTCAAGCCTGACTGACATCTCTGTTTCAGAACCACCTACCGCACTCTCTCCACCACCCTCTTGTATGATGGCCCTAGCAGCAGCAAGGGGAAGAGACCAGCTTGGTTGCACCTTCAGCTCAAAAAGGGAAAAGTTCTTGGAGAGGACAGCAAGAAGGTGATCCCATTTGGCATATTAATTCAGCTCTGGGCACATACTGGAAATGATTACAGAAAATGGGACTTATACCCAGAAAGTAGGCTTTAGATCCTTATAACATGGGTTTCCTATCCTTTCCATCCTTTTAGATACAGATGCAGGTAGAGGTATTACCCCCGGTTCTCAGGAGCAATAAAGACAGATGTGTTCAAGTCCAGATTTGTGTCTAGCCAAGACTATTGTCTGCGTGCCTGACACCTTCTGAGGCCAAACAGTAAATCAGATGGCCTCCCCTGCAGAGAGAAGACCGAAATTCTGGCTCCCCCATATACAGGCTGGAGTCACACAAGGAAAAGAGGGCTCTAGGGGGGCCACAACAACTGGCTGGTGGGAAGACATGACCCACCCTCCACACTGGTGAGGCGCAGAAGCTCTCAATCATGCTCAGCCCTCAGTAACTGACCATGACAGGAGTGGTTTGCAGTGCTGCAAGCCTGTGTTTTCCAGTAACCATCCTACCAGCTGGTTCACTTTGGGGGTCGTCTGATAGAGCCATCTGCTCTGGTTTGCCTCGGCCCCTTAAGTTGTTCAGGTCCAACTTGTCGTCTGCAGAGCACCCATCATAAGGTGTTCCTCTGGAAATTCACTAGATTTTCAGATGTTACTGGAAAGCAAGCCTTGGATTACAGAGAACACAACTGCAGTGCAAAACCCAGCTCTTCTGAAAGAGGGAACAGCAAGGATTGCACACCAGTCCCTGGTAAATATGTGAACAAAAGTCATCTCTAAAGCTGGCAAGAGAAGAGGACACATCCTCCTCTCTAATCCCACACTAAGGCCAGTGGAATCAAACATCTCCATAGCAAATAAAGCAAGAGATGATGAGGCAGGGCAAGATGCAGCCTCTCAGCCCCTCCTGGCTCCCAGGGAAGAGCATGACCCCTGTTGAGCAGTGCTGAGAAATGAATCCCATGCTGGGAAAGCAGGAGCGGCCCCAGCATAAACAAAGCCAGTTTGGCTTTTGAAGCTGAATATCTTAATCCCAGAGGTCGGTAGGCTAATGACAAGAAATATCAAAGTTAAAGGAGGCAATCGCTTCAATCAGGTAAGTGATTAAAATCAGCCTTTGAAGAGCCCAAAGGTCCCTCCTGCTGCTGTCAGAAAGGAAGAGGGAAAAAGGCAGCCTCGGGTAAAGCTCAGCTCTTCAAAGCACTTTCAGCTACTGGGAAGCTCAGCACCTCAGCCTTGGAGCAGGGCACACCACTGCTTTGGGTGCCAAAATAGCCCTGGTCCCCAGCTGCCTTCTGCACATCACAGGGGACATGGTCACTCACCTGAAGGATGCTCTTGGTGGAATAAACTTGTGGGGCAAACACTCTGTTTTCCTCTTGTTTTCTCTTATTGAGAGCACAGAGTTCAAAGCCCACATTGACTGGTGGTAAGAGCTGAATTTGGAGGATCTAATGCCAGATGAAAGATGTCATAGCTGCCTGAGGCTGCAGGCTTTCCCCACTGGATCAAATTTGCTCAAAGAGCCACACAGGTTAGGTTTGTGCTGGCTTTATCCCATATAAGTGACTTGTCTGCATCACTCTCACATCAATGTGGTCGCTGGCCTCATGGTACCAACTCTGCAAAAAGGTGGTCAGATGCTGGTAATAGATTTATATCAAGCTGGTGCTGCACGATGGTGCTCAGGTTTGGCTTTAATGGATGTGAAGAGAAACTCATCTCTCTGCATCCACTGCAGAGCTCAGGAGGGAAACAGCCTGGTCCAAGCAGGAGCAGTGATGGAGAAGATGAAAAACCTTCTGGTGATGTCTCTTTGACTCCAGCAGGAGCTGTGGTGACTAGCTAGGACTAGTCACCCATTTCTAAGACGGTGGCAACAGCAGCTGAAGCCCATCCCAGGTCCAAGCAGTCAGTGGTGCAGGTCTTCCTCACCTCTGCACCTTCTGCATGTTGCTTATAGGAACACTCCCAGCCTGTTGCCACCACCTCAAGTAACTACTTTAAGCTGTTCCTCCCCATGCAGAGGCATTTCACAGTGCTTGGAAGAGAGGAGCCCTTTAAGAGTGCAGCTTAAAGGCAGTCTTAGCCTTAGCTAAGACTTTGGTTGGTTGCTTTGATCCCCCAGATCCCAGCCACTTACCCTGCCTGATCTTTCAAACCCCCTAACTCCATCATTTTACCCTGCTAGTGCTCTGAGCCAGCCATGTGCATCAGCAGGTGACAAACAGCCTGAGAGGAGAGAAACGATCCCAGGCAGTGCTCCAGGGGGACTGCTAATTGTTCCATAAAGTATGTGGAAAGCAGTTCTTTGTGGGGTTTTGGGGAAGTGCTGATCAAAACCACCACATGCACGAGGTAATCTTTATTATGCAAACCTGAAATAGTGCGGGAGCGGAAAATCTTTGTTATTCTTCCTGTCCCCATCCCTCTTCTCATGCGGAGCCATTGCTCAGTCTTATTTGTGGGCTCATCCAGAAATATTTTGTGGGTTCCCGTGCAATGCAGCTGTGGCAAAGGTAGTTCATTTCCTGCTGGCAGCTAACAGAAAATTCACAGGATATTACTCCTGGAGAGATTTCTTGTAAATTTATGTGGTTTATTGTAAAATACACCTCTCTCAGGAATGCACATCACAAGAAAGCAGCAGCAACCTACAAACAGAATTAAAGCTATGGAATAATCAGGGCTTCTAACAATGGTCTTCAATGTAGAATACAGATTGGGATATGACCCTTAGTGACTTGGTTTACCGGTTGTCATGGTTTAAGCCCCTCACACGGCTCATTCACTCACTCCCCCCTCTTTCTTCCCCCAGTCCCGGAGGGATGGGGAGGAGAATCAAAAGAATGTAACTCCCACAGGTTGAGATAAGAACAGTTTAGTAACTAAAGTATAACACAAATCACTACTGCTACCACCAATAATAATAATGACAAGGGAAATGCAGGGGAAGAATACAATTGCTCACCACCTATACCCAGCCCGACCAAGCAGTGCACCCCCCACCCTTCTGGGTCTCTGCCCTTAGTTTTTACATCCTCTGCATGATGTGCTGTGGTATGGAATACCTCTTTGGTCAGTTTGGGTCAGGTGCCCTCTCTCTGCTTCCTCCCGGCTTCCCCTCTCCCCTGGCAGAGCATGAGGCTCAGAAAGTCCTTGGTCAAACCAAAACATTACCAAGCAGTAACTAAAAACACTGGTGTTATCAGTGCTGTTCCCAGCCTGAAAGTCAAAAACACAGTGCTGCACCAGCTACCAAGAAGGAGAAAAATGACTGCTACTGCTGAACCCGTGACAGTGGTGGACTTGGCAATCCTGGGGTAAAGGTTGGACTTGATGATCTTAAAGGTCTTTCCAACCTAGTTGATTCGATGATTCTATGCTTTTATGTCAAAGCCTGTCAAATGCAACTGTATTCACACTTGTTATGAACTGCGCTTAATGTCATGGACTGACCCAGTCTGGGGACACCACAGTAGAAATGGCAACGATAACCTGTGAGGAAGGAAGTCCTCAGTCAGTCCAAACCTTCCTCCATATTCTCAATTCCTTGCAGCATGTCCCAGGGGGAAATTCTTCCATCATCCCAAATCTGGTAAACAGTGTATGCAGAAATAAAGACCATCAGCATTTCACTGACAGGACCACATGCTGTGATGCTGAGCAGTGCTAGTTTGGGTGTCTGTATGGATTTCCAACTGCATGTTCAGGTACATACAGCTGCATATATGCCCCTGGATACTTCTGTTGCTTTAACAGCATTTACTAGTAACACCAAGTTACTCAGAGCAGTAAAGAATGGAGATGGCTGCAAAGAATTGCAGAAAGACACAAGAGACTGGGTGACCAAGCAACCAAGTGATGGATTAAGACTAATATGGGTAAATATGAAGTAATGCACATGGGCTAATACGCAATTCTGTATTTCTAATATTAGGCTGTGAGCAGGCAGGATGGGGATCTCGAGGCTATAACAGATTGCTCTGTGAAAACTCAGAAATGCTCAAAAGAAACAGTAGGAATTATTAGAGAACAAAATAGAGAACATCTATTTTGGTGCTTTATGCCACCGAATAAATTCATGGCTTGCCTGCATCTTGAAAGCTGGGCACAGTCTGGGCTTTCTGTTTTGAAAAGAATAAAGTGGAAATGAAAAAAAGTCCAGGGGAAAGCAGCAAAAGTCATCAAAGGTATGAAACAGCTTCCAAATGAGAAGCAGCTAAAGACATTAGGACTTTAGAGAATGGAAACCAGAAAATCAGAATGGAGAGGCACAGAAGATGGAATGCAGCACAAAGACAATAGGTAGGAAATTACTCTTTGTGGTCTATCCTAATGCAAGCATTTGGAATCATTAAGTGAAAGCAGTAATTGAATGGTTCAAAACAGGCAAAAGGAGAGAGGCACTTTTCACATATCACGCAGCTCAGCTGTGGAGCTTCTCACTGCAGGAGCCTGCAGATACGAGATTCAAAAAGCAGCTGTGCAAGTTCATAGAAGAATAATCCATTGAAGGCCTTTAAATTCAACAGAAATCTAAGACTCTGGCTCAGGGAGTGCATGAACTGCATGTTCCTGGCTCTTGGGACAGTGATCAAAGGAGGTATCATTATATTCGCTCCCTCTCCCTTGCAGTCAAAGGCAGATACTGAGCTCAGTGGATTTTTGCTCCACTCTAATGCAGTTGACCTTAACTGAGCACAGTGAAGGAACACACTCTCTGATGTCTAAAAGCACTTTAATACAAATTTTTCTCTTTTTACTCAGGTTTTATGCTTGCGAGCATCCTATCTTGCACTCTGTAGTGTATTTGGGCCATGTTGGACAGGCTTTGAGAAGCCTGCTCTAGTGGAAGGTGTCCCTGCCCATGGCAGGGGTTGGAACTGGATGAGCTTTAAGGTCCCTTTCAACACAAACCAGTCTGGGATTCTATGGTTCTATGTGCTAGGAGTGAAGATCAGCAGGGCAAGGTGGAGACAGAGCTCTGGGCATGGGGCACCATCTCCCCCATTGCTGCTCTCAGCCTCCCAGCCACATCTCCAGTCACCCCAGGAAGCATCCTGCATGACTTTTGACCCTCTGAGTACTACTTAAAACTGGTGGTTGGTGATGATGTGGTATATAGCCATCACCAAAGTGTGGCAGGGTTTATTGTGCAGGGTAATAGGTTCATCATTTCTCTTTGAAGAACTCTAACTTCAATGCGATGTTTTACATCCTTGGGGTTGGAAAGGGGGAGGAGGAGAAGGGGAGAGATGGGAAATGATAGTGCATTTAAATATGTTTTATCAAACCCTGTAGATTACTTTAAGTGATGTTTTAACAAGATACAATTGCAAGAGTTGAGCAATGTTTCTATCATTATGCTGTTGTGTTTTTCTTTTTATTTAACAACAAAATACTGAATTTAATTTACAGGCCTTTAGCCATGGTAGATGAATTTTTATGGGATAAATTCACACTCCAGTTTTGCTATCAGGTTGCACTACAAGGAGCTGGGCCTTTTTATTATTATTAGACCAGGCTGTCAAAGCCAGTTATATCGCTCTCCTAAAACTAGATGCAAAATCACTTGCCTCTGTGCAGCATTTATAAAAATGGGGCTTTTCTTACTGCAAAATTCCTTATTTTTAATTCTTGGATGAAGGGGGGGATCATAATCTTCCTTTCCTCTTCTTTCACCCAAAACAAGTCATTTCTACAGAGGCTCTTCCAGGCAGATGAAACCTGTGCTGGCTTTGTGCAGAACCAGAGGAACCACAGAACATCAGTTGCAGGGGGTCTCTGGAGGTCTCTGCCTCAGGGTCCTCCTCAAAGTAGGACTAGCTCCAATGCTGGACCAGGTCAGCTATGACCTCCAAGGATGGAGATCCTGTGGTCTCTCTGGGATCTGGGCAGTATAGATGGAAACAAACAGGCATCAGCAAACAAACATCATGTCCAATGCAAAGGCTTCCACGGACACCACAATTTGCCTTCTGCCTCCACCCCGAAAACAAGGAAAATGTCTTCAAATCAGTGTTAAATGCCAGTTCCCAGCGTTTGCGCTCTCTCTAGAGAGAACAGCGCCAGAACTGATACATCTTGTTCCCTTCCACAACATTTGCTGTGACCCTGTCAAAGTCATTATCATTACTCAAATTAGGCCTAAGAATCTAACTAAAAAATGTGCATAGTAATTTATGCAGATCGCTGGGTAAGCTTTTAAAATGCTGGGCTGAGGAAAAGAAAACCAAGGAGCACATACACAAACTGAAACCTGCAGTCTTCTTGGCCCTAATTCAATCTCTTCTGCCCTGCCTGCAGGTGCAGAGACCTGCATTTCTTTCTGTGGTCATATTCTGTGAAAAGTGACAAATTAATAACTCGAATGACAGCAGGTCAACAGGAGCAGCCTCTTTACAGATCTTGATAGAGAAAGGTACTCTTGCGAGAGTGGTTTCCATTTAAGATGCCTCTGAAGGGAGGCAGTCTCTGAAGGAAGAAAACTGCGGTTTAAAAACTTATTTAAATGAAGAAATGGTAAATAGGAAAAGCAGTGTCCGTTTCTCTTATTATATGGGTATGATACAGGTACAGAAAATCCTCAGCAGAGGAGCTGGCTCAATTTACTGTTATCAGAGGGGATTAGAGCTGAAGATCCCCGATAGCCACAAGAGCTTTCCTGTGTTATTAACTAGGCTTGGCAATATTTTTCCTCCTTTAGAACACAAATGAAAATCCTCTTCATTTGCAATGCATGTTGAATATTTTCTGCTTTAATGCAGCATTTCTCCACTGCAGTATTACCACTAACTTCTGCTTCGGCAACACTGTTCAAGAGCGTACACTGGCAAGCCAACACCTACATTACTTGCGTTCCACATTTTGCCCAAAGCCCTATCTGTAGGATGCAGCAGTAAGAATCAGCTCCCAAAGGGTCAGGGCACGACTGCTGCCCATGCATCCATGGTCTGGAAGAGGGCACATGTGCAGAGTCACCAGACAGAGAAAGCTCCAGATCCAGCCAGAACAGACAGGAATGGACAAAGAGGTTGAATCCCTCCTTGCATAACCCCAGCAGTAGCCCCGGCATGGCCAGTGTATTAGCTACAACGTGTGGGTGAAGCAGTCATCTTGAAGTCCTTGGGTTGAGAAGCCCAACACCAGGCTGAGAAAGGGGAGAATATGGAGCAGCCCCATCCCTCCATCATGCCAGGAACCATTGCACAAATTAAGAGAAACAGGTTCCCTTTTGAGAGACCAATTGCAGTGCCTCATTCAAGGCTCTTTTGAATAGCTCCTTCCCAAGAGGTTTTTCCATTGAGCATCCTCCTTGTGCTCAGAACAAACATGGGTTTTATAATTTCATGCTAATCAACAGTGCCCGCATGTGGGGAACAGGAGATGTGATAAAGAAGCCACAGAGACACAGCCACCCAAGGAGGCCACACAGAGCTGCTGCAGGAGCGTTTGTTTTAGAGCCAATTTAATTTAGGAGCTGTGTGGCAAAATAGTAACCTAAACAGGAGTGCACATTGAACACCAATAATTAGCAGCCTTTCATTACAGCAAAATGCAAAACAGCTTTTTTCCCTTTTATGTCTCCATCCCCGTTCCCACAGCAGCTCTATTAAAAAAGTGATGATTTACTGCCGAATGTGGCATGAATCAACTGCAGTTTGCTGGAGGCTCTCACTCTGTGACTTAGGGATGTGCCGGCCCTCAATGTACACATGCTGCACACATCAAGGAGCTCTGTCTGTGGGACCTGTCCCCACACACCCATGGTGAACAGCCAGCCTCAGGTCACTGGGGCACTGGTGCAGGATGAGATTCTGCCATTTCCACTTAATTTCAGTTGATTTTTCTTACTGTAGAGGAGAAAAGGAATTTCTTCATAGAAGTGAATGGAGGTGCTGATGAGACAGTGGTGCAGCCCATGTTCTTCCTCCTGGTTGATTTTCTCACCTGTAACAATGAGTCCTGGCAATGTATTCCTAAAAGCCTCAGGTCCTGGAGTCACCAGGTTGCAAATTGCATGAGCTTCGATTTTCTCATGTAACTGAGGTTGTCATATTGGCATTTATCAGGAAAAGCCAACATCACTATCCCCATTTCACAGGGAATCTGATGCTCAGGGATGCAGATGACAGCGTAAGGTGTCCCAGGAGCCAGACACCAGATCTCAGAGCCCATCCAGGGCACAGCCATCTGCAGATGTGGAGACATGAACTGCAAGATCCTGTCTGGCCTCCATCACTGCAATGTTCTCGCAATGCTTCTGTCAGGTAGAGGAAGAAGCCCAGAGCTGTGAAGAAGTAAATCATGCAAAATGACTAGAGGTTTTAAGCTATAGCATAAGAAAATGAAATGTCTCAGATGTAACATTCACCTGCTGTCCAGTTCTGGAGATGTCCAGCCCCTTGGATATCTCGGTTCTCTTTTTTAAAGGTCAATTTCATCTACAAGCAAGTCTGGAAGCAGGGTATATCCAGAGAGCCTAATTAGAGACTGCTGTAGCTATGGAAGAGGTGAGAAAGAAACTTCCGGATAACACTGTCCTCATCCCCAGGACTCCCAACCATATTCCAACCGGTTTCTCTCATCCAAGGGATGAGTGCATGAGCTACCTAGTATTAGAGGAGAGATTCTTTGGCTCTCCTTTGCTCCATGGATTCCCACTCCAGCAGCTTTGTGGGAGCAACTTCTCAGAGCTCCTAAGGGACCACATGTCTCTTTTCAAGTCAGTAACAGACACATGTGGAAGCTACATGGGTGAAAGTGCTTACGAAGTGTTGCCTATACATCCCTAGCAAGGTGCTGGACCTTTGGGAGAGGCCAGAGCAGCCCCATCCCACCTGCCTGATCCCTGCCAAGGCTGAGCAGGATCATGGCTCTTCCCTCCATAAAATAAATGAAGATCTACTTTGGATGCAGCTTTAAATCTCTGTTCAGAAATGGAGCCCAGCCCAGCCCTCCTCATGCCAAACTCCTGGGAGGAGGACGGAAAACGTTGCTCCTGCCATGTCATGATCTCTGGTGAAAAATCATTCACTTGGAAAGCTACCCACTGCATTTACCTGCTCACAGCTGTGCGGTGCCCAGCGATGCCCTGCACGAGCCAGCAATGCCAGCAAAGCAACATATTGTAGCTGAAATTCCATGTGATAAATGGATGGTAGTAAAGACAAGTGCGCAAACAAGCCACAAACCCTGCCAACAAACCACAGAACCCAGCCCGGGAGCATTCCCCAACTCCTTTGCCTCTGGCTGTCCTTTCCCTCTCCCAGGGGGATCACTCCAAGCCCTGGCCAGCACCCATTCCTCCCATACCACTTGCTGAGCCTGGCCCACAGCATGAGAAGCAGCAGGCTCTGAACAGCACTGCAGCAGAGGCTGAGAGCCCCGAGAAAGCCCCCAGCCAGCAGCGTTTGGGCAGCACACAGGGTTCCTGCACAGCCGTCTGCTGCCCAGCTCTCCTGTCAGTGCAGTGCTCAAGGCTCCAGTGAGCTTTGCGTCAAGACTTTTACTTAAGTTTTCAGCTTTATTATACCCTTTCTCTTGAATTTAATAGTGCATTTTTGTAGCCATCAGATGTTGTGACAGGAGCCTGCCTTCCTTTGTTGTTGTTGTTTGAGAAATCCACCTGAAATCTAATACAAGGGTGAAAATCAATATTATAGACCCACAATATCATAAATTGAACAGGGGCAGAAATTCTTTCATCCTAACCCTTCCAAGCACACTCTTTCATTTACCTGAGACTTAGAACATATAGGTTGGAATGAACTCATAAGAGGTAAATCACATCAGGTGTTACAGAAAGCCTTGGAGGAGAGGACAGTGAGCTATTATGTTGATATTGTGTTTGCTTTTGCAAGTGCGCTGCCATCCTGCTGATTGGCATTCCCAGGTACACAGCGCACTTGATCATGCCCCCATGGTACTTCCCAAGGCAGTCGTCAGCTTCTAGAAGGTGTTGGTAGGACACATGGCCCCATGAACCTTCTCCATGCTATAGGCTGCCTCTGTGTCCTCCTGCTTTCTTTCCCCCCCAGCTTTCTCTAACTAGCAGTGGAAGTTGCACTATGATGAGCAAGTGCTCAAGGGTTGGGAGGAAGAAAAGCAGCACCAAACCCCAGCTTTAGCTCTCTGACATTTTCCTCTTCCTCCCAAAACCATCCCAAACACCTCCCTCTGGTTAAGAGGAGTGTAAGCCCAGGCAGCTGGCTCCTCAGAGGACCAGATGGACACTGGGATGGCAGGCAGCGCTCTGGATTTGTGTAAGAGCAATCCAGATGGTTTAGACTTAAGGTTCATGCAGCCCACTGTCCTTGGTCTGACAGCAACCAGTGCCAGACATTGAAGAGATAGTACAAGAACAGCAAATGTAGGTATTTCCTGGATGTAATTTTCAACCCTCCAAAGATCTGCAGCTTTGAGAGGCGATGTTTTTATATTTAACAGCCCTCCATGGAGTCTTCCCCCCATGCATTTGCTTGATTTTTGAACCAAAATAAAGTTGCTGCATCTGCTGCTTCTGCAGCAAGTCTTTCCCCAGCTTAACTGCACACTGGGGCAACAGGAGCTGCCTCCCCCTGGGCTTGAGCCTGTCAGCTACAGGTTGCATCAGATGGCAGGAGATATTGCCCTGGAAGAGCCAGTGAAATTTGTTTCTTATTCATCCTCTGCACATCAATCAGGATTTTAGAGTCCTGTGTAGATTTTTGAGGCACGAATATTCTCAGAAACAGTCAGTCCTAACAGACCACATTTAACCACGTGCCTCCTCACTACAGCCTTTGGAATAGCTTCCACCACGTTGTCTGCTGCAGATGGCAAACTACCACATGTTCCTCTATGGACCTTTCCATTCCTGTTTTAAAAATAGCATTGTAACTGTCACTTTTCACTCTGGTATTGGGGCAGTCTAGAGCAGAGGATTGCGCCCTACAGTGGACAGGTCCAGTGTCTCATTCTTACCTTGAGAGCATGTGGGTGATACTATCTGGCCCTGGCAACCTGCTGCTGTTCATCTTGTTATCTTTTGCTGTAATCTCCTCTAGCAATGACAAGTGTTCTGTAAAGAGAGGCTCTGAGGTGCAGAACTCCCTAAGCCTTGGTGGGCACAAACACAAAACAAGACCTGTGTTTTCCTGCTGTGGCTTTCTCATCTCTAAGTGCTCCTTCTACACCTGGGTTGCCAAGTGATTTCCCAGATCCTGAATGGTTTTGTAAGCTGCTCCTGCATTTTTCCATGTGACCAGTTAATTTTTGTATTTATTCTCTTCTCAGTTCCTTATCAGGATATTACCTCTATTTTTCTGAAGATGCTTTTGTATCCTCCTAGTCTCCTGACTTGATGTTTATACATACCTTTTCTTTGTCATTCTTTCTGAAGGGCTTTATGGAGGTGAAGGTTGAATATCCCAGTGGAAGTGAATGAACTGTAGCTGCTGGAGGGCATAGCTTCTCCTAGGGAAGATTGTCAAGCAAAGGCCAGGACGTGGAGTCCTTGTGTTGCTCCATCTAAATCCCACTCACCACTGGCATGGCCTGACGATGTTTGGGACATCTTGCACATTTATGCAGATCACATGGTTGCCCAAATAATTGACCATGCACGAGCACACCTCTGCACTCAGACCCTTGCACAAGCAGGAGAGACAAATGTTGCACATTCATTTCATTTCCTAGAGAAAGAAACTGGCCTCATCTTTTCAGGATCAGTCACTATGGAAAGTGATTTGATTCTCCAAGGATTAGCTATGGAGGATAAGAAATACATACTCTGTCCATTGTGCAGATGAAATATTTGATGACTAATTCTTTGTGACATGTATATCCACTTATGACTTCTGCCTGTTTTCCTAAACTCATGAAGATAAACGGCATAACAGAGATCAGCAATCATATATTTTAATGCACTTGGAGTCTAATGTCTCTAGTGAAGAGTGCACATGGCAAGAATGTCTTATTTCTGAGGATGCTTTACATCAAGTGCTATTTCAGATGATCTCTAGGTTGGATGCCCTGCTATTCCTTGGCAAATACAGACTCCCCGGGTCTTACAGTCCCAACACTGACAGGCAGCAGGATGCATTTGCAGGGAATCTGAAGTGGCAACTCAGCCACTCATCCATCTCCTTAAAACCAGCCCTGTTCTTTCCTGAGACACCACAAGAATCACTGTTCTTCCGTTTGGTGTTCACTACTTTCCTTCTCACCACAAACCCAAGAGGACAGTAGCACCCACAGCCACACACCAGCCTCATGTCTGGGTGCCTGGAAGAGGTGAGACATGGCAGGAGAGGGGTGCATAGGTCCTGTGGGATTTGTGCTTTGTTGATGGCATGGCATGAGAGAAATATGTGGGTTTAGAAGCTTTCAGGATGTCCTGGTTTGGGGGAAGAATCAGGCAGGTTCATGCATTGTGAATTCTCACATTGTGTTTTGTATCCCATGTACTTCCTTCACCCATGGTTTCCCACTAAGCCCACTCAGCTCGTTGCAGACCTAAACTGACTGACAAATCCTCACAGCGGGTTAAGAACCTGCAACACAGCAGCAGCCCCAGCTGTGGGGAAGAACTGACCTGCTCCTGAAGTCCCGCCAGCCTCCTTCTCTGCAGAGAGTTAAAGGGGAAAACCCCTGAAGCCCTTACTGATGGAGCAGAGATCATGCTGGGTTAACTTCTCAGCATCAAGGGTGGCTGTGCTACTCAACCTCTGACTTCTTCAGTATGAAACCAACGAGTTTTACCAAAAGGAAACGGGTATTCTATAAAAAGCAGTGTTCCAGAATATCACCCAGAATGTGCTTCTAAAAGAAGGTGCTCGCTGGGCTATTAAACTTTAAACACTGGAAGTAAAACACAGTTACTGCATGGACAGAATGGGATTGCAGTGTTGCAGTAGTGTAATCACTGTGCTCACCCCAAAACTGAGCAAGTCTGTACCAGTCACTGCTGTCCTTATCTATTGCCCTGCCCCATGAGTCCTCTCTCCCTTTCATGAAGATGTGCTGAGATCCCCTCTGACACTGGACTTCATTTGCTATGAAGGTTTCTGACCAGCATCACTATTTCTGGTCGTTGTGGCATCCTTGCTGGGAAACAATGGCATTTACAGCACGGGGCAGATGAGATCACCATCAGAAGCTGACACCTTTTCACATCCTGCTATAAAACAGGCTGCAGGAGAAGAGCAATAAATCATTGTGGTGATAGGCTCCTTCAGACCAGACCTGCAGGGTTTGAAAGAGAAGCACTTGCCCCAAGATAGCTGCAGAGAAATAGCTGATGGATGATGGGGGATTTGAAAGGGACAGGGTCTCATCCAGACCAATCCATATTCTGCTGCTCAGATCCCCCTGACATTCTCTGCAGAGAGCCTGCCAGGAAATTACCCATGACCAAGACCTTTCAGCATGCAGGGCAAAGCATCCTGAGGCATCAAAATGCACTGATGGGCAGCAAAACCCTTCCTTTGCCACCTGCTCCCTCTTCCTCCTGCTCCCATTCCTGCTGATCCCAAAATGGACTATGTGGTAACAGGAAGGAGGGCAAAACCTGGTGTGGGAAGGTCTTATTGCATCCTCCCTTGGCCTCACATGGCTTTTTCCTTCTGAAAAAGCTGGACACAGCCCTGGCTGATGGGGTGTGAAAGGAGCTGGGGTCTGACTTGACTCTTCTCAGCTCCCCCAGTGGGATAGGGGGAAGTGGGAGCCAAGCTGGCACTGCATGCACCCATGCATTACTGAGATGTCTTGGGAGGAATTCAAGGGTTGGTAAAGGACCCAAGCAGGGAACATGTGTCATTCAGGATGTTTTAGTTAAAATGATAAACCCAGCTTTGGAAGGAAGCATGAGATGGATTCATTCCAGGATTACTCAAAAACCTTGCTCTGGGGGAATATACTTCACTTCCCTTTTAAGTTTAATATCGCATTAGAGACTGTTTTCTGGGATGGTGGGTACTGTATTTTGAATACTTTATCACCAGACTCTGAGAGCTACTGAAGTGTCTTGGATAACAGGAATGAATAATGTATCATGCATTCATTGCCTACCAGACTGATTTGTTTACTAATAATTTAAAGTACATTATTATTTTACTACTCGCACACTGATTTACTTCCAAACATTGACTGAACAGATATCATTAAATTAGAATAATTTTTAACTCTAAAAAGATACTGTTTACAACTTGCTCCTTAGCAAGGCATTTGGGCTGAGCTGCATATATTTGCCTCTAGGATTATGGGTCCAAAATGATCATCAAGCTGATTATTTCTAGGATATTTCAAGACTTCCTTCTCTACCCAGGGTCCATTCCAGCTCTCTGGTTACTCAGCTCCTCAGCAAAGGACCTCAGTAAGAATAAGAAGAGTCCCTCATTAGTAGATCCTCTGCAAGATACTTGAACAGAAACCAAGCCTGAGGCTCCATGGTTTTCCCCTGGACTGACTCTTAACCCTGTGAAGAGCCTGGGCATCATTCTCTATTTCTGCGCATAGATCTGCAGTGCAAAACTAGTTACGGGGGGATCCTTTAGTATATTTTGCAATGCACAACATTTTTGTGCTCATGAAATTCAGAATCAGGATAACTCAATCTCTGAAACCTTTCTCTCTATTCAGACTGTAGTGGAATAAAGTTCATAGGTTATAGCTATAGAAAGGCAGCCAGGTTTAGGCTGTGCAGCTAATAGCTGTTGCACATATTTGCAGTAACTTTCACTGAAGCTCAGCTAACTTGTAGTGATACTATGAAGGCAAAGATCTGTTTTATGCAAGCTTCAGTGTCTGCAGACCCAAGGCTGCTAAATGCATTCCTAATACTTGCATGTCATTCAGCAGTTTGAGTAATGGGATCTATGAAGAGGAATGAAGAAACTGGGGCCATTCAGCATAAATCAGAGGAGATAGAGAAAGGGCAGGATGGAAGAGGTTGCTGTAAAGAGATAGGCTGGTTGTTTTCCACGTATGTGGAAGCTAGGAAATGGTGCACTGAAAATGAAGTATGAGATATTCTATTTACTCATTAGGAACTTCTAAAACCCATTTTGTAGGTAATAGAGGACTGGAGTAGATTGTCTGGTGCAAATGCAGCGTCTCCTTCAAAGGAGGCTGGAAGAAGTGGCTGGACCAGCACGCACAGGGTGAGATGGGGCTGACCCTATTAGGCTGTGGTGAAAACCTAGCTCCAATCTGGACTCTCAGGCAGCTTCTTTTTTATGGCTATGGAACATAGTGCTGGAGCTATGGGGTGAACTGTGT
Organism: Ara ararauna; assembly: GCA_028858755.1. NCBI lineage: Eukaryota > Metazoa > Chordata > Aves > Psittaciformes > Psittacidae > Ara > Ara ararauna. The sequence goes on from CM054395.1 coordinate 5,964,396, forward strand.
GAACGTGTCAATGCCTTCAGAAACCTGGCTTTAAAAAGAAAGAAATGTATTCTGGATTATTTATACGTCAGGACTTACATTTGGGATAATTAAAATGGTGCTGGAAGGGGGTTCTGGATGGATTTACTGCTGGGCATGCTCAGCCTCCATCTGCTCCCAACTGGCATGTGAATATGGTTTGGAGGAGGAGGAAGGGTCACGTCTGCACAGTTTGGACCCTCTCCATTCAGGATCAATGGGGTCAAAAGATGTTTATTCTGGAGGCAGGAAATCCCCTCCCACTGGTGCTACATCTGTTAATTTGCTATGAAGAACAAACTGAGGTTTCACAAAACCTCAGCACTGGCTCCCAGCCTGACTGCTTGCAAAGCCTCCAGAGAGAAAACCAAGGCTGTTGGGCTACAAAGAGCCCAAAGCAGGCAGCCTAATTGGAATTTTCCTCCCCCTTCAGACCTAGAGAAGTTAATGTAAGAGAAGAGGAAAGCATCCAGACAGTGCTCTCAGGGATGAGAACTGGAGAAGGTGGCACAGCTTACAGGATGAGAAGGAAATTAAACTGCAGCATACAATACCCCAGTATCCCAGCTGCAGGCTCAGCCACTAGATGAAACCGATATAGTTTGTTGGACTCTTTATTCCCAAAGCCTCCTGAGACTTTGGAGTGAAAGCAAGAAGCTGCTCAGGGAGAAAAGAAAGTTTCCAGCCTGGAGGAGCAGAAGGGATGGCATGTTTATTTCAAAAGAGGGAGACCCAGGAAGATAAGTGCCAGCACTGTCAGAACTTGCATTTTTCTGAAGCTCTCACAATACTGATGGAGGAGCAGTGCACGATGTCAGTGGTTTGAAAGCCTCGGAGCTATTATTGATACAAATGTAAAGCAAAAGCTACAGCAGCAGTTCCCAACCTGTCACTTACAGCCAGCATAGGTCCTGTGGAGAGAGACCCTACTGCTTTGCTCCAGGCAACTGTGGATAAGAAACCTCCAGCCCAGCTAACACAGAGTGCAAAGGGCTGTGATGCTTACAGAGCCTGAGGGTAAAGGAAAGCACTGACCTTGATCAGTGGGGATGAGGTGGGAAGGAGAGAGCAGCCTAAAGGGGGTGGAGGAAAATCAGCCAGTCATCAGGTACCCAAAAGACTGCCTGTGGAATGGCTTGTGTGGAAAAGCACCAAGGTTAAAACACTTTGGGCTACGAAAATGATTCCCTTAACACATTGAGAAAACAGACTTCTCATACATCACAGAGAGAGGGGCTGGTTAGTCATCTGCAATTGGCATGTTTTCATAAACACAGCTCCTGGGAGCTGTCAGGAATATTCCCTCAGTGCAATTCCTAGGAAGGATTCATAGTGTGCCCTGCAGATGTGTGATTGCACACGACAAACTGCTGCAGCTGCCTTGGAATGGTCAGAGCCTCAATGAGATTACTCAAGGACTTGGTCACAGTCCTTTGCCTGGCCTTGAACAGTGCCAGTGATGGGGCAGCCACAGCTTCTCTGGGCACCCTGTGCCAGCGCCTCAGCACCCTCATAGGGAAGAGCAACTTCCTAATGTCTCATCTCAATCTCATTTTAAAGCCGTTCCCCCTTGTCCTATGTTGATGGCTTCTGCTGGACTCAGTGGACTTGCACTGGGAGCCAGAACAACCCAGCAGTGCTGATGGGGTCTCAGCAGTGCAGCTAAAGGGCGAGGATCCCCTCTGTTTCCATGCTGCCTGCACTCTTGCTAATGCAGATTCTGCAGCAGCACGGGGTTGATTTATGCTCGACTTGTCCACCAGCAGCCCCATTTCTGCAGCCTCTCGAGGTCCTAAAGATAGCAGCCCTGTCCCCCAGAGCATACCGACCATTCACCCCAAATTATAGGGAAGCGACTCCAAAGCCTGTGTTGTCAAGGAGGGAGGTTTTATTCTGCAATAGCTATAAGAACTTCGGTATGTTTCCATGCAATTTAAAGTATAAATTAATAAGATTATTTTTAATTGAAATGGAGTGGATTCTACATTCTTTGCTCCAAACTCTGCATAAGCTACAATTTCTGATGCCTGACCTGCTCATGTATCTAAATCTCTCTTTCCTCATTCATATTAGGACTGGTAGAATTAATACATTATTCAGTGTTTTAGTCCTTCCGTCCATGATCCAAAGCCATTTTCTGCAAATGTATTCATTGCTTCCTCATGTTTGTTGACTTGTTATATGAAGGACTTTCAGCCAATATAGAGTATTTGGGAACATTTTGCTTGGTTTGCAAAATGCTATCTGTGGTGGGGAGGTCATTTCAGTCTCAAAGTGTTGTTCCCACCTCCTGAATCTTTGTAAATGAAGGATTAGTGAATTATGAATGCAGACGTGTAATAGGTATGGAATATTGAATAACAAGTAGTCAGGTCTACTTCTAGTTCCAGAAATCCACACAAATATCCTCACTTAGTTTTGCTCTGGTATGAGGAAGAACTTGCTTCCCAGAGGCTGGTGGAGTTGTGTACCATGAATTCCCCCATGTCTACAGCTAAGGGCTAAGAAAAGGACTCTATAGGATTGCCCAAAACCTTCATATCAATTGGGAACATACCGTTATGAGTATGTTCACCATTTAGCTGAAGTTTGCATTATATCTAGCTGTAAAAGCTCTCCAGAGATACCTTGGAGGGGTGTCTGAGCAATTACACAAGGGGGTGGGTGGGGAGTGCATGTTCAGAATTGCAGCTACTTTACTCAGGGCACCACTAAGACGTGCTGAGTGTCCTGCCCTGACACAAACCTCTTCCATGCCACTGCCAAGTCAGGTTGAGCAATCAGGAGCTCCTGAGCTTGGCCCGAGCCCTTGTTGCCCACATGGCTGCATGCAAGGAGCTTTGACAGGACTCGACTGGAGGCTTTGCTGGGTCCCCTGAGACCTCCACAGAGCTGGGGGTACTTTCCTGGTACCCTGGGGGTAGCAGAGCAGCCCCCATCCCACAGGCTCTCCCAAAGGACAGGCTGGATCCCACCTGTGGCAACAAGGAGCACACAGGTACCAGCGTTCTGCACACCTACAGCCCAGTTCCACCTCACTAAAGAAACCCCAGTCAATATTCCCCATTAGAGAGCCACTGAAGTGGAAGTAATTTGGCCATGAGTTGTTGCTGGAGGTCTGATCTTCCTGCTGTGGGCTGTGAAGGCTCTTAGAGTGAAAGATTGCCTTTTGGAGAGACAGGGTTATCCTTCATGAGACAGGAACATTGACAAGCTGGGCCTTTTTGTCTTCATTCCACCTCTGAAATCCCGCTTGATTCATTACACTTTGCCCTTCTCGTCAGTGTAATGAAATAAAAATGTTTATGTTGATATATAAAGATAGCAACATTGATTTTCTGTGGTACATTTGATTACTATCAAGCTTCCAAAACCTTCCAGAGGTCCTTTTTTATGTTATTGCAACACCTTTTCAGACTCACGGCTTTTTCCAAATTGTATTTTCTGCTGAGAGAAGCACGTGGAAGGATCTGAAAAGGATGCAGGTGAGGTCTCAGAGGAGCCATTTCAATGCATTAAAGTGTTGAGACACTGATTTTACAAAGAAAGTACTTTGCAAATTACATATTTGCAAGAACTTGAGATGAAATTATAAGACTGCAAGCAAAGTTATTTCACATTTATTAGTACTTCCTCTAGATTTTCATCTCAGCTCAGATCCCTGGGGTTTTGGATCTTTGCCCATCTTTTGGTACTATCTGTATTCCTGTTTCAGTGTATAATGCCTTCTATATGTTCATAGGAATGGATGAGCAGATGTGGGTAAGTTGTATGGGCGCTTTAAATATGCTCAAAACCAGAGCCAGCTTTAATGCTTACACAACATATTTGTCTCTCTGTGTTAAATCTGCACCTGAAGAAGAAGCTCCAGACTGGAAACCTTTGAGAGAACCGAAGCATTTCATATCTACAGCTAAAACTTACACCTCAGTCTAACTGAGGTCCTTTTTACATGCCCTTTTGTGCACTATACAATGGGAAAAACACAGAGGCTGTGCTATCACAATATTCCAAATCCTTAAGATGCAGAAAGCACAAGGAACATTTCTAGTCCTTGTGCTGTTCCAGACCAACAGCCAGAGGCTGTTGGGACCGTCTCTTGCACAGCCGATCTGCTCCAGGTGCTAAGCTGCTCCTACAACAAACACTTGCTTGTTAAGCAACTATTGATTTACTGAGGCAGAATGTTAATTATTATGGGATCCATGAAAACAGTTGTTGTTTTCTTTGTTCATAACAAACAATGTTCCCCAATTAATCTGGGCTTTGTTATGAATGCAGGGAAGATCCTTCCTAACTACCGAAGAAATTGATTTTTCAGGTTTCAACGTGTTTACGTTCAGCACAACTTCACCATTTCCTTGTTTGCTAAAAAGAAAGAGATATAGATGAAGTTGGAGCAGGCCTCTTCCTAGAGGTGTTCACTTAGAGGTTTAAATATCAGCTTCCCAGCAGTGCCTGGAACTACATGTTTGAATAAGGCTTGAATCAAAATGGTTCAAAGAAGGGATCTGATGCTAATACACTGGAAACAGTGCCCAAGCTTTTCTTCAGATTACAGCTCAGTCTGCTTTTCAGATTGTTGATTTAGGGATTTTGCACTGCCTTTTACTATCTTTGGAATATTATCTTTTCAACTTGTAACTTAAAAGAAATCCCATTCCATTAATTCAGACTTTTCTTTTCTTTGGTATTTCACTCTACCAGTCAGCTTCCTTGTTGGGGTCCCAACTGGGAAAGGGGCAGCTGAAAAATACCCTTTTCCTCCAGTGAACCCTTCGTTTTGGCTGGGATGCAGCACAATGAACCATCTCCTTGGGTACAGGATGAAGACACCCATGGGGTGACCCCTTAATCTGCAGAACCCCCCTGGTCCTGGGGCTAATGCACTTGTTCAGGATGTACCAGAGCTGAAGTAAAGCCTCTTTGGATCTCCTTCCAAGAAGCCTAAAATCAAGTCTGTATAATACTTTGAGGTGTTCCTCTCAAGCTCTGTGACTACCAGAGCTGGTCTGTTCAGCACAAGTGAGATTTGCAGCAGGGACTTAAGTATCTCGCAGCCATGTGTAATTGCCATGGTCTGGAAGGCCAGATCCTTGTGCTTCTTCCAGAAGATATTTAGTATGGTTCCTCAACCCCACATGTCCAGAATACCAGCTGTTCAGCTATAAGAGGCACAAGGAAGTGATGTGAGTCACATCCCTGGCGAGTGCCAGGGCTGTGGAGCCAAAGCAGCACATTGAACTGAAGCTTGCAGAACATCAGGAGCAAAGCCCTCAAGCTGCGGATCCCGTGGGGTGCAAGCCTAAAGGGAGCTCTGAACAGTTCATGGTCAGTTCTGCACGTAGCTGCAGGCAAAAACTTTAGCGCTTCTGAGATATTAGTGAAATAAATGGCTGTTTCCCCAATATTTGCACCCTCAAGGTCCACTGGGAGAGGTGGCAATCTAGTATTTCCACTCCAGAATAGCAGACAAATGCCTGTACACCCTCACCAACCTAACCCTAAGCAAACTCGAACATCTTCACATCACATTTCTCCTCAGTCTCCTCCAGAATGCATCTGAATCCTAGGTGAAAACTCATTCAGCATTAAACACTTTGCTAGCCAGATTAGCCTGAGGGGTTGCTTGTAATTGCAGTATTGTTAGGGCTGCTTTTCATTTAGAATCATTCTGTTAGAGATGCTTTCATACCAAGCCCTGTAATTTTCCTAGTAGTGGGCTGCGTGTAAACTCCTTGCTAAGCTGATAGATGTCTTTCTCTATAAAGTCAATTACTGTAGAAAATCCACTAATACAAAAGGCATAATGCAATTATTTGGAATTGATTTCTTATAAGCTTATGAATAGACATTTGGGCAAGTTCAAGTTTGCTAAGAGAGTTTGTAATAATAGCTGTCACGTTTTACATTAGTTTTCTTCCCTGGGGATTTCAAAGCACTTTAAAAACCCTGAACTAGCATCTCTAAAGAGAAAGCATGGCCCAAAGCCCACTTGCCTCTTTCTGGGGAAATCTGCATTCAATTCTCCCTTTCACCACGGCCTTCCAACACAATCCTTCATAAGTCTTCAAACTACTCCTACAGAATGAGCAAAAATGCATGCTCCTTCTGCAGGGCAGTGGCAGAAAATAAACCCTAATGACTGGCAGCACAAGAAGATGCAAAATGATGTGGGAAAAGTTCATTTAGATCAGGGATCTTGGGGTGAGAGTCAACTGCCCTGACTGATCTCTTCTTCAGATGCCGATTCAGCTGGTCACCTTGCCTGAAGCCCTTTCATAAAGCAGTTGGGATGCCAGAGGAGAGGATCAATCCTATTTGCATGCCTAAAATGGGAGAGATGCCCCACCACCAGTGCGAGGGGCCCTACTTTTCTCCATGGACTTTAAAGGAACCTAAGAGTGAAGAATACAGATTTAGGCTTTTCACAATATAAAGCTGAAGGCCTCATCCCCCCTATACCATGGAATTCCCAGCAGTTGATCGAGAGCTATGGACACTTTGGGGTTTTAGCAGTAAAACACAAGCGGTGATGATCCAAGCCAAGTTGGACAGGGCTTGGTGCAACCTGCTCTAGTGGAAGGTGTCCCTGCACATGGCAGGGGATTGGAACTGAATGAGCTTGAAGGTTCCTTCCACCCCAAACCAGTCTGTGATAATAGTAACAACAGTGATGATAGTGAGCCATGAATGGTTTCAGGAGGTTGTAGACCCCTGCCAAAGAGCCTCAGGGGAAGGAAGCAAAAGGATGACAGCCAAGTACAGACGGCTAAAATCCTGGCTCACTCTTAGTGGTTCATTAATGGTTCCTGATGCATTTATGAGAAACATTCTTATGGAACATTCTTATACAATCGCTTTGCAAAGCTCCAGAGTTGTCCAAATGCAGACCTGCCACGAGGAAATAGGAATGATGCACCGCAATAGGCTTTAGTGAGGGTGTCAGTGTTATTACTGGTCATTGACACTTACAGCTAAGAGAGTTTTCATTAAAAATCTAAATAAAGCTGAGGTTCTGAAGTAAAATTGAGTTGCGTATTCCCCATGCAATGGATTCATTCGGCATGATTGTGAAGAACAAGGAGTCACATTTCCATTTAGTTTCCCTCGAAGATGAGCTTTGTATCAGTATGCACACCAGGAAAAGCAGCATCAGCACAGACAGCATTGTCTGAAATAAATCCATTTTTCATCTAGCACCCCCCACATTTGGCTTTTTTATTTGGTTTTAAAGTTGCAGTGGACGTAAAATAAACCTGCTCCTTCTTCAGTTATATTTGCATCTGTTTGTATCACCTTTTAAGGAGCCAGATAATAATTAATAGACTAGATAATTGCACCATCAAGGCTGCCACTTTGTAAGGATGAGGATTTACTGCTTCAATGTTTTAAAACTCGCAGAACTGTTTTAGATGTATGGGCATTCTATAGCATTTCCTGTGCAGCACCTCAGAAACCAGGCTTAACTGAAGGGATTGTAATCAATGCCACTGTTTTGAAAAGGACCTGAGAAAAATACAGGCATTATAAAGAAATATTGACAGATTTAATAGATTCTGTGATGGGAGCTGGGAAATGGCTCAATTAAAGCATGTGTGTATTACAACATTGGGCAATTATTAAATTAACAGATGGCAGGGGCTTCTCCAAGCTCTCAAAATGGATCTTAGCAGCATGCAAGTGATGAAGGGAATGTCATATGATAATGCAGGCAGCAGTCTGAACACCCCTCTCAATCACTGGCACATGGGAATTTGGGGGTTGAAACTGATGCCTTGATCTCACATAGCAATAAAAGAGTAACTCATATGATGATGAAAAGTCTGTGTATTTCCCCCAGTCAATCATAAATTGGTCCCCCAAAGGTGATTTTCCTTGTTCCCCAAGTAGCAGCAAATCTGCTGGAGGAAAAAATATAGGGGAAGATAGACGAACCAAAGCAGGCTAACTCACAAATAAGGATAACACACCACCTCTTTGCCCACAGTCTCAGAGGCTGGAAATGCACATCTGAGACCCAGGAGAGCATAGGTCACATCACTTCTGTCCTGGAGGAATCCTGGTCACATTCTGCACCTCCTGTTTGTGTCCTAGTCTGGATCTCCACAACAAACTGCTCCAAAGCACAGAGTAGAAATGAGCACTTTTCATCTTTCTTCCTTATCCTGTTCCACTTGCTTAAGGGACTACATTTCACTGGAGTAAAGACTGTAACATGCTGGTAACCATCACTTCCTCCATTCGACTCCTGAAATCTGCTAAGCAGCACAATATTTCCAATGAGGGTATGTGGGTTCAAACCTCCTGGGAAATGGTGATTGGAAGAGCCCCATTACAAGCAAGACATGGCCCTTGCCTCTGCTCTGGACATGGAAAAGACTGAGCATGACTTTGACCCTTGGCTGAGCCCTGTCCCCTTCAAGAAAGGGGCTCTTCACTCATTGCCACTGGCATTTTTCTCAGCTGCAAGGATTTGTTAGGTTGTTATTAAATCCAAGAGTAAAAGCTTGAGAAAGGCTCCTTAGCCTGGAGGTGAGAACAGTCACTTGGGAGCTCGGTTCGCTTCAGGGAACAGTTAATTGTTTATACACAGCTTCACAGCGTTGAAAAAGTGAGATTTACCATCCAGGCTGGCTCCTTGGACTGCCAATGGTCAGAGCACTTTCCCAGGCAGATGACTGATCCCATAGATCCCCTCCAGCAGAAAGAAAACTCAGATGACATCAGCTTCGTGAGCGGTTTGCAGCCCCAGGCCTTCATTTTCAGCATGGAAAGTTTTGCATTAAATGGAAAACCGAGCATCAAGCCACATGGAGTGTTGAAGATTTGGAATTCAGGGAAGGTGGAGAGTAAAACGTTGTTTTAGCTCTCCAGAGCCCAACAGTTTTGGGGAGAAGTTCTGGGTTGGGTGTCACATGGAAAAATAAATCAATCGTTCACATCATTTTAGCTAACACCTCTTTTTCAGACACAATTTATCCAAAACGGAAGCCTGGAATAAAATCAAATCCAAGTTAACTCTTTCACTATTCTGACCTTCTTAGTACCCCAAGGTCTGGTCCGCACCCAGAGATCCCCTGGATGGCAACTGTGAAGATGCCGTTTACCTACAGTAATCCTTTATAAGGATTAAATAAGCAATGAGTGGTTGATGGAGTTTGTACTCACAATCTGATGGTCAAACATCTCAAAAGCAGCCTGGAAAGAAAAGTTACCTTTCAGAAGTGCTTTGCACAGGTAATAACAATTCAGATGTATTTGCCATGCACAAGGGAACACATCTTTGGAGGTAGAGGAATCTGCTACTCAGCAGCAAGAACAGCTGAGCTGGTGCACCTCAGAGACTATCCAAGAAAGCTCTTTACTATCACACAGCCAAGAAAATAGAAGTTAGACTTATACCTTCAGATATAAAGACAAGCGACCAGAAATCTTCCACTCACCCAGGCAGGGACTGGGGATGTATTATCTGTAGAGAACTACATGGAAAACAAAGACACATCGGAGATTTGGGAACCAAAGTCCTGCTTTCAGCAGTGGCATAGAAACACTGGCATGCTATGGGCCAGGTTCTCAGAGGTATCTGGAGGTTTAGAGATGCAAATAGACTCAAGTTATTCAGAGGCACAGTAGCCAGAAAAAGAGATTTTTCTTAAATCCAGATGCAAAAGGTCTGAAACAGCAGAAATATGGGTCAGGGACTTCAACCTGTGGGGAGGGGAGAGCACAGGAGGTGCTGTGAGTCGGTTCAAAGGAGGCCCCAAGAAGTGACTGAAGAAATTACTTTCATCCACACCCTACCACAGTTCATAGCCTTGGCTTCCAAAGTACCTGCATCTCAATCCAAAGTAAAAGAAGAATCCACAGTTTGAAGATATTTGAAAACTTCTAGTCCAGCCCATTTGGAAGACTAATATTCCAGCAAGAAGAGCAAAACAACCATAATGATCCTGCTCTCCAAAGAAATCATTTATGCTTACAGAGAAAGTAAAAATTGAATTGGGCATTACGAAAAATACTCTGTGTAGCTGCAACTATAACCTAGATAATTCATTTAGGCTAAATATATGGTTGTAATTGAAAATCCAAATAAGGTATGCATATGCATTGATCCATGTGATTTAAATCAAGCTATAAAACATCAACATTATCCTGCCAAAGTGCTGAAGAAATGGCAGCCAAGCAGAATATGAAAATTCCAGGGAGACCATTGCACTGGCTGGGAGAAGGATTTAATTGATTTTGACAAAGAAACCTATTTGCTGTTTAATTGATTCCTATTTTAAACTCAGTGCTCTCAGACCTAGCAGAGAGAAGCAGCAGAATAGTGATTACCCACAGCAAATTACAGCTGCCTGGCTCAAGAATGCTTCAGCTCCTGGTTATTCTCTATTTACTAAATTACTACTGTGGCTTTTCAGAGAAACACTAAAAGCTACTCGTGTAAGTACACGAATCTCCCAAGGAGTTACAGGCTGATTGAAAGAGCTGTTCAGATCACCAGAAAGACCTCAGGAGAAGCAGTAAGGATCCTCACTTTATTCCAAAAGGATTCATGCTCTTCTGTACCTCCTGTAGGCTGGCAAGAGCTGTATTTGCTGGGTTGCAGGGAAGAAGGGGGTCACAAACTGCATCAGTGCTTGTAAAGTCAACTTGGGAAATCCTTCCCGGCTTTGATAAATGCTTCTCCAGGAGCTACCACTGCTACAATGACCTCTAGTCCATCATCCCTGTTTCTAGATAGAAACCATCCAGCAGCCTCATGGACCCCAGGAACAGCTCCATGTCCTGGTGCAGCTGTGACACTCACCATTGTGCTGGAGCCTACAGGGCTGCTGTATTTAGTATGTCTCTGAAGCCTTCCAAGGGGCTTCACAAGCACCACTGAGCCTGTATCTTCATGTCGGGGAGTGGGTGAGAATGATTTTCTTCCCATCTTAAAACAGAAGCAACCCCTGCAAGTCAGGTACTTCCCTCATGCACAGACTCCTTTAGACTGCACTGGAGCTGCATAAGAAAGTCAGTGGAAATAGGAAAAAGGACCTTAGAAGCTGCTTGAGTGGGGAAAGCCACTGAACCACCCATGTGCTGCTGGAAGCCTTTATGTAGCAACACTCTCGCTTGACCTGGGAACTGCCCAGTGTAAGACCATGCTTGGCTCTCACTGCTTCACAAGTACTCTCTACCAAGCTCACAAGGAATGCAGAGACAGGCACTGGCTGCTGCTGGGGCTGTACTAACTCCAGGAGCAGCTGCTCCAGGAGCAACAAGGATGGTTTATTCGCTCTCCTGAAGCCAGCACTGGGAGCACAAATGAGCACTCACAAAGCATCATCTCCCTGTTGTTTAAGCCACTGTTTCCCCAGCCCCTCCCTGACAATGACTGATGGACTCAGGGCAAAGATTTTTCAATTTGAAAAATCCATTCTCATTTAAGAAATCATCTTCCTCTGAGCTCATCCATTTGTCATACGGTGCAAGGCAGAGCTGGGGTTGCAGTCGGCACTGCTGGCACACTGCTCAACAGGGAGGCAAGGACAGAAAGTTTGGTAGCTGCAGCTTGGAGAAAAAAGAATAAATCATTGACTTTGCTTCAGAACAGTTAAAGAAATGATGCTTGGAAGTGGTAAGAGGTGGGCTGGATCTAAAAAAATGTTATCATGATTATTCATCACTTTATGGCAGGTCCCTTTGTGTCAGGGTTTAGACACTTTGTCCACCTCTCCTGCTGAAAAGCATCTTGCATGGAGGAGCAGAGGCACAGAGCTGGGGGTGAGACAGGCAGTACACAGAGATGCCCAGATACACAGCTCCAGGTTGAAGCCATCCATGCAGATGCTTCAGAGACGGAAACAACTTGAAGACTTGACCTCAAACCTCTGTCCTGAGAAACACTGAAATCTCATCCAGCCCCAGCAGCTCTGGGAACAGGAATGACAAATGACGGCTATATCCAGACTGGCCTTTTACCAGCTCTCCCCTAATTAAAAGCAGGATTCCGAGACATCACTTATCCTCATCACAGTGTGGCCTGAGGGATCCCATTAAGGTGGCTGAACACTTATCAGGAAGTATCCTTACAGGAAGATGTTCACAGACCCAGAGGCTCCCATTGAATCTTTCTCCTCACAGATGAGGCTGCTGTGGGCACCTGAACTGACCCAAGGAGAGAAGCAGCCTGAGAATTTCCTTCCTGCTTCCAACAGAGCAACTTCCCAAATCAAAGTCTGCAATCAAATGAGGAAGAGCAAAGAGAAGCACAGGTTTTCTGTGAGCTTCACCAAGGTGCATTGCCAGCACCTCTGGATGCCATTGGAAGAGTTTCCCAAGGAAAGGAACTCAGAGACATCCAGATACATGATGAGGGATAAACAGAGGAATTATGGAAAAGGCTGAATCCCTCCAGGGTGGGATGCTGCAGTGCCTGCCCATAGCCAGCAAAAAAATTGAGCTATGTGGGGGACAGCTAACACCAGTTAGGGCATCTAACACCAAGAAGCAGCTTGTGAGAAGTGTATTGTACCTACAGTACAGGTGTATTTCATTCTACAGCTTTAAAGCCTGAGCTGTGAAAGTGTACCACATTGTCTAACCTGTGGTCAAGATTCTCCAGTTCTGATTTACAGTCATAATAAGTTCCTGAATTCATGGTTTTCACAATAAGAAGACTTGTTTAGCCTCATGGGAGCTTGAAGAAAGTAAAACTGGAAACACAGAGGTCAGAGATTGCATTGAGAGACTGCATTTTACTTATTTTTGTTTCCAAGCTTAAATTACAAATGACACAAAATAAGATCCCTTTCTGCTTCAGCCCAGCTTCCACAGCCAGAGCCCAGAGCAGCTGAGAGTACTCAGTAAGCACGAGAAGCCTCACATCTGCCCCAATATGGCTTTTGTGCTGATACAGATCTGCTGTGCAGAAAGTGAGGGGTTTGTTGTTTATCAGCCAGTGCAGTCCCTGGAGGGGCCACAACCCCACCAGGTAAGTGTAAAGAAGACACATACATGAAGGCATCCTCATAGGGAACATGAGCCCTTCAGCTTCTGAACACTTCCTTGTCCTCCCATTTTCACAGAGAAGCAAATGAGCTTCCAATTCATCTGCTGCACACAAACCTGCTCATCAGGAAGTGTTCTGTTGACACCTGTGCTACCTGCACTCATCAGATTGTACAACTTGAACTACTTTGTCACAGACAAAGCCCAAGAGGTCCTCTGCTCCACCACCTTGCTGAGCCATCCCTGCAGGACAGCCAGCAAGTGCCAAGATCTGATCCTTCCCTGTTTTAGAGCCACTCCTCCCATGGCTGAACCCTCATCAAAGCATAAAGGCTTTGCCAAGGCTCATTTGCCCTCCTTGGTGTCATTGTTCAACCTCACTAGGAGGATGAGGGGTTGCAGACCAAGCCACACCAGCCATTGCATCACACAGGGTGCTGAGGAGGGGACAGAGAAAGACACACAACTGGTACAAGCACAAATAAATCAAAGCCCTAAAATTGCTTTTCTCTGTTTCACAACATGGCAGGTGTCTCCAGTCATTTCTTACAGGGTAAACACTGCATTTGGTGTGTAATTTGTTTGGTAAACCCTACATTTCAGCTATAATTACCACATCAAGGCTGCTCAATGAAGATGACATTTAAAGTGACCTTCAGCTCACAGCTGCAACAACCATCCCATGGGAGGTGGAGCAGGGAGGGGAGGCAGCACATCCTTCCTCTGGAGAGAGGTGCTGCGAGCATGGCAGCCAGATGTGCCCCCAAAATCAGCCATTCACAGAGTGGTCTTTTAGTGAGGACAACAAGCACATCGAAACCAAGCTATTCGATTTCTCTGCCAGGACCACTGCAAGATGCAGGCAGTTGGTATCTCCTCAAATGCGAGGGCTCAGCATGTATTTAATTCTAACAATTAACAGCTCCAATAAAACCAACATGTGTGATGATATCACCTTGGAGGATGATCCATGCAGGAATGGTTACCTGCAGCATGAGTCTTCTAGTGTCCCTCTTGCAAGGGAATATTTCCTCTCCAATGTTTACTTACCAAAGGGCAGATACATTGCTTTGCTTTGCACTGAGACACCCACTGAGACACTTGGATAAGGTACAAGCACAGAGTGCCTTTAATAAGAGGAGCCTTTAGCTCCCTGCTATCTGGTTTCTTTCCTGTCCTCCTGCATTCTCCACCTTGTCCAAGTCCTGCCCTAAGTGAACCCCCCTTTGTACAGCTCTCCCGTACTCCAATCTTCCAGACGCACAGTTTATCCCTCCTCCCTCATACTCACTGAATTCTCATCTTTAATCCTAATCCATTGTTTTTCCATCCACCCTCTCACCTGTACTCTACTTGTCCCCAGCCCTCCTGGTGTCTTCTCCAGCTTTCTCACTCCTTCCTTTTCCACCTCTCCTCAAACTCCTCCACATCCTTCCGTCCTCCCCACTTCCTGCCCTCACTTGGCTTCCCAGAAAATTGCCTTCAATAACTCCCATGCCACCGTGCCTTCCAGGACATGGGGAGGGGGGTACGTAAGAAAAATAGGCAGGAATCTGCCTCCTGCACTAAGCTCTTGCCAGACTTCATGAAACAAGCTTAACATAGACAAAAAGTATCAGTACTGAGGATGGCGCAAAATCCAACCATGTCAGCATTCAGCTTGTTAATTATCCTCTAAATCCACTGCTATAGAAGCTGAAGCCGTTGCTGAAGCTAAATAAATGCGGGAATCGGAGGGAAACCAGGAAGTCAATACTGCAAACTAACTGCTTCTGCAAATGAGTTTTCATTACCAGAGGGGCAGACACCAGTGTCCCGAAAGCACCACAACAAGGGTAATTATTTCCTGGCAATGCTCTGCATTCACACAAGGTACTTTACCTTGTTTGCAGCAGTAAAGGGCAGCAGAGCTATCGATCAGGTCAGGCTCCTGTCACTCCTGGAGGCATCAGGGGTTTTAACGAGCCATGCAAAGAGCATTTTGGAATTGTCACAAGTTCACGTTTGGTTTGGAAGGCAATTGGAAGTAGATTTATTGACCCCCTTCCCTCCCCTGCCATCAGGGAGCAGAGGGAAGGAAAGCTGTCCAGATCCAAGTCTTGCCAGGACCTGCCAGAAGAGGCCCCTGGCAGGGCTCTCTGAAAGGAGGAAGAGCTGAACGCTGACACCAGCAGATTTTTAGCTGGAAGAGCAGCGATGTGCTCCAGTGAGGCACCAGGTCACTGCAGAATGCTGTTGCCGAGAGCACCCGTGTCCTTCTCCAGCAAACAGATTTATATTCTTAGGGGCTCCTAAGCCCACACTGGTCTCACCTGATCATTTCAGGTCCGCACAACCCAGCTCAGAGCATAGGGAAGTCCCTCCAGGTTTCTCTCCCATCCTCTGAAACACCCAGTTCCCTTCTCTAATGCAAGGAAAGGAGATGCAGTAGGGAAGGGATGGGGAAGGCTACAATAGGAAAGCAGAGGGCCAAGTGCTAACCACCAAAATAGAATTCCTGCGTGCCCACATCAGACGACAGCAGCAGCTGGAATATTGCTCACACACCAGCCAGGCACAGCATCTTCATCCTTCAGCACCAAGGGCAGCAACTTCATCCCATTCGCATTTCAAATCAATTCCAGTCAGCTTTAGGAAGACTTGAAGTTCCCCATCCACAGGGACTTAAGGCAACACAAAAGCTGGAACCAGCCAGCCTGAGCAGAGCCCCAGCTACCCAAGCAGCCCTTCAGGGAGGTAAAAAAAACCTTTAAGCATGGTGTTATTGTACAGCAGGCAGTAGTACAGCACTTACAGAAGAGATGACAATATCCAAGCATGTCAAGAAACACAGAAGTGAAAAGGGGAAATTAAGTTCCTTGCAAGCAGCTAGAGAGCTTTTGCCTTTCAGCAGTTGCTGAGAACTTCAGTTTCCCAGTCTATTGCTTTCATGACAAAGCTGCTTGGGAAACCCTCCTTAAGCACTTACCCTTGCCAGTTAGAGGTCACAGTAACATGTTGGCTAATGCTCCCTAACTCAGCTCATGAAACATGACAGCCTTTTGGAGTGATGCCCAAGGTAGCCTTCACCCAGTGCCAGCACATTCCCAGACCTAGAAGTCAGGCATTTGAACAAAGAGCAGCAGGAACTGAATGAAGAGAGGCAGAAATACATGAACATGAGAATTAAATAATTAAAATATGAAACAAACTGGCAGATGGAGATGGTGGCATCTACCAAAAGGGAAACAAGGAGCAAGCACCCCTGTGATTGCATTTGAAATTCAAATCAACCTATAACAGTGTTATCACATGTGACCACAGCAGAAGCAGGGAGGAACAGCAGTAGGGGAGGGCAAGATATAATCACTTGGTCTATAATTATCAGCATCAAGGAGCACTACATCATTCCCAAAGGCTACTGAGAGCCAAAAGGGACACCTCAAAGCATGTCTTCCCCACTGAGGTGTTTGTCTAGGGTTGTCACATTACCAACACATTTCTTAGTTCCATCCAAATTTACTTAAAATATGGATAGTCAGAGAAGCTTGGATTGAACAGAATGATCTGGATACTTTCCCAGAGCTCAGATGAGTTTCCATCTCAAACACTGCAGAAAGCCAATCCATTTGGCATTTCCAGTTTCTTTCTCACTTTATCCTCCTCCTGTCTCTGCAGCATGGATTAGACCAAAAGAGCAAGAGGAAGTAAGAAAGTCCAACTATTCCTAACCATGGCTGCTCTTGGTGAGAGTGTTGCCTTTCTTTCTTTGTGTAAGATCTCCATGATTCTCCAAGTGTTTTTAGGTTAAAGAAGAGGTAAAACACATGCAGAGACTTCCACTCAGCCCCCTCTTTTCAAGTAGAGCTTTAGGAGCTGCCATGAGAAGCTCATCTTAGGCATGGGGACTGTGGCAAAAGAACACCCACGAGAGCTGTACAGGTGCTGGGGTTTCCTAATCCAGCACAGAGAACCAGGGAGACCCCAGCCACATGCAGCATTTGAGTTTCCACCTGCTGGTGAGCTACTCACCAGCTCCCAAGGTAAGAGCAGCCAGCAGTGCTCACAGGACAAACAAGAACATGCCCCATTGATCCATAAGCAGAAGCAGCCTGATTTACTAGGCAAAGCACTGTATTAATATAGATCAGATGTGCTGCACTGACAAATTGATATCAAGTGCAGGAATGTCTAGCTATTTCTTAAAAAGCACTTTGAACCGGGTGAGTTTAAAGCCAGGCTTCAGGCATTCCAAAGTAGCAAGGCGCAGCTTAGCTATTGAGAAGCTAATAGATACCATATTTCCCACCAAGCAGCAGGACTAGCTCCAACACTGCTTGCAGTTACTTCACCTATAGTTGCATTAAGCAGCCTGGATCTTCTTCTTTGAACTCTTCCAGAGGGAAATTGTTCAGCAGTGTCAGAGCAGGCAGTGGAGAGATGACCACTGCAATTCATCTCTCAGATCTCAACTATGGTTTGCTCTGACAACATAAGATTGCCTTATTTTGACTTCAACACAAACTAATTGCTACATGAGGAACACAAGTAGGACAGCTGTCCACTAGCTTCTCAGGCATACTGAGCTCACTGAGGTTGGTTCCAGATCTTCATCACATCAGGAGTTAGGTTTTGGCATCAGTTATTCCATTGATGCAACACAAAGACCACAGAACACTGGCACAGCATAGCATAAAGGCATCACGCAATAATGCGGGATGAAGAGCATTGTTAGAACAGCGGTCACTTCTATTTGAGAGGAGGAAGTTCCACCTCTTCACACCTGTATTTGCTCTCCCCAATCCCTGTTTCTGACCTCCATAAAACAAGTTAAACCATCTTTAAAAAAAAAGGTAAGCTTAGAAGCAATACTTACATGGGAGCAGGTTACACTTCTTTCCTTGAAGACAAGAGATTGAGAAGCAAGAAGACCTTTTCATTTAGAAGTTCAAAAGGCATTTTTTCCATCAGCCTTTAACACTTCTGTAGCTCACCACTACCCCACCACAGACTGATGTCTTCACCAGGTAGCAACAGACAGCTACAGAAGGAGAATTAGACCCAACAAGCCTAATAACAAGGTATGACAGGATCCTGACAGCTTCCCACAGCTTCTCCAAACCTGAGAAAGTGCCGTCAGGACACTTATGGCTTGGAAGTGAGAAGGAATTACACCTTCATATTTCTCAGGGCAGTGGCAGGGCTTACCAGCTGTAATCCTTACTGTACCACCGATTTCTCACCAGTTATTGTATTCCTGACTGCACTGCCAGCTTGGACAAGTACAGTTCACCTTTGTTGAGCCATACTCACTCTTGGAGAGTTTCTCCAGAAGAAACTGGAGACAGGAAGAATTTTTGCCTGCAGGAGTTTTATTTTCAGCAGTTATGATCTAAGACAATCAGCTTTTAGGAACACAATTCTTTACACTGTACTAGCTGAGGGTTTACAATCAACAGCAATTATCATATTGGACATAAGCAGTACCTTGATACACTGATGAAGGACACACCACAGCTTGCTAGAGAGGTGGGAGCATTGCAGAGCTTCAGTGTTCTCAACATTCCTGAAGGCAACTACAAGCACTTAAAGTGGCCCTGCTGCTTCCACCACCTTCTTCAGACGGTCTTAAAGGATTTATTCACTAGTACCTGATAAGCATTCAAGATGTGACATAGGAGCAGATTCCACTTCTGTGCTCACAGCCTTATCCTTTACATGAGTGGCAGAAGCTTCATGATGCCCTGCTCCTGCTGTCTCTGCCCCCTCCTCCTGAAGGGGTGATGTTTCCCTCTCCTCCCTAGGGGCGAAAGGTCCCACCAGCCAGGATAGAGGTGTGTTGTTCTTCAGGTAGTCCAGCAGCTCCTCCATGTACTCATGGATCAGAGCCAGCTTCCCCTGGCTCTGGGTCAGGACACTGCTGGACAAGTCTTGGAAGGACTTTGCTGCTGAGAAATAAGCATGAAGCTTCTCTATGGTACCAAGAGATTGTTTCACCTTATCCTGAAGGCTTGAGGGAAGACCTTGGATTGCAGACACTATTTTACAGCAGGTGATTTGCAGCTGCTGTGTGATACTGCATGCCAATAGCAGGGCCAGAGACTCCATCTCCTGGGAGGAGGCAGAAGTTAAGATCAGAGGATGAGTTACTCTAACATGGGCATGCCCAGAGCCCTTTACTCCTCTGCTCAGGGTCATACCTCTGGATCTGCAGAGCTGTTGTCTCCACTCTCTTTGCAAGATTTCCTACTCCAGTCCAGCCACATCTGGTGTAGTTTCTCCTGCGCCTCCTGAAGCTTTTGGTTAAATCCTTGCTTAAGCACTTCGATCTGTAGCAAGGGAAGGTCAGAGCATCAAGACAGATCTGCTGGTGAACAGTAGAGCTCTTTATCCTAGCATTGAAGCTGACAGCAAACCAACAATTTGGTTCTCTCCTTCCAAGAAACTGGACTCAACCTACCAGGTCAATGATGGAGCGAAGCTGTGCCAGGGCCTCCTGCATGCCCTGCCAGACCCGCTTCATTTTGTCTGTTGAGCGCAGGTAGGCAAACACACGAAGTTCATCAGGGAGAGACCCCAATCGCACAAAGTACCTCCTCTTCTCCTGCTGCTGCTCCACAGGCATCATATCTGCACCCTCCTCAGATGCTGCCAGTTTGGCTGAAAGATAGATGAAGTATCTGCAAGTGGCTGAGCAGAGATGTTTACCACACAGAGAAAAAAAAGTATCAGGAGATCTTGGACTAGGAGCCAGGTAGCCTCCAGCATGGCACTACCCATTAACCCCATTCCAGAGTAGCCAGTTGAGGAATGGGGCTGGCCATCCCCAGTTTTATGGTTCCTACTGCAAAGACTCACATATATGATTTCCTTACCCAGCTCCTCATTTCCAATAGGGAGAGAGTCATCTTCGGTCTCCCCCAGCACAGCTTCTGCTCCACTTATAGCAGTCTGGTCCACTCCAGAGTCCATAACCATCCCCACACTGCTGGTCATTGCTGACCTGGCAGCCTCCATGCCACTCTGAAGAGTCTCCTTAGTCACATCTATCACCTCCATCACTTTGCTGCTCACAGCGTCCTTTGCATCAGCCACTCTGGATGACACCAGCTCTTTTGTGTCAGAGATAACCTGCAGAAGATGAGACAGGTCAGATAAGGGATTGAGTCATGTAGTACACTACAATCATGAATTGCACCAAGGTAACAGCACAGTGTCTGCCAAGTATTCACTCCTGTAGGAGCTTGTCCTATGCACCTAGGGGTAGTTTGTTCCTGATATAAGAGCCTACTTTGCTCCCAAGGTTAGAAACCCTGCAAGAACCAGGCCCTTCTGCCAGCCAGGGACAGCACAGCCTTTGATTCTTACCTGTTCCACTGGCTTCTGAAGGAGTGGGATCTTTTCCCCTAGTTTGTCCAAGCCCTTGGAGGCATACTCACTGGCTGCAGCAACTGAAGGCAAAAAGAAAGTGTCAAAACCTGTTCTGGAATTCCATCTCAAGTTCCATCTTCCTCAGCAGTTTGTACTGCAGGGATCCTCAGTGAAGATTAGGTACTGGGAAGAAGTTCCTCCCTGTGAGGGTGCTGAGGCGCTGGCACAGGGTGCCCAGAGAAGCTGTGGCTGCCCCATCCCTGGCAGTGTTCAAGGCGCGGTTGGACACAGGGGCTTGGAGCAAGCTGCTCTAGTGGAAGGTGTCCCTGCCCGTGGCAGGGGTTGGAACTGGATGAGCTTTAAGGCCACTTCCAACCCAAACCAGTCTGTGAACTTATGAAACTCCCCATTCACATCACCAAGACCAAGTCTGTTATAGGCTGAACGTGCTTGTCTTGACCTCCTTACGGATCTGTTCACTTTGATAGCAGCCAGTTCCCACTTGTACAGACATAACCTCCATCTCTGCCCAAGCCTCCACATCCCAAAGATCCATGATCACATAGAAACTGGCAGAAGCAGGGTGCCTTCCCTGGGTTTAGAGTGAATTCAGGCCTGTCACAGACTATGTCATCAGGCAGGTTCAGTGCATGGGGGATTACCGTGAGGCTCCAGTGTAGTCAGAACTGGCTGCACACAGCTGGCTGTGGCTTCAGTTACACTCTTCACTCCTTTCTCTGCTGCATCACACACAGATCTGATGTAGGGGTGGCTCTCCTTCGTGGAGGCATAAGCTGTAGAAACCATGTCACAGGCAGAGCTGACCAAAGTCAGGTTAGCCACCTGACTTACTGCAGCCTAAAAGATGAAAGATAAAGCCATGAAGCTTGCAAATCTGACCTTCCTACATAGTTTTGCCCCAAAACTTCCTGTTCAAACCACCCAGTCTGGTTAAAACAGCAAGGCTTGGTTTACTTGGACACTTGTTTCAATGTCCACAACTCAGTTGTGAAACAAGCTGTGGAGCATTGACACCTATGGTTGGTCCATTCTAGAAGCTACCCAAGTGACAGCTGAGTTTGTCAGCAGCCTCAACACTTCTGTACCCATAATCAGCTGTAAGGCATTCCGCATAGCTATTTAACAAGCTAATACTCCCGAAAAGCTTCATCAGACAGGATCAAGTTGGCTTTAAGTTGGCAGACTTTATGTTAATCTGCAAGAAGGATGCTGCTGGTCATGGGAGTAAAGCAAGGAGCTTCACATGGGAGCCTTTCTGCAGAAGTACTGCCTGCAGCAAGCCAGGATCTTGAATACAGTTACAGAAACATCTTTCCTAGCCAAAACCCAGGCTCTTTTGCTCAGCCTTACAGGTTACTTACAAGGTCTTCAGGCCTACTTCTTTGGCTGTGCTGTAACAAATCTCCAGAGGAGCTGCAGGGCACAGCCTGAGCCAAAGAAACACCACAGAGGAGCCACCTCCTCATACCTGCACCTAGGAACTGCCACTCCTTACATCTCATATAGAGCACTTACCTGCTGCTCCTCTTCCTTCACCTCCAGGGAAGTCTTGGCAGCTTCCTCTTTCTCAGGCATGGCAGAGGCCATTGCAGCTGAAATGCAAGTAGCACCATGGCTTTAGGAAGAGGAAAAGATAGGGAGCCTCCAGAGGACTTCACCTTCCCAGGGGCCACGTCCTTCTGACTTCATTATAGGGAAAAGTTCCTTTGCTACCCCTTGAGGAAAGGCCTCCAAAATAGGCTTCTTCCCATTACAGAAGGATCTGTGCTACCTGCAAAGCTACCTAGTATTTGTTTCCACATGGCTTTTGTTAACCAGAGGAGTGAGGAGAACAAAGTCTTCACCCAGGAGAGCTCTTGTAAGAGAGATTATAACACCCATTGTCAACATACTTAGAGACACTGGATTCCTCCTTCCTCCTCTTTGAGGAAATCTCACCTTAGAGAGATAGTTACAACAGGATCAGAAGAATCCCAAGCAGTTGCCTTTCTGCAGTGAGCACACCCCAAGCAAAACCAGCTCAGGCTGTACCTAACCTCTCAGGAACAACCACAAACACCCTTGTATTAGTTAAGACTAAGTCTATTCCATAATTAAGCCAGGTAAGAAACACCGAAACATGAATACAGAGCTCACAGAACAATTAGAGCCCTAATACCTGGGGGAAAACCACCACCAAACACATGAGAATAGTACCTTCCTGTCCTGTTGGAGACAAGCACACAACCAGCAAGGAAGAAGCAGTCACCACACCATGCTCCATCACCCTTGCTCTACCTTTTTATACTGGCTGGGGAAGTGGGGTAAGGAGGGACCCTCAGTGAGTGACAGCTCTGGGAAGCAGCAGAAAGGACCCAGGCTCTGTCCTGGCCAATTAGAGGTAGAATGGGGCAGATGGGCCCTGTTGTGTCTTGTTGATTACTCTGTAATTAGGCAGGTACCTCTACACCTTGCCCTGTGTAGATGAGCTCCTTCTGGGGGCTTCTGGAAAATGAGAGGTGTTACTGGCATGGAGCATACCCCCTCTATGATCTTGCCTCGGATCACACACCATCTGGAAACAGCCATTAGTTTTGTTTCTGTTTTTGGTGGGAAACAGGAACCAGAAAAGAAAATTAAATACAGTGAAACCCATCCACATGAGGACTTCACAGCTAATGTGGGATTCCTGCTGCTTTTACTTGCTGGGGCTTAATGTTTAACAGCAGAAGTGGCTGCTCAGCTGCTGCTTAATCTTAGAAGCATTGGAACTCAGGTTTCTCATCTTGAAGTCCCCAGAAAGTTTGGTCTCTCTCTGTCATCCCCAAGGTCCATAAGGGTGAACAGCCCCTGTATAAGGCTGATAAGTAGCCAGGTTAGACCCCCTCTTCTTGGGTTCAATGTGTACTTTCAGGGCTGGTCTGACTTGTGCCATCCTGCTCAGACAATCCACTTCCCTTCAAACAGAGGATCTAGCTGAAGATCCTCCATATAACATAGGACAGCTATGTTGTGCTATCTTGAGGAGAAGGTCGGTGACCGAAGGCAAGATGGTTGCACATCTCACCATTTTTGCAAAGCATGAGTCAAAAGTGTCACAAGAAAGGTATCAAGCCCTGAACGATGTACAGAGAAGTGTCAAAATGCCTTCGCTCCCCAGAGCCATAGAAGGGAGGTCCACAAGGAGTGAGTCCAGAAATTATAAATCACGAGAGTCTGGAAGTCCCTTATGACTCTGGTTGGTTTAACTTTTTGTTAAGGAAGTCTCTTTCATTTGCTGCTCAGAGCCCAAGTGTCTTTCTACATACAGGAATGCACAGGCAGGGATAACTATTATGAAGGAAAGACATTAGCCAAGGTGGGAACAGGGAGAACATAAGTGCTGCTGTGCTGTGAAGGGCAAAGAGTGAGTGTAAATCCTGTAGGTAAGTTATGGGAGGTAACTGATCCAACAGGTCCTGACAGTCTGCTCCAGTTGGTGCTGGAGAAATCAGTGAATCAACCAACTCGGTTAATCTAAGAGGGTCACAGCTAACGGTTTATTCTCTGTATTACACAGCAAGCATTTGAACTGGTTGCAAATGAATCATGCTTTCTGTGCTCATTATTGCACTGGTGTTTGAAGACCACAGAGTTATTGTGGAAGAGCAGGGGTCCCACCAAGGCAGAGTAGAGCCTGTGGATGCTGTATCCATGGCAACAGCTCCTTCCACTTTCAGTCACCAATTGACACCAATTAGAGGTAGTTTTCCTGGTGCTAATGATGGGAAGAGGGAGGCTGAAGCACTGGGCTGGACTTGGGGACTGTGGGACTCTGTTCTCAGTTCTAGCAGCTGCCTGTGGGGTGACTTTCTCTGGGGCTGTCGGCTCTGTGTCTCAGTTTCTCCATCTTTAAAATGGTGATCATGATTTTGACCTTTTTCCACAACATGTTTTGTGATCTGCTGATGAAAAATGCCAGATGAGAGCTGGGGATTTCTGATAATAAACTCCACACTTGTCATTAGAAAGGCAGCTCCTGCTCAAGTCAAAGCCACAGTTCCCTTAACCAGAGAAATATCTTCTCTGTGCAGATCTGGCCAGCGTCAATTTCCAAGTCCTTGGATTTGCCTCCCCTCAGGAAGCACGTTCAGTCTCTGATGGCGTGATGTGCTGCTGCAAGAGCTCAACTTGAGCATGTAAGCGGAGCTGTCAGGAGGGCAAGCTGGGCCACGTACCTGTCAAATCCTGCTCCTTCTCCTGAGACCTGGGCAAGCTGCATACAGCAACTGCATGAAATAGGTGCCTGCTCCCTGAGAAGGTGCCACTACCTGCCTCCCACCGGCATCCCCCTCAGCTGGACCAGGACTTCGCAGCAGGCTGGACCACTGGGCAACTCCTAGCTGAAGCAGGCAATAGCAGGTTACCCATATGAGAGCACGCAAACCCCTCCAACAGCATCCTTAGCATGGAAACTCCTGTGTAGTCAACTGTGCTCTGTTTCAGCGTGGAACACGGATCTGGAGGACTTGCGCACAAAGTAAAACAGGAGATTTGGTGCCTCTCTGCTCTATAGAACACTTGCTTAGATTGCTCTTTCAATCACCTCTGTATCATGATATCAGCAGGTAAGATACAGCCAATATTTGAAGAGGGTTCCCTCTAAACTGTCAGTAATGTCAGTTGAAGTTCCAGTCATAAAAACAAACTGGAGCTTGAAATATGGATAGAGCATGGAAGAACAGGCACATTCTGAAGATCACTGCTTTAGGCAATCTCCTTAGCAGCTTGTTAGATGTTTTATAAGTGTCCTTCCCTGCTCCAGAAGAAATAATACTACTAATGATTGTGTCAGATACAAAATAATTTCACAGCCTTTTTAGCCTGCAAGCTTTCCAGTTGCAATAAATCATGTGCCCTTCAACGCAGCTGAAGGGATCCAAAACCTGTAGCACAGGCAGCTTGGCTGGCAAAGAGAAAATAATAAATAAAATAGAAAGGACAGCAGGGCCATCTTTTGCTGCATTAGTTCCAGCCAATACTTTGTTTGCCTTAGCAAGTCAGGCACTTACTGAGCTGTGATACCTTCTCATTAGCACAGCTGAGCCCTCTCTGGGATCGCAGGAGATGCTAACATTAAGCATGGAGAAGCATTATAAGGGAATCAGCACAGTGGTGTGGTGTCCTGAAGACAGCTGGTGAACATCTCATCATCAGGGCTGGGGTGGGGAGACAGTCATGGTGGCAATGGGAGCTGTGCCACCATAGGTGGCCCTTCAAGCAAAGACACCATTTACATGCCTGATGTGTTGGGGGAGTGTTTTAACCAGTGAACTGTGGGAACTAGTAAGGTACCTGCAAATACGCCTATGCTCAGGATGATTGTCCTTGTGGACATTACCACACATGAACAATTGCATCAATCCACCAGGAAAAGCTTTCCTGCTAGTGACATCCTCTGCCAAGGTAGAGATGAAGCCAGGCAGAAAGGGCACAAGAGCCTTTGTGTCTTCTACCCAACAACACAACAGTGAGAGTTTTACTTCTTTGATTTTAAAGGTAGGAAACCCTCTAGGGGAAGTGGCAAACTCATTTCACACTCCTACCTTCAATGGTTGGTTTATTTCTAACAAAATCACTGCAACCCAGCCTGGGGTTATGTGAAATACCCAGAGACAGAAAGTACAAGCTCCCATTTCCAGAAGTCTTTTGAAACTCCTTTTGAATTTTCACTGTGGGTGATGGGGGTAAAGGTCCCAGAAGTGACTGGTTAATAAATAGATAAATAAAATGCATTGAAAAATAACAGAGGACAATGACAGAGCTCAATGCAGTTACAGACCACAGATAAATATCTTGCAGTGATAGATCAATCTTCCAATGTTGATTGCATTCATCCACTCTTTTTACCCTGAATAACAGAGGACATCATTGCAGACTCTTGCAGAAAGTAGGTGAAGGCCAACAGCTCTCCAGCATCAAAGTTAGGGCTTCAGTGGTCTGTAGAGCACTTGAGTGGGGCGACGGCCTTCTCTTCTGCTGCTTCTCCCTTGGAGGTGCTCCCTCCTCTTCAGTCCAGCTCACTGTGTAAGCTGGTTTGGGCTGGGGTAGAGCTCTCCATTTATCCATTTATCCAGGGGTAGAGCAGTTCCATACATGCTGGTGGAGGAGAGGGAACTCACCCAGGCCTGCACAACGAGAAACACCAGCATGTGAGTCCCCTGAGTACGTGTGGTCCCCAGACCTGGGGGCTGATGGAGTAGGTTTACATCTCATGACTCATGCAGATCCTGGCTGAGCTTTATCTGGGATTTGTTCACTCTCCATCCAATACTCTGATGTCTGTGAGGCTCTGAGCTCACACAGTGATCTCTCCATCACTTAGGACATTTACACTACCATTTTCTTATTCAGTTGCCTATTTTTTCACATTTTGCAAGAATTTAATTACCTTTGAAACCCATTCCCTGCTCTGTAAGATCTGATTGAAATTTAGCCAATGTATTCAGAAACTACTGAGTAGTGACAATTTAAAAACCCAAAGGAGAGAGTTACACTGCAATGTGAAATAATACATAAGCCATTTGAGTTTAACTTATCCACAGCACTTCCAATATTTCCCCATATGTTAACTGATGCAATCTTGAGATATTTATTCCACTCTTGTGTGTCCTTTCTTTTTTCACTGAACTGCCTGAAGTACCTTGCACCACCTGGGAGATGTTTTCCCTCAAGACCTTGCAGCCATCCCTCCCAGGGCAGAGCAGCCTCAGCTCACAGGTTTTCAGTGTGTCTATAAAGAATGCAATTCAAACAAGAAACAAAAAGTCAGAAACCAGAAAGCTTGTAATTAACTAAATATAAACTTGGGGGGGGGGGGTACTTAATCTCTGAATTATTAAAGTTATACTTGAACTCCTGGGCCTTGCCATAGAGGTAAGTGGGCAACTCAAGTGTTATTTTGGACACCACCATCTTCCACCTATATTGTTCCACTGTCCTGCTCTGTGTCTAAGCTTTAGAACTTGCCTCGCTAATTCCCCTGGTGTGAATCATGAGAAACCCACATAAGGCTCCCTTCGCCCATGGCCACTGTCTCAGAAGATGGTGGGACCTGCCTGTCCCTCACATCAGTCCATCGTAGGCCATGGATAGTGGAGCTTTTTCTTTCTGGTGGAAAAGACTCCAAGTAACTGAAGGCTGAGATTGACAAGAATGACTGGTTAGGGCAATTTGGTGTTTTGAATCCTCCCATATATTGTCCTTTCTGGAAAGCACCTCACCTTTAGTCTCCTTCTTCAAATTGTCTTCCCACTGTACCATTGACAGATCCCAAATGGATGTCTTTTTTCCACATAACATGGCTTGAGGCTTTCATGGGAGAACGATGATGCAATATACAGTCCTTGAGGTCTGGAAACATCATGTTATAAAGAAGAATCTGTGTCATACTTCTTGGCAGGGAGACCACAGGGTGGGTGTTATTGAGTGCATAGATGGGGCTGAATGAAAGTTGTCCATGGTCAGTTTAATTCTAGCCACCAAACACAAACACTGAGGCTTTAGACTTCCATAGAATACTTGCAAAGTGTTGCCACCAATGAAGTGCAGTTGGTAGATTAGTTTCACAGTGGTTCAATGTGCAGTTTAATGGCATCAATGTTAGAATAAATCAGAGCCGTTTCGTCTGGCCTCCAGTTTAACTGTGGCTCCGAGTGTTACTCACTGGATTCCACATTTCAGGAATATCTCTGCAATGTAAACAGCAGCCTATGTACTGTCCCACTTGTTTTGCATTTGAATTTCAGAACCAGTGGCCTGAGGGGCAGAGCAGTTTAAATGCTTGGTTTGGCAAATCAGCATTCAATCTTCTGTGGCTACATGATGCCAGCCAATGAAGATTGCTTACAAACATGGAGATATTATGGGAGAACACTGATTCAGTCAAAGGTAGCTTGACTGTAGCATTCACATATTGTTTTCCCCATCTGCCAAAAGCTTGCTATTTTTGTTTGGTTGGGGTTTTTCGATTGCAAGAGTTAGTTTCAAAGATGTTACAGGAGGAATGTGTGTGTCTACACTGTGAGATCACCTCTCTTTAAACTGATGCCCTCAGCTCTGAGCAACAGTGTGTTTTCCAGCAGCCCCATTTCAGAACTGATGTCCATGCTGCCGTGGCTTCATGGTCATCCCCACACCGGCAACCTCGAGGATGTCTGGCTTGGCACTGCCTGTGTGAGAAGGTGCGTTATCTTCCTCCTGCTGTAAATCTCTTTCTGAGCTGTCTGTGGAAGCTCACAGCTCTGGTGATGCTCATGGTGGGCTGTGGCCAGGAGCTCCCTCTCCTTGTTTCCATAGGGTTAGCTGTTTCCTGTGGCAGGCTTTCCCAGGAACCTCTCAACTCCAGGGAAAGCTGTGGCTCTGCTCATAACTCACAACTTGCTGGTGTTTCATTCGACTGCATGCTCTCCAGTAGCTTTTGCTTGCATTATTGTCTGGAGCAGTGGGATACGACTGTCCTACTTTGCCTCTTGTAAAAAATAGCATGGAAATAAGGTTTGATCCCTTTCAAACCACAGAGATAATTGTGAGCTTCCACCATCTCCCTAGCCAGTTGTTACAGCCATTTTAAAATTACTCTTTCAGAGCTCTTCTTTTTCATGGGGTCACCCAGATCCCAGGAAAATACACCTTTCAAAACACTTTTTTTCGCTGACAGAACATCTTGTTCTCGATATTGCAGCATTAGTGTGGATTTTAATATGTATCCTTCCTTTTGTCAGTCTTTAAAGTGGTTTGGAGGCTACAATTTTCAAATCTTTTCTTGTTCATCGTTTTATACAAGTGTCTCCATAGCTGCTTCTTTCTTTCTTTCCTCTTTTTGAAATCAGATTTCTTTCTGATAGGCTCACATCTGAAACGATTTTGTTATGTTCCTTGCATTTCTCATTTCTGAAGTCAGGCATTGCTTTTCACACAGTTTGTCATTTTTTTTTTTTTTTTTTTTTGAGGCTTTTGTACTTCTTTCCTCCTCTTTTAATACAAATTCTAATGTTTGTCAGACAATTTTATTTCTGGCGTCTTTGTTCTCTGCTTTATTTGATCTTTTCTGTTGGTGTTTTTCCTACAAGTTTTCTGACTAAATTTCTTTAATTTCCAATTGATGTACTTTCTCTAAGTACTCTTAGTATGGAAGAAAAGCCAACGAAGGTTTATGGATTTTATGGTGGTTTGACAGCCTAATGAGAGATAGAAAAACAAACTACACATTGAAAAGGGGGAAGCAGCTCCTTATAAATCTTGCAGGTTCCCTGGAGTGGAAAGATAACGTGTCTGATAGACAAGGAGAACCATAGAATCATGGAATGGTTTGGGTTGGAAGGAACCTTCAAACTCATCCATAAGGTGTCCAGGGACACCTTCCACTACAGCAGGTTGCTCCAAGCCCTGTCCAACCTGGTCTTGAACACTGCCAGGGATGGGACAGCCACAGCTTCTCAGAGCAGAACAGCACCAAGCTGTGGATCCAGCCAAGCCACCATAGGAACACAAATCAGTTGCTTCATAAAGTGGATCTCCTTCAGGAGAATAAAAGGAATGAATTCCGCCAGATTCTGGCTGTCAGTGGAAGGTGATATATGGTGTACGAAGGTCTGGGTAGAGACAGATCTCTTCACTGTATTTCCTCAAGAATTCAGAAAGAACATCTTGTCATGCACCAGGGTGAAAATCAAGCACAATGATAGAGTCACTGAACGGTGATGTGAAAAAATAACCAGCTGTTTAGAAAAGCTTCCCCAGGTGCTCAAGAAGGCTGGAATGAACCATGCTCATGCTCAGCTGCTGCTCTGTACATTTCTCATGCTCTGCTTCTTTCTTCAGTTTCTTACAATCCCCTTTGTTCTGGCTGTATCTTTTCTTGATGCCTGTATCCAACCCAGCTGAGTTTCAGGTATGCTGAGAGCAGCCGAGGAGTCATGGAGGGGCTCTCATAAACCATTTCTGCTATATTACTTGGTGCATTAAATCTGTATTTATGACATTGAAGACTAACTGAGGGGGCCACAGTGTACCGTGCTTGCACGCACAATCCAATGCAATGAGTAAGACGGATGCAAAACCTTCCAACAGCAAACAGGAGAAACAGCAGAAAACCATGAGATTGCTGATGAAACTGGTCAGGATTGCCAGTGCATGGCAGGGGTTTTGTGACAGCCCACCAAGAAAGAGAGGAAGCTGGGGACAGCATCACATCTCATCAGTGAGCTGACAGTGAAGGTGGCAGCCTGGGAAATGCCCTGGAAGGACAGGAATTCAGGGTGGTTTGCCTATGTTGCCTCTAGAGTAACAACACAAAACAAGCTGCCCTCTTTACAGTGATGGCAGCAGCTTTTCCCCTCTTGCCCAAAATACTGAACTTTCCCTCAGAAGGCATCAGCAAAGCCATCCCTCACCTCCACCTCTCCTGAGACGCCTGCCTCAAGAGCTGCTCATTTTAAATGATTCTCACCTTTTCTGTATTTAGGGGGAAGTCCCATGGGCCCAGAAGGAAAACCTGAGCAGCAATCCAACCTTTGAAAAGGATTATGTTTTCTGCTTAAGAAAATCAAGCTAGTCCCAGAGAAATTGTTCCCCAGACAGCAGGAGCATCATGAGGCCTCTCCTGAAGTTTCTAAGAATCACTGCCATCAGGTAACTCTTGCTGTTATCTGGCACAACCTCAATCCATTTCTTACTTTCTCATTTATGAGCCTGTTTTAAGAACCTTTTCATTCAGCTGTTGGTGGTGGAAAAAAAGAGGAAATGACTGGAATGTGTAACACTTGGGAATTCTGCTGGAAGATGCCACTTCCAAATGGTCTTGTCTCTCAGACCAGGTACCTTGTCAAGCCTGGCCTGACCCTCCCTGAGGGCATATCCAAAGGCAAGAATAAATGCTGCACTCAAGTCTAAGGGAGTAGAGGTTTCCACCACCTCCTGTGTCCTACCCATTCTCTTTAGACGTACTGGAGATACAAGGAAGATGGGTCAGAGCATCCCACTCAGGAGCTGCTGTCATGTGCAGTTGCTGCTGGCAGTACCGGGAGCATCTCTTCTCTTCTCAGGCCACCCAGGGGATGGATGGGCTCCAGCTCTTCTGGGTTAATAGATGGGGGGAAGTGGGTTGCCTTCTGAAAACAAACCCCAATACCTGCTCATGCCACCAGCTGGGTAGAAATCCAGCATGCAGCAGCAGCAAGAGTCCTCTGGAGCATCCAAGACCAGGTTGGATGGGGCTTGGAGCAACCTGCTCTAGGGGAAGGTGTCCCTGCCTGTGGCAGGGGGTTGGAACTGGATGAGCTTTAAGGTCCCTTCCAACACAAACCAGTCTGGGATTCTATGACAGCTTTAAAGGCTGCTTAGTTTAGAGATCAACAGGAGACATATTTGCAGCTTTCACATTAATTCTTGCACAAGGGCTAGACATGAAACCAATGGGCTCAATTCAAGATAAGTGAGAAACAAGGCAGGTCATGGAAGAAATCACTGATGCTGGGGCAGTGAAGCATGGAAAAAGGCGTAGTCTATACCTCTGAGACCCTGAAGCATAAGACAAACGTTATGTGTCAGAACCAACATGGTATAGAGACGATGGTGCCTTGGATCAGGGGGCTGGACACCTTCCTGCCTCATCTTCTGTGATGCCAGGGTGGGAGACAGGAGGAGGGAGATGTATAGGTAGAGTCTGGTAAGATTCAGATTTTATAAAATCATAAGCTGATGTAACTTGGTTTAGATTTCAGTTCTTGTTTGGCACTTCTGCTGCTTTTCGTTAATTATAATACAATGTGGTTTGTTTTATGAAGCCTGGAGGTGTGGAGCACACCCCAGCTGTGCCAAACATCCACACAATTCATTTCTCACCAGGTGTCCCAGTGCCCAAACTCATGGGCAGGGAAACACACCCTGAGCCCTGCTAAGTGCTCATCCTCAGGTGAGCCTCTTCATCATCCAGGAGTCCAAGATGTCAATTGAACTGATTTTAATGGTTTGGTTTCAGTTGAGAGGATTCCAAGGTGAGCAGCCCAAAGCCAGAACTGTCCACATCTTGTCCTAACTCTTCGCCGCATCGTGCTCAGAATGATGATTTACTGAAGCCCAGCTGACACAAGGCCCCAGCCACTTTCTGAGCTCCTGCAATGCCCAGAAAACTGAATACTGGTACGAAATAGGTTTCCTGGAGGAGAAAGAGTCTGGTCCATAATGTTCAAAGCAGTAGCAAGTCTGGAGCCATGGAGATATTCAGACTGGGGACAATATTGCAGGAGGGAGTGAAGTTGTTAGAGGGGGTTTGGAGGGAGGTTGTTGTTTGCTACCAGTATATGTTTGCAAAGCTCGGCACAGCTCAAGTGCTTGTAGCCACCTGCAGAGAGCTGGATGGCTCTGCCCCATGACCACTGTCCATCTCCCATGAGGGAGCATGGGGGAAAGAAGTGTCTGTATGGCAGATCTTGACATTTCCTGCACAGCAATGGATTGCTTGGGCTGTATTATTGAAATGAGAATAATGATGCCATGCACTGGCTGTGAGCAAGCGCAGCCACTCAGCTGGCCACACATGGATGTGCAGCACTTCATTTACAAGAGTGCTGTCGTGGCAAGCAGCAGCATGAAAATGGGGGGGGATGATGTAAATTTTTACCCCCAAAATAATTGATCTGAACCCATTTTGCGGGCAGGAAAACAAGCCCACTAACAATACATCCAATCAAGTGCTGTGGATGCTCCTCCCCCTGCATTTCAGGTAGGAAAACATGAGTTCCAGCATCTGGTAGATCTGCTGACAGCCTGCAGGAAACCTTCAGCTCGTTGGCACCCCTGTGCTTAAACACCTTTGGAGCCCTGTTTATGATGGGTGAGTCCAGCCCCCTGATGTGCAGCTAATCCCATGGGAACACTCCTAACCTACCACCAGCAGTGAGCAAGGACACATCTCCCACCTACAAAGCTCTCTGTGGCTCCCTGTGTATGCAGCTGCTGTGGCAACAGCCTCCAGAAATGATGGTGCAATGCAGGCAAACTGAATTAGGTTTCAGGCTGAATCTCATTGCAGAGTGGAAAGCACATGCTGGGCTACTGGGACATGCAGGTCTGTGGCACCACTCAATCACCAAACAGAAGATCACCGCGGCCAAAACATCTCTTGGCTCCCAGCTACAGGCTGGTCTTCACTGTGAGGTTCATTAGGTGCTTTGTGAATAGGCAGGAAACCCAAATGCAGAACACATTGATGATTATGTGAGAGTGTTGTGATTTAGCTTTGATCTAGATTTAGCTTTGTGGGTAAAAGGAAGGGAATGACAGGCTGTTTCAGACAAGGCAAAGTACCAGTGATGCACAACACACCCTGGGCAGAATGGTCTGCACTGGTGTGTCAGATAGAAGGGAAGGGGTTCCCTGCCTCTGCAGACATGGGAGCACAGCTCCCCAAAAGCTGGGTTGCCACAAGCTTACCTGAACTTGGAGAACTGGTCTGGACTCTGAGAAGCACCTCCGCCCTGGTGCTCACAAAGCATGGTGGCTGGGTCCCACCATAGCACCATGGCTCTTGTTGTGTCCCATCTCCCCTGGAATTCATTGAAAGGAAACAAATGAAGTTTCTAGTCCTCAGGACTGCAAAGCACAGCTCCATTTCAGGTCATTTTTTTAGCACTTTAGGTCCCTTTTTAACCCTTTTGCATTTTTAATTTCCCCTCTTTTTTCTTTCAGTTGGACTGAATTTTAAAGCCAAAAATGTCTTTGAGAAAAACTGCCTTTGAAAAGCCCAAAGGGAAGAACCTCACTTGAAAATGCTCAAAGTATTTTATGGCATTTTTCCTTTTTTCTTTTTCAAACCTTTCCACTGAAGCTCACCCTGATTTATTCCACACCCCCAGAAAAGGGATTTTGGGTCAAAACAACCCAGTTCATGAGAACATTTCACCCAGTTCTTGTTTTATCATCAACCAAGCATCAGAATTTGGCAATGCAGGAGCCACAAATGTGCCTTCCCCTGGCACCAGGAGCTTGGGACCAGAGCCTGGGCTCTGCAGTCACTGCTGTGAGTGCTCCTGCTATTAGTGCAATCAGCCCAAATCTTCAAGCACAGGTTGGCAGAAGATACCCACTAACAGCGGGGACACTGCAAACCTGGCCCTGGCCATGCACGATGCCATGTCAATGAGTAGCTGGACTTAAAGTAATGCTCTGGGCTTCATGGTTGGGGTGATTCTTCTTCCCCTGGTAGGAGCTCCCTGTGACTTCTAATGGGAAATGGTGATGTTACTGTGTGGAGAAGACTCATCCAGGTTGGTCACAAACAGGTTCATTTCGTGAGAACGAAGACTCTTCCAAAACTTATTCTATCTTTCCATCCAAACCCAGCCCACAAAATATACTTGTGTGCTTTCACAGGTCTTATGTTAACAGGCACAAAACACTTGGAGGCATATCCAGCCCTGAGCTCACTGCCCTAGTAGGTTTGTTATCCTCATCTTTGGCTTCTTGACACTGAAGATCTCAAGGAGATAAATGCTCAGATGCTGTCGATACTGGACACCAGCACCATCTGGCCCCTGTCCTTATTCACTCTAAAGACTAGAAAGCTTTTATGAAGTCAGAAGAAAAGAGGGGGAAAGAAAAGTGACATGTCATCTGGATTTCCTACTGGTTGCTGGTAATGAAGTTTGTCACAATCTTGACAGAGCTGGGAACAATGGAGGGAATCAGAAAGAAAATGCAGAGGGAGGGAAAAAGATTGTAAAAGAGTCTCTCTGGAGCTTTGTCCTTCTGATTCCATTACCAAAGAAAATTATTAAATGAAATCCTGATATTTCCATGGTGTTTGCTCCCCAGCTCCACTGGGGATAGTAATTAAGTCTAACAATTTGTCCAATTATTTTTAAGCTCGGGTAATGTCATTCTAATATTTACTGGGCCACACACCAGTTCCTGGGCTCTCTATCAATTCAAATCTAGTGTCTCCCTCTTTGTTGTTTCATCTTAGTTCATATCTTTTCTTTGACTTGGAGAAAACTGCAATCCCCCCAGTGCAGCGGCAGTGGCTCCGGTGCCAGGCTGAAGGGCATCTCAACAGGAGGACCTGCCCATCTGTATCTTCTTGCAGCAAAAAGGTGACCATTGGAGCTCATTTTCAACTTTTGCTCTGCTCACTGCAGACCTGGCTGCAGGGTAAAACCAAAACCTCTTGGGGCTGATTGCTGCAGAGGGAATTAACCTCCCTGCTTAGCCGCCTGCCAAAAGCCCCAGGGCATCCTTTCATAGACTCAGACTGGTTTGTATTGGAAGGGACCTTAAAGCTCATCCAGCTCCAACCCCTGCCACAGACAGGGACACCTTCCACTAGAGCAGCTTGCTCCAAGCCCCTTCCAACCTGGCCTTGAAAACTGACAGGGATGCAGCATTTGCTGCTGCCATAAGCCCCTCTGCCAAACATCCCACCTATGCCAAGCTGATGGAGATGAAGTTGTCTGCAGATTGTCCATGTTAAGAGCAGGGCTTCATGCTCCGCTGGGTCCATAGAATCATTTAAGTTGGAACAGACTCTTGAAATCATCAAATACAGCATTTAAGGGTGCAGGCAGAGTGGGAGGTGTTGGCAGAGCTTCTCTTGGATGGTAAACAAGCTGCAGGAACCCAAACCAAGGGGCCATATAGCATCCATGATGTGCATGAAAGGCACTAGTGATGGCAAAGCAATGATCTGCACGAGGGAGCTATCTTCAGTGGAGAGGTGGTTTTAGGACTGAAAGACAAAACCAGGCAAAAGAACAGTCTTTGTACTGAAAGTATTTCTAAAAGGAAAACAGGAATGTGGGGAAGTCATTGCAATCATTTCCCCAGCAGGACTGTATTTGGCCTCATCTCTGCTCTGTGTCCATCTCTGGACATGTTGCTGGCCCCTGCATGAGCTCCTGACATGGTTTAGTGGTGGGCTTGGCAGTGCTGGGTTAATGGCTGGACTCTATGATCCCAAAGGTCTTTTCCAACTTAAATGATTCTATGACTTCTGCCTATTTTCCTGGGATGTATGATAATCATTTGCCCCTTAGGGGAAAATAAAGTCCCTACTGAAATAACTGTAGCATTAATGAACACCACAGGACAGCTGCTCTGATGTTAATCTTATGCTTTCCCACCTCTTCCCACACTGTAAAACCTGTAGAGGGTTCTCAGAGTGGACTTTGCAGGGCCATGAAAACAGATTTATTTTGGAGTATTTCCACTTGTCATCACAATCACCAGAACCGAAGGAAAAGGAGCGCAGTTCATGAAATCATCAAGCAGAGAATGCATCTGCAGGAACCTGACAAATGGGCAGCAAGACAGAGAGATGGTTTGGAATAATCCATTTTCATGCAAGCTCCAGTAAAAAAGAAAAGAGAAAGACTGAGCAGCATCCTTCCCTGTGACAACCTCCCGAGCATAATCGTGGCCTTCATCTGAAACCATGCAGGAGCTCCTTGGAACATTTCAGAAAGAGAAGGCACCTGATTTTTCAAGCCCTGTCTGAAGCATGAGCCTCAAGAGAGTCCCTCTGCTGTGAAAAATAAACGCTGCTCTATGAAAGATCTAAACCCACATTTCTCTAAACTGGCCCCAGCTCTGGACATGAACTTCAGAATACATGCAGTAATGTTGGCTGAAGTTTTGCTCTGAGGACACTGGCGAGGTGGACTCAATTTCTCCTCCTCTTCCCTTGCGAGTACTTCCACTCCCCTCCACCATCTGCCATGAGGCAACAGGCTCCTCTGGGATGCATCTCTGCAAGGTTAGCATCATTAAGAGGCAAGAGGAGTGGAGAGTAGCCTATTTTCTAACTCAGTACTGATACATAGACTTCAAAGTGAGACACAGTGAGGCTGTAATAGCTGCATCCATGAAGTGTTTATAAATAACAGCCTGCCACAGGAGGGTAATGCCCAGCCCCAGCATCTGGCTATGAAAGGAAGCAGAAGCAAGCCTGGGTTTCACTCTCCTGGCAAAGCGCTCTAACCTCCAAGTTACCTGGGAGAATGATGATGAAGAGGAGGAGGAGGAAGAGGAGAGTCCTTTCCTGACAGCCTGGTGCTTCTTACCTTTGGCTCCATTTAGTATCAGACTCTCGCAGAGCAGGCAGCTGAGGGAAATGGGAGTTTGTTCAGAGATCCACTGTGGTGAGAAGAAACGTTTTTTGTGTCTATCCAAAGCAATTTATTATTTTGCATCTTGGCAGCTGAGCTGTAAAGACAAAACAAAGAAATTCCCAAACTGCAGCCCTGCCTTGGTCTTCCTTCCAGGAAGCAGATGGTTGGTTTCTCCTACTCTGCTTCCCAAAACCCTTGGTTTTGGGAAAAACCCAAAACATCCTTCATGTACTCTACCTTCCAAGCACATGCATAGCCAGAGAAAAAAATGCCTCTAAGTGTTTTGTGGCTGCTAACTCAAGAGCAGTGAAAGCACACACATGTTTTGGGAGGCTGGGTTTGGTTGGAAAGATGGGTAAGTTTTGGAAGGGTCTTTGTTCTCACAAAAATGAAGCCTTTCTTCATCTACCTGTTTGTAACCAACCTGGATGAGTCTTCTCCACACAGCAACATCACCATTTCTCATTAGAAGTCACAGTGAGCTCCCACCCGGAGAAGAATCACCACAACCGTGAAGTAGAGCATTACTTGAAGTCCAGCCCACAACCAGCTAGTCATTGACAAGAACTCCACAGGCTTCTTGACCACCAGTTAACCATAAAAATGTTAATAACCAGATTTCACCATGAGTCATTAGCAATCCATAACCAGAAAAGCATACTCCTGGGATTCCCAAGATGAATGATGCCTCATGAATAGTTTATTATCTTTATCCAAGACAAAGTGCTCTCTGAATATGCTCCTAG
Organism: Ara ararauna; assembly: GCA_028858755.1. Lineage (NCBI taxonomy): Eukaryota > Metazoa > Chordata > Aves > Psittaciformes > Psittacidae > Ara > Ara ararauna. Next base: position 6,002,656 of record CM054395.1, read on the forward strand.
CCACAAGGCTCCCATGGGACTTGCACCTCCGTGGCTGATATCTTGAGTGGACATACCAAAATCCTCTTCAGCATTCCCCAGCAAGGAAGCCCTCAGCTGCAATCTGCAAAGGGAAGGAGCTCTCAGCTCCAAAAGCTGAAATTCAATTTGTGCTTGATAATTAGAACCTCAAATACCAGCTTTCATGGGGGTGCTGAACCATTAAATTACAGAGGTGGATCTCAGCCTTTTTACACTGGGTGGAGTTTACTCATGTGGAAATTCCCTGGTGCATCCTCCAGTGGACTCGCTAATGATGTAAAACAAGGTGAGCAGGCATCACTTTTATGGCATCGATTAAACATGTTTCTCTTCCCTTCCAAACTACAAAATGATTGGTGGGTTGTTTGTTGAGGGTTTCTTTTAAAATCCGTTTGGCACAAAAGAATTCCTCATTGTTTCACCTGAATGACAGTGCTGATGCACAGGAGGTTTAGACACACACTTTGGAACTGAAATAACTTTACAGCAGCCTCAGAAAAGGTCTTTGGGGCTGGTAAAAAGAGTTATGCCCCCAGGGCCCCTCTGACAGACTTCTGCAGGCCTTGTCCTTGGCCTCAGCCACCAGGCATGTGTTAGCCAAGGGAATGCAATGAGGCCACCATGCCAACTGCCCTCTCCTACAGTCTCCTCAACTATAGGTAGTCAAAGCAGAAGGTCTTGAGTACGGGATTTTCTCTTGTTCATTGCTCTAGCTCAAACATCAGTGATTGTACAACACAGCCAAACACCCGCCTCTCATCAAAAGATTCCCGAGCCAAACTAAAACAACCTTGCCATTGCTTGTGTAGTCAGCAGAAAGGCTTCCCACAAGCAGCTATCTCCTGCTCCCAATCACAGAGCTCTTTGCTAAGTATAAATAATTTAAAAGACACAAACAAAACCCTTCCAGCTGTTCACACACACAAATCTAAGTATCTTTACATGCTGAATAAGTGTAGTAGGACTAATGCAATCCTAATGCACGTGTTAATTACTGTACATATTTTCTCAGTAAATTTTGCGCAGCTATAAATGGTCAAATAAATAATGAATGCTATGGAATAATTTATGTGAGTCGTTTCTTACTGTACATGTTCTAATTACTGGTATGAACACAACCTAATGAATTATTGAAAGTCACAATAAATAACATTACAATTAATTTGTCACCCATAACTATGTGAGTAGCCAGTTCAAATAGGTATTTAATTCTGTTAACATGTTGCATTGTAATATTTACCCAGCAATTAACAGCAGGAGAGGAAACGTTTCTCCTGGCCAGCTTGATTAGAAACTCCATTTCTGCTGGGTTTTGTTTGTGGCTTCCAGTGTTAACATTCAGCAAGTAGAGCTGAGGAGATGCTTTTCATCATCGGACTTTCAGAGGGAGCTATGTGAGAGCAGACTCCTTTATGAAGCACCATTTGTAAAACCAACACCCCTCTGAAAGCTTTATAAGCAGCACTTCACACTCACACAGCACACTGCAACTGAGAATTTCACAGTCACTTGTCTATTAATTAGTGAAACTTTACAGTTTCCCTGTGGACCTACATATTATCATCCCACTTTCCCACAGTAAATCAAAGGATGGGGATGTTCTGAGCCTCTAAATGCAATTGCTGCACAATGTAAACTGTTTTTGCAGCCGTGACCAGGCATTAGAAGCAACTGAAGGAAAATGGCCAGTAATCAACATTACTGGTTGTTAGCATCCTTGATTGCTTGATTCTCATATGCATGCAGAGTAATTGTGTGCATCTTCAAAACTGTGCTCTGCAGGGTGGATTTCTACAGGGTGCTGCTGTGGTCTTTGAAAACCTGGCCTAGATGCTTTACCCAGCAAGCCAGTTGCAAACATTTAGCAGAAGTGTGTGCCTTAAGACCTCCATCATGAGATGCTGAGTGCGTTTCCTGGATGGATGGATGGATGGATGGATGCAGCCACTCCCCTCATCCCAGCAGGCACACTCCAACCTAAACTGTATCGCTTACCTATTAGTTATCCACTTACTCAGTGTACCACGATATACAGCTCATTACTCAAATCCACTCACTTTCCCTCTCTCAGCAAACCCATGGTTAACGTGATGGATGAACTGCTCCACTCTGAATGTTAGATTAGTCAGCAAGAAGATTCATCCTTGGTGGGGATGTTCATAGTGACATTGCCTTCACCACAATTCAGCCAGGAGATGCACCATCAGACAGTGCAGCTGAGGGTCATTTCACCACAGGGAGAACCAGAATAACAGCCTGCAACCATCCCAGCTCCAAGCTGAGCACCCAGGCTGGGCATGGACTTCTTCAAGTGGCCACTGGCCACAGCTCTCGAGACCAGTGTTTTTTCTATCCGGGGCTGAATAGTGATTAAATCACCTATTAAATTAATAGCACATGTGGAAAATGGTTCAGTGGTTCAGACCCCAGGCTTAGAAAACCGAAGTTCATGTATTTGCTCTCCATTTGTGTGTGCAACACCATGTGGGTCAAGAGCTGCTTGCCCAGGAAGAGCCAAGGTATCGAGACCAGCTTCTAATGAGGGGTAACCAAACTCCTTCTCCCATCTCTTCACAGTGATCCCTCCCAGGCACACGATGAGTGACCCAGAAGGGAAGTACAGGGTGAATGAAGCAGACTGGAAGTGACATTCTTCGATGCTGTCACGTCACATTAGTCCCTGTGCCTACAGAATGAGAATAACTATTTTTAAGTTATGTTGGAGATTTGTTCAGGGTTTTCCAAGGCTTATCAAGCATCTCCATTTGAGAGATGTCACAGTTCATGCTTTTGATCTTTTCTATGACTTTTCTTTGTATATCTTCATTTTTCCTTCTCCTGTCATATCCCAAACATCAATCAGTTTTCTCCACAAAGACAGCATCCACTTGTGATATTTTTAAAGGTTTTTCTATGAACATTCACAGTGAACAATTTCTGAGCAGCTCTAGAGATGGAAAATACTAAATATTTGATAGAAAAGTAGCAATAAGTGGACAACTGCAACTCAGGCACATAAAATATCCTTAAGACAGCCTAGTTTGCAAACAAAGCTGCAAATACACTGAAGGTAAAATTCCTTAATATATATATTTAGGAACAAACGCAAGAATCAGAGAATCATCTCCATCTATTTATATACAAGGAGTTGCCCAAGCTCAGCTCTTAGGTAAGACCTCAGCTCAACCCCCTCCCAGCAGCCATGGCCAGAGCAACCCAGGAATTGCAATTCAGATACAAAATGATCAGGATGGGAAGGCTGAGCATGACCCCTGCAAAGCCCATGTCCCTCAGTCACTGCTATTCATCATTCTATTACGGGACAGGTTCTCCACTGCTGATGTCCCCTTTGCCACGGGTCCACGTGAGCAAAGCACTCTCCTCTTGGCTGCACACTAAGGTGTGAGAGCAGAGGGAGGAAGGATGGAGATCAAATCCCTGGAGAAGAGTGAGGTGAGAGAACAGCCCCTTTCACCATGTGGAAGCAACACAAGATTCTGCTCTTTCCAACAACATCCAGGGCTATCCCTGCTAACAAGGTGGAGGTGAGCTCAGGGAGAGGCACTTTGTTCAGATCTGGACCAAGAATAAAGCCAAAAAAGACCAGGCACCATCCTTGCCAGCCTTTCCCCAAGCACCCTGGCTACCCAAGTGACTTACTACTCACCAAACAGTTGACTAGTGCATCTAAAATGAACTTTGCTTTATAAATAATAAAGTAAGCACCCTTTTTTAAAGCTATACCTTATCATAGTCTCTCCTCCAGCACTTTCATGGGCAGGAATAATTATTTAGTGCACACTGCATGTATAATGAATTTTCAGGCATACTTATTTGATCTATAGCCTTGGAAATAAAAATCCCATTAGTCTAACAAGCTCACCAATTATTTCCCGAGATCATTGAGCCTATTCCAGAGAAGAATGCTGCATAAAATTGGAAGTGAATGGAGAACAGTGCAGTATGTTGTTATACAGAGTCAAACATTTTACAGGAGTGTTTCACATCCTGCTGGGGTAAGGGGTAGAATGAACAGAGAACTTGGGTCTGCTTTAGCCAGGTGGATGCAGCTCATTTACTGCTGGAGGGTGGAAGTTGGGTTAAAATTGGGAAGAAGCGCATTGGTCCAAATTCAGACATTAATTGCAGAGCTGTCTCCATCCAGGTTAGTAACCCAGACTCCTCCTGGGGGTTTCACGTTAAAAAACACCAACCAACCAACAACACTTCTCCAGGATGTGTATTCTCACTCATTACAGATGTCTAAGTCCAGAGAGAGGAATAGCTCCCCAGAACGATTGTTTTCCCTCTCAGCTGCATGGGAAGCATGTGTAGCGCTCACACACAGAGCTGTTTGCACTGGAGACATGTAAAGTTGGATGATGCAGATCTCCACTACGTGTCCAATCTCACGAAGTCACCATGAGCTTCCAGGGGCTGTGGAGACCATGGCCCCCAGGAGCCACCCAGCCTTGCTCTCTTTAGATACCCACCTCCAAATGAGACCATCTGCCCTCTGGGGTGACCACCTCTCTCTACTGCCTTGGCCAAAGTGAGGGAAAACAACCCACAACTGCTCTAGTGAGATACCTCAATGCAGATGGCTGATGGTGGCAAGCTGAATGCAGCACACAGAGGGATTTGTAAACTGAAGGCAATGAGAAGCCAAGTCCAAGGTAAAGATTCCCAGTTAAGTCTGCAGCTTGGAACGAGCTGGTGGTGGGCATGGACAGGATACAACCTCAGTGAAACCCTCAACAAGAAGTAATTTACTGTTAGCATTGCTGGGGGGTTAAATAAGAATTACGTCCAAACCTTGCTCCTACAAACACTTCACAGCTCATGGATCAATACATAGAGGAAGGTGTTAGAAGAGAAACTCAACATGGTTACTCCTCTGATGGCAGAGATGGCTTCAGGGCTTTCATCAGATCTTTCTCTGACACTCACAGTGGCTGAAAGGAGAAGGAAGCACCAGGTTCTCTCTGCAGACAAGGAAAGTCAAAGTGCAACTTAATTCCTGTTTGCTCAAGGCTGTTGGGAGATGCTTTTTATGTGATTATAGAGGGGCAGAGGAGTCTGCAGCAGCACCAGAGGAAGGTTGCAATTAGAGAAAATACCTTAACAAACACAACAGCATTTCTGACTCCCAAGCACTTCATTCTGCACCCAAAAGGTGGTCTTTTACTGCAGAAACTTCCATGAAAGATACAAATTAAACAGACCTTGAAAACAGAAATATTTTGTCCTTATAGGATGGGGTGAGCAGCAAAAGTGGACCTTTATAGAGAGGAAGGATGATGTGAGTTGATCTAACAGCATAACTGCAGCTCTGATGAGTTATGCTCTTGTGCAGGGAGTGAAGAGATGCATTTTGAGGGTTCCTTCTACAGCTGGCACCACCACAACCACCCCAGCACTTACCTCTCAGCACCAGTGCAGCCTTGAGGAGGAGCAGGGCTTGAGGGTGCCGGTCCCTGCCCCAGCTCTCTCAACCTGCTTCCTTCTGCTTTCACCCCAATGACCCCCTTACCTTGTGCTTGGCTGTTATGGAGTATTCACCCTTGGTCTTGCTTCCCACCTTAGCTCAGATCACAGCTGCATTTCTGCTCTTCTCTGCAGCTTTGTCCTCTTTCTGAGCCTGAGACACCATCTACCATCCTACAGTCCTGACACACAGCACCCAGAGGTGCGATTGAAGGCCCAGAGTCCCCCAGGACTTCAGGTGGAACATCATGAACAGACCACACTCGAGTTCAGCCCATGCACAGGAAACATGGGTGCAAAGCAACATCAGCACAAATGGGCACTTTGGAGGCTGATGCCATCCCTGCTCTCGTTTCTCCAGTTGGATTGTAAATATTGTTTCCCCTATCTCTCTGGAACAAGATCCACAACTGAAAGCAGAAGATGGGAGTATTAAAAATAACTGGGTACAATGAGAGAAAGGACATGAGTGGGACAATTGAGACATGAAAATGGAGTCTCAGCTTGCCACATTCAGTACTGTCTACAGGAACCTGGGAATACTTTTTGCTCACTGAATCCCTTAAAACCTATCTAAGTGTCTAAGCTTTAGAGACCCAACCAACCAGGGCCATGAGCCACTTCTGGTTAACTTCTAATGTTTGTCAAGTGCACACAGCAGGATATTAATGAAGGGTTTGAACAGACAGGAATCTCAGATCACATCTGATTAGGTTCAAAGTAAGGGCCCCCAACCATCCCCAGGAGCAGCTCATTACCACCCATCAGCAGAAGATCACAGCTCCAGGCTGAGCCTTCCAGAGGACAGCAGGAAGGGCTGTATCACAGTCCTGCCCAGCAGCTCCCCAGGCAGAGATGCTCCAAAGAGGCTACAGCCCATTACCAGGCTGCAGTCAGCCTCTTGCATTGGGCACCTCAAACCTGACTCAGAGTTGGTTTCATCTCTGCCCTCTGTAAGCCTTGGAGAAGATCAGGGATGTCTCTGAGCTTCAGCAAGTCACTGGTGCTAAACTGATCTTGGGCATCACAGAGAGAGCCTAAACAGACCCTGAAGCCCAGCCACTGACACCTGGGTCACCTTGGCTCCGGCCAGTGAGATGATCACTCCGGGGAGCACACCAGCCTGTCTGATGCCCCTCAGCCCTACACATAAAACCAAGTTCTTGATGTCAGAGTTCTTTCCTTGCCATTTCTGCAGGGAAGGCAAAACCTACCTTTGTCCCCCACTACTGCTCCCAAGACCTGTTGAGCTTCGAAAAGGAGACTGAATTAGGCTTAGTTTTGTGCCAAAGGCTCTCACAGACTCTACAGCACCAGCTCTTCATGGATGAGCTGTTGGACTGGGTGAGGGCTCCTGCACACCCAGGGAGCAGCAGGTACCCTGGGTACCAAGGACAAACAGGAACCAAGCAGAAGATACCTCCCTCCAGCACTGCTCTGCAGAGCAGAGCCCTGTTCCTTTCCCTTCCCATAGGCACACATCCCGCAGAGGTGGCCGAGATAAATGATTCCTCCTAAAACACATTCCCGAGCTGGAAAGGGGGCAGAGATTGATGTGTCCCTGCAGCAGAGAGCTGGCAAGAGGGGAAAAAATTATATACAAAAAAAAGATATATCAATCACATCACACATTACACTCCAATATGTCCTTCAGGCATGAAGGTCCCCTGCTTGCTGCCATACTCGCTTCTTTTGGGGTATGCACAGATTACAGCAGCTGAGTGCATGTTTAAGAGGACCCTGCCCATCACATCCACAAAGTCCATGCAGGGCAGTACAGTGGGGTACCCAGCAGGGATGGGAGCCATGGGATTATCCCCCAGCTTCCCTTCCCTGCCCCTCCACAGGGTCTAGCTGAGCAGCACTGCCTGGGAGCAAACCAGCACCAGCTTAAGGTGGTGTGGGAAGCACCATATCAATCATTGCCCATTGCCAGCAGCCTCCCCCTATTGCAGAGAATGCATCCACTCCCTCCTGGGTTCTTCCTTCAGTTGTCATTCCTCCTCTCCAGCTCAATCTTGACGCTGGTGTCTGTGAGCACTCAGCTGAGAGTGTCATGTTAGATGCTGTGAGTGGAAAATCAAAGCTTTACTGGAGTTCCAGGGCTGCCTGCAAACACCTCCCATAGATCAGACTGTTATTACAAGCCGATGTCTGCCGCAGCACACTCGAGTTGGGGTTACAAAGCAAGCTGTTATTACCTCCCCTTTCTGCATGCAGGTGACTTTATCAGCTCTTCACCATGTAAAGGTGAAACTTTCTGTATTTTCTGAACTTTCCGAGAAGGAAAAGGGTTTGAAGAACATTTTGTCATTTTTTGAGTCATTTTGTCATTTTAAAAGATGCTTTTCCCAGTAGTTCAAGACACCAGTAACAATAGGCACACTTTTTAGAACTAGAATAAAGCAAAAAAACAGAAGTTTGAATCTGGTTCAGTCACCAGGCTGTGGAACAACACTTGTAAAATGAACAAATTGGATCACTTCAGAGCAGGAGCAGCAGGTATCTGTCTCCTACATCTGGTCCTTCAGTCAGCTTCTGTGGGGTGGTTTTCCTTGCTTCCTTTTGTACAGGAGCCAAATGAAGTCTTTTTCCCTTCCCTGTGTTGCTGGAAAGTCTTCTCATACCCCTGTTGCTGGAGTGTGTTGAAGAGAAGGTGGCAGCCTGCTCCATTAGGGGCAAAAGCAGCCTGGATAAGTTGCAGAGTGGGAGCAAGGGAGAGGCAGGACTGCATCCCCAGAGCCCTGTGTAAAACATGAGCAACTGCTACAAGGATGACAATCCCCCTCCTCTCCACTATCCCTGGTGTCTACAGCAAATGTCTTTGAGGAATTGCACCCTCTAAAAGCACACATGATTATTGGCTGTAGCCATGACCTGGCCAAAGGACACAACCCATCAGCCATCCAGGGTGCATTCCTGACCCATGGTTTCTGTATCCAAAGGCATCCACAACATATCAGAGACAGCTAAGGAGTTGGGGGTCAGGTGACAGAGCAGGAGAATGTGGCTTTGCCCTCAGCACATCACTTGGGGACTCTTACCACCCGTGGAGCTGCAATGAGCACCACTGCTCAGAGAACACTTGAACTGCATGGGATGAGATTTGTGTTGGTACAGCCCCTGAGATCAACCAGAGCTCAGTTGCTGCTTCCAATAAGGCAGATTTAGCTCTTGAACCATCTCTGTTTCTCGTTGCCAGATGAATAATGAACAAATATAAATCACAAAGAATTTATCTGATCATGGCAAGGAGAGGAAAAGGATGAATAATTTATTTGATGGATATTATTCACCCATCCATAGAGCCAGCCAAGTAATGAAAACATTTATTCACAAATCGCTCTTCTGACAGTTGAAAACTTTGTAGTGAGTTATTCATATATGTATGGTTTGAGTCCCTGAGAACCCAAAACAGTGAGCTGACCTTGGAGAGGGGGGAAGAAGCATTAGATCTGCACCTATCTTGGACCTACCTTGTGCCTACTATCTCTGGACCATGGGAAATGGGATCTTCACTCACAAGACACCCCAGAACTGGACCGTGCCAGGAGGCCCAGCCTGGTGCTGCAGTTCACAAGTGCCCCAAAGGCACTTGGTCAGTGGCATCACAGCCCAGGTTCTCCAGATCTGCGCTCCAGCTTAGAGACCTCCCAGGCACCACAGTTACTCTCCTGTCTGTGGAGGTCATTGTTTCCTGATGCTTCAAAGGGGCTTCCAGTGCATCCCAGTTAAAATCATTAGAACATGGCACGCCGCTCTCCGATGAAGGCAAAGATATGTTCTTCCCACCAGCCCTGCTCTGTTCCAAAGATGCAGCTGCACCCACCCCTCCACAAATAAACCACAACAAAGGCCTAAAAATAACTTTTCTTTGTCAGAGGGTATTGAGCTGCCTTTCAAATCCTGGGGAGTTTATGCTATTATCAGAACTACTTCCTCCATCCTGTCTTACAACTATCAGATTGATCAAATAAGCCAAATGGGTCCATATTCCCTCTAAACAATATGAGCAACAGTCAAGCAAGGTTATAGCTGCCACAGATGAAAATATGATATTTATGGCCCCCTGAATTCCAGTCACTATTTTACGAGCTCAGCTCCTCTAAAGAGGGTCACAAATCTATATCGAGTCCCCAAGTGCAGGGCTGTGCATTTGGATCCTCCAAGATATTTAAAGTTACACAAAGATGGACTGCTCCCTATTCACCGTCCCTATTCAGAGGCACAGAAACACCCATTATTCCAGCGTGACCACAGAATAAAATTGCCATCTGCTTCAAGTACTAGAAGGGGAAAAATTTCTATGGGCAGACCTCTGGAGCTGGTGAACCACAAAACTTGTCACAGTTGAATTAATCTCACAGAAAGCATCAAAATCACGTCTGCTGCTCTGAATTAGATTCAAACTATCCATTCCCCTTTAGAGAATGAAGCTGGGCTGGTAATCACGTTAAACCAGGTTGCTTATGAGATTTAAGCGCGTCTGGGAAACTACAATGGAACAACTCTGGGCATATGGCATTTGCAAGGTTCTCCCTCTTCCCAACTGAGATTGTTATTGCAGAAGATGTGGAAATGAGAATACAGATAAAAGTTCATGCAGGCTGAGCAGATGGCTGCTGTTTCTTTGCAACAAAGACCCTGGCAGAGGGGCTATGTTTAAGGGGAGAAAAGTGGAAGTGTATAGAGTAAACTAGGATGACTTAGGACACAGGGCTGGACTTGACCTCACAGACCTTCACATCCATTTCCATGCAAAAGCTCAATGTCACAAAAAGCAGAAGTATCCACAGCCAAGAAACTGCTTTTCATCCTGCAGCAGGACAGGATGTGAGCTGCAGGACCTCAATCAAACACCCAAGTCAGTGACGGCTTTTTGAACAGTTACCCATTTAGGGCTGGATCAAACATCTTTTCTTAGACTGGGTAATACCCTCCTCCACAAGAGCCCTTTAGACTGCAATAGTGCTAATAACAGCATACAGCTTTCCTCCAAAGTAACAGTGTTCTGGCCATTAAAACACATACCTGCTATAAGGTCACCTATACAGGATGTTTCCATGACTTATCGCAAGTGTACAATTATCAAAGGTAGCTGGGACATCAAAATCAGTGTCACTGCAATAAGAAGGTGACAACATGAATTGAGCAAGCTCTCCCAGGACCCTGAAGAGAGGAGTAAATAATCAAACTATGCAGAAGCATGTATGCCAGAGTGGCACTGGTACTAAAAGTACATGCCATAAGCAGGGAAACTCATCTAGTCCACGCTTCAGTATGGTTTAGCAACATGCACCCGTTTTCCCCATGCAGACATTAGACTAGAAGTTGCAGTGTGATTGGTGACCTCAAAGGATATGTCTTGGTTATATCTGAGGCAACTTGCTCCCAGCTTGCTCTAACCACAGCTGGGTTATTGTTTGCCCAGACTAAAGCCCTGCTGGCTTCTACTGACAAGCACCCAAAGGGAGATCACACAGTGGGGCTGTCCCCAGCCCTGCTCAGAGATGGGCACCAGAGAGTGGTCACCATTCACCCTAAGGAGCAGCTCCATTCTCCCCCCTGCTTGCCCAGGGCATGTCCCCATTGAAAGTTTCACCCACTGGCCCACAATGGCCACAAAAAGAGCAATGTTCCATACCAAAACCCAACAGTTGGAAGTTTCTAACCTCGAGCCTTACCTGCAAGCAGAGCCTGGGCTGAGACACCCCTGAAGGCTGCACAAGCACAGCTCCACTGTTCAGCTTAGTGCATTGAAGCAACAGCTTGGCCACACGAGCATCAGGACCCAGCCAGAGCCTCGCTGGCAGAGTCATTTTCCCATTCAAGAATCATGGAATATCCCAAGCTGGAAGGGCCCATAAGGATCATTGAGCCAAACTTCTTGGTCCTCGCAGGAATAGCTTACCCCTTGGAAAGAAAAACCTGCTTATCCAGCACTGCTCTCATACTCCAGGGTCATACGGAACACACGGAATTTCTTAAACAAGACAAACGTCTGATAGCAGATACCTGGATCATCTCTATGTCCAAACACCACCTTCAGTCAATGTATAATGCTTAAATTCCTAGAGACCCTCAGCAGCATTTACTCAGAGCATCAAATGAATAAATAAATAACCTACAGTCTCCTTTCTGGAGCCTTTTCAGAGGTTTTTGTACCATTTACAAATGGATTTTCAAGCAAACCCTTCCTGCACACACACCAGCCTGGAAAGCAGGATCTCACTGAATGCTCAAGAGCATCAGCAACGCTGAAAAGCTCCACCACAACCCTTCACTTGATTCATTTTTATTCCTTTGCCCTTAATCACCAGGCCCAGCACTTCCTATTAACTCCCATTAAACCTTCACAGGTGCCTACCAAGCCAGAGATTTAAGGAGAATTTAAACTACCTGAACCTGCTGGAAAGGTTTATTGAAAGGAACAGTGAAATCTCTCCCCTCAGTTCCTCCAGGTTCATTTTTTACTGCTCTTCCCCTATTACTCTGAAGTATTTCCATATTTTTACATCTGAAGTGAGCTTCATTCCATTTTAATCTATGATCTGCAAAGCCTCTGAAGCAGCCATGACTGCCCCAATGCCCACTTTGCTCAGGCATAGAGACATCCTCTTTGCAGAGATGCAGACGAGGCCAGCAGCAGGTGAGCTGAAGGCAAGGATAATGACATGCTCCTGCCTCTGACATGGGGCTGACTCAAGAGATGGCTGTTGGTGGAAGAGGGGAGCAGGAGCTGGTATTTTAGGTAGCATTTCTGACCCAGAAAATGGTCTGTGGGTCACCCAGCAATGTCTGGGTGAGATGGTGGGAGAAGACAAGAGCAGTTCATGGACACCCGTTGTGAGCTAACACTGACCTTGCTGAGCCCCATCTGGCCAAGACGGAATGGTGGTACTTTCCCAGAAGACAGATAGAATCACAGAATCCCAGCCTGGTTTGGGTTGGAGGGGACCTTAAGGCTCACCCAGTTCCAACCCCTGCCACAGGCAGGGACACCTTCCACTAGAGCAGCTTGCTCCAAGCCCCTGTGTCCAACCTGGCCTTGAACACTGCCAGGGATGGGGCAGCCACAGCTTCTCTGGGCACCCTGTGCCAGCGCCTCAGCACCCTCTCTGCTGATTCTTGCTGAAGTGAAAGCTCAAAGGCATTTCCCAGAGAGCTGCAAAGTTATTTCCGCATTTTTACGTTTTTCTGCGCAGAACCAGCAGCATCAAATGCCATCAGCCCAAGGCACCCTGGGGGCTTTGCTGGGGTGATTAAGGGGGCCACCGGGGTCCCCAGGAGGTCACCTACATCAGCTCCCTGTGTCCGGCCGCCTTCCACGGCTGGGCAGTGCGGGCAGGCAGCTATCCTGCAGCTCCATCTAGCGTGCTGCGCCCCTGCCGGGGCCAGCACCCAGCTTTATCCCCATCTGCGCGCGGCGGGAAGCCCTGGCTCCTGGGGTCCCAGGATTCCCAGAGCCTCGTGCTTTGGGATTCTCAGAATCAAATCCCAGCCTGGTTTGGGTTGAAGGGACCTTAAAGCTCACCCAGTTCCAACCGCTGCTACGGGCAGGGACACCTTCCGCTACAGCAGAGTGCTCCAAGCCCCGTCCAACCTGGTTGTTGCTGCTGCAGAAGGCACCATAAAACACAATTCAGGTGCATTTACAACCAGGGAGAAAGCAAAAGGACAGGAGCCGCTATTTTTTACATCCTCTCCTTGTTTTCCCATTTGAAAGCACTTGGGGCTGCCCCACTGCAAGAGCTTTTGCTGCTCACCAGCACTTGCGCAGAGCACAGCCAGGCATCAGGGCACTGCTCTGGGGTTTTCAAAGGATTCATGTTTCCAAGGGTTCAGCACTTGCCCAATTGCCTTCACAAGCATCCAGCAGAGGTGCTGAGGGCTCCAGGGAAAGGTGGTTTCCCCTTAAAAAACCTCTGGTCATAGGGTGTCATCAAACAGAGAGCCTGCACCCAGCACAACAGAGCTGTGGGCTCCTGGGTTTGCTGTAACCATCAGTGTCAAAAGGGGAGAAAAAGGAGAGCAGTGGAGGGGAAGGAAGGGGAGGGCAGGAGAGGAGCAGCATTAGTTTCCAAAGGAATTAAGGAAAAAGCAGGATGATCCTTCTTGCTGCTTTTTTCCCAACTCCACTTGGCATAGAGACCCCGTTATCTCTCTCCTACTTGCTCCATTCAAAGCCACTTTCAAAGGACCCCCTGCTGTCCATGCCCACCCCACCAGCCTTGCACCCCAGCATCTCCCCCTCCTCCTGCCCGTTGCCCGACTTTGCGCACGGTTTTACATCTTTAACCATTCCCAACACGCAGTTTCAGCAGCAAACACCTCTTTGTTCAGCCATTGCCCCAGGCACAGAAGCAAGAGGCTAATTGCTCACTGGGCTGATGAGTGAGCTGTTATTTGTCTCCTGCTTCAGTGCTGGGTCACAGCCCATCCCCAGCACTCACGGTGGGCTCAGGCTCTCCCCTGCACTGAGACATAAGGGAACATTAAAGAAAGGAGATGTATAAATACTTGAATCAAGACATGAATGATTAACAGCAATAACTGTCTTTCTTTTTGCCATGACAATTGCCAAGACGTGCTCATAGAAGGCTACAAATGATCTCCAGCTGGTAACAGATGAGGTAAGTGAAGGTAACAGATGAGGTAAGTGAAGGTCCCAGAGTGATTTACACCGCACCCATTTGGTCAATCTTTTATTAAATACCTCTGCAGTGCTCGTGACCGCTTCCTCCTCACCCAACACGTGCTCCATGCAGCTTACAATGGCTCCGCTTTTCCAAGCTGTCTGCTTCGGTCCTTCAACCCAAACCCTTGTGTGGAGACAGGGAAATGGGCTGTAAAGAGCAGGTTACAAACTACCAGGGAAACCCCACTCTGCCCGGCCGGAGCCTTCAGAGCTCTCAGAAAGACACCAGAGAGCAAACGTGATTCTTCATTGGAATAAAGCCGCGGTGATTATCCATGCTGGCTCCAGGGCTGGTGCTGCCCCGTCCCAGGGGTGAGGGATGTGCTCATCCCTGTGCAAGCCCTTGAGCTGCTGTGTTAATTCGGCCTTCAGTCCCATATGTCTTACAAAAACCTCTTAGAACAGCTGCTATAAATGCTTTCATTGCGAGGATGTTCTGACTTCAACACATCTGATTCATCTCCCTGCTATAAATGACCCTTTTACAACAGGGACTGAGCAGCCAAAGTAAAGCAGAGCTGCTTTCTCCCTGCTATCGCAATCAAGTTGTTTGGTCTAAGATGTGCCTTAAAAGTGAATCCATAATGTTCCTGGCAATGCAAGGAAACTGCTGTTACCAAGAGTAAAACGTAAGTAGTAACTCTGGGGGTTTTTCTCCACTGAAACTGTAATTAACGTGGATCCTGTGTACTAAGTGCAGGGAGAAATACAGTCCTCACAGCAGTTAAGATGCATCTCATTAGCACTGAAACGACTGTATTGTCAAAATGCATTATGTTCCGCAATGAGAAAGTCTGTAATTGAATTCCCACCAAAGCACAGTTCATCTGCATCCGATGGCATTGTGGAGCACACTTTGGCTGCTGCTGGAAATGAGGATTAATTGGGATCCCTGCTCCTTATTGGAGGGAGCACATGGATGTGCTGTGGGCAGGCTGGGGGCTGCAGTGAAAGGCTCACTACCCTCATCCAGACACAGGAGGGCTGAGAGGTTTGGCCACTCCTGTTGGCAGGACCCACTAGACACTGAAAATGTCTTTGTAAGTGCAGTAAAGACTAGTTAAAAAAGGCCACCAATTCAAACGAAGGCACCCCTTTGCTGCACAAATACTTCAGTAATAATTATGACTGATTTATGCCAGTGCTTTTGGATTATTCCAGGCTGGGTTGGTACAAGTGGCAGTGATGCGTAGCAATCGTTTCACATGCAGCCAACAAGTCTGCTGCAAGAGGTGCAAACACATAGGCTAAGGAATTGTCCCAGTGGGCATGTGGGGCTCTTCACCTCATTCAAGATCTCATTGATCTTGAATTGATGCCTCATTGATCTGCAGCCTTTGAATGGGTAATTATTATTCATGGAAATAAAAGCTTCCCACTTCCCACAGCTCAGCACCCCAGACCCTCACTCCCACAGAGTCACAGTGGACCCCCACAGTGCAAGTGAGAATGAATCAGACCCCTTAGTGACTCCAACCCCTCCTTTGGACCATGCTTTGAGCCATAGGAAGGCTTTGGGAGCCATCCATCATTTTCAACCTTTGCAAAACCTTTTGCTGTGGTATCACTTTAAGCTGCCACTCGGGTGAGTTTTCCTTATTGAAGATGTGAGGGATGCTGAGCTCTGGCTTCCTCCAGCTCCCTGCACACGTGGGGAATGGTCCCCCAGCTCCTGGCTCTCGCTCTGCTCACCAGTGCTGCGGTCCCCTCTGATGCAGAGAGCCACATCCCATCACTTCTACTCTTCAAATCCTATTATTCAGATCTAACGAGGAAATAATTTCAATTAAGGAAATTAAAAATGCATTTGCATTTGAATTTGAAGTCAGTGTTAATTTGAAGGTACTGAAAGGAGCCCTCCGGCAGCATCAGGATCCGCTTGTGTCAGAAGAAAGGATGGGGATGAGAACGGAGGAGGGGAAGAGCCCGCTCCATCACCCAGGGACAGCAATGCTTGTATAGAGGAGGGACACAGTCCCTGGGGACCAGAAGCTGTGCTGGCAAAGGTGGAACAGAGCCAGTCCTGCTCCAGGTCCTCCTCCAGGCAGCAGGGATCCTCTCCAGCCTAAACACAGCCCCTGAGCCATGTGTCCAACCTCCCTGCCCAGCACTATGGAGCTTATTCCAGCCCCCAGCAGACCTCTGTCAAACTGCCATAATGCAGCTAAGAAGGTGCCCAGTGATGCTGCGCAGGACGCAACCACTGATGTGCAAGTGGCATGGACCAGGTGAGACCCTTCCTGCTACAGCAGGGAACTGCTTCACCCGCACCTGCCCTTTGCTCTGATTTGAGGTGGGATGTGCTGGATAACCATTTAGGTTGCCCACAGCTCCTGGGTTTACCTGACAGCAGGAGACAGCTTTGCCACGGTGACAAAAGGGTCTCCAAGATCCTGTTGGCCCACACAGCATCAGCACATTGAGCACTTTGAACCAACCTGTCTCCTTCCAACTTCTGCTCAAACCCAGTTTGTCCACTGGGCAGGTACCACTCTCTTGGTGAAGCTCCATAAGCAGCCAGTTACCAGGATGTCCCCGTGTGGAAGTGCCAACGGGCGAAGCAAAGCCCCAGCCAAGGAGGGCTCCTGCCAATTGCATTTCTGCAGTAGCTGGGAAAAGAAGCTGGAAAATCCTTCAGAGAAGCCCCGAAGCCATGAGGCTGCAAGGAGGGATGAGCATGCTCCCAAGGTGCCCAGGTACCCATGGGCTGTGGTAGCTTCTCAGGTCCCCTGCATGGGCAGCCCTGGGGGGCTCAGGAGATGCCAGGTCCTGATTCCACCTCCTTCCTTTGGTGCTGGTCTCCAGCACTATAAGATTCTCCACCGCCAGTTTCCATAGGTGCCACCAACCCATGGTCAGCTCAGCTGAATGACGGCACCACACAGAGATGGCTTTTGGCCAGATAGAAGGAGGAGCTGCTCATTTCAGCTCCTTCAGCAAAGGCAGCCCAGAGAGCAATGTGATGTACGGCTCAGTTTAATGCAACTGCATAACAGTCCTATTGTAACCAGAGCTAATTAGTTAAGTAATTCCCTGTGTTATTAATTCTGTAGCTTTGCCATCATCAATGTATTTGTAATAACAGCATTTCCTCTGTAATAGCATTAATCATAATGGATTTACCTAGAAATAAAGCGGGAAGGGATATTATCTCCCTTGGGAACATCATTTGACAGCAGCTCTACCTGCTGTTATGATCTTTATTGGCTTATTCTTAATGTCTTGCTCATTAATCTGCTTTCTAACACCACCCCCCCCAGACACCTCTGTGAGTGGAAACCACAAGGAGGAGAAAACAGCCAGGCAAGAGGTGCTCCAAGCAGAAGAGCCCACCACATCCTTAGGGATGGCCAGCACGGCCACAAGCAATTTCTCATGGTATGTGAGGGCAGGAGTCCTGCCCTGCCTCAGTGGGGCCTACAAGGATGCTGGAGAGGGTCTCTTCATCAGGAACTTAGCAACAGGACAAGGGGTGATGGGTTCAAACTGAAACAGGGGAAGTTCAGGTTAGATATAAAGAAGTTCTTTGCAGTGAGGGTGCTGAGGCGCTGCACCGATGCCAAAGGAAGTGGTAAATGCCCCATCCCTGGCAGTGTTCAAGGCCAGGCTGGACAGAGCCTTGGGAGACATGGTCTGGTGTGCGGTGTCTCTGCCCATGGCAGGGGGTTGGAACTGGATGACCTTAAGATCCTTTCCAACCCTAACCAGTCTGGGATTCTTTGACTCTATGAATGTCCACATCTGGGCAGCACCCACTCCTTCAGCCAGCTTGCTCAATCTCAGCTCCACTCTCAAGAGCCTCTTTTGGCGCTTCCAGGGGAGCAAGGAAGATCCAGCATCGCTTCCCAACATTCATACCAAGCATGGAAAGGTTTTGTTGAACCCTTTCTCCTCCCAGCAGGCTCCTGGCTCAGGACACTTGCACCAGACCAGGCTGAGACCAACAGCATCTTGTCCAAGCCACAGTATCAAGTGAGACACCCAGCTTGTGAGTGCGCAGGCAGGGCATCAAGCTCAGCTATGCTGGTGCAGAAGCACCCAGGCATCCCCACACACCACATTGGTCATGGTCACATCCCCATGGGAAACCTCAGCAACTCAGACCCACCATCCTCACCAGCACCCCATGAGCAGGACATGCTGCTCTCACCAGCAGCTCCTTTCTGACAGAAATCAAAACCTGATTTATCTGCTCAAAATTAGATAATCTGATAAAAATTAAAGCCTGAAGCCTAAAGCATCCAGCTCTGGGGTTTTATAGCGCTCAGCTTGCCTTGATTACTTTATGGTTGCGCATAAAGACAATGAGGTTTTTAATGCAGCCTGCATTAAACTCCTTTGATGACTTGCCCAGGAGAGCAGTGATGCCATAGAGGCTGCCCAGCCACAGGCAGCATAACAAGCAGAAGGCAGCAGTGCGGCGCCGAAAACAAACGCGGTGGTGCTGGCCACCAATAAACATATTTTCTTCTTTTTCTTTTCTTTAATATTATTCTATCTATTTTTGCCCCTTTAATTCTCAGCAGTCACTTGCTGGCAGTGGAGGATGCCAGAAAGCCATCCCGTGTGCCATAGCTGAACTGTAGAGCTGCTGACTTGAGATGATGCCAGCGCTCCCACCTGGGCTCTACTCTTCCCAAAGCCATGAGCCTGTTTTCCCTCTCTCTTCATGCTTGCCACGCTTGGTTCTAATTCGTTAAGCATGACTTGCAGCCTGGGTAATTACATTTGTCTGCATTAGGATGTATGACCACACACGGCTGCGCTGTTCTTCTGCGGTCAGCTCCTCTCCAGGCTGGAACCCCCCGTTTCCATCACAGGAGCCCCACAAGCTGCTGAACCCAGGGCTGCTGGCAGCTGACTGAATACAGAGACGCCTCTTGCACGTGTGCCCGTAAATCAGTTCTGACCTTAGTGCAAAGTAGGATGCCCTTAGCACTGCTTGATCCTTGCCAGGAGCAAGCCTTGCCTATGGGAGAGGCTGTGGTGCTCTGTGGGACACAGGACCAGGGGGTGGCACAGGGATCGACACCAGGAAGGTGGGAAGTGGGTCATGGGCAGGTTGAAGGGAGCCTTTAAAGGTATTTAAGGTGAAGCTCTCAAATGAGACCCTGAAGTCAGATGAAGCCCAGCTGCAGGGTCAGCCCGCGCTGAGAAGCCACCATGGGCTGTGGATAGGGCAGGAGGGAAGCGTGAAGGAGGACAATTAAATGAGCAGGGATGAGGAAGATTCGTGGTAATTCCCAGCTTTTTGCCAAGCAGCGCCGTGGGACAGGGAATAGATTACATTCTATTACAAGTGTTTCAAGACGTGCTGCAGATAAGCAATGAGAGAAATGATCCATCTCCACCGGGGAGCAGAACACAAGGCTGGGGAGGGAATAACCGAGGGTGAGACAGAGCCTGCTGTGTCCAGGACAAACCACAGCTGCCACTTGTCCCCAGCTCCTCTGGATGTCAAACAGCTTAGTCTAGATCCCAGGTTATGATTAATACCAGGTGGAAAAGCACGATTCCTCCATCAGGACAGGGCGTGGAAGGGATGCAGCACACAGAGTGTGGATGTAGTGCAGGGAAGAACACAGCGTGATTCAAATCGAGCTGATATCCAGCCCCAGAGCTGCTCACTGATTTCTGAACTCCCAAGGCAGCTGGTTGTGGGGCTGAGCACTGGAGTTCTGCTGCTGAAAATGAAGTGCCAGGCACTGCCAATGAGTCACTGATTTTATGAAGTCATTGACCAGTCGACTGAAATCAGCTTTCAGCACTGCCACCCTCCTGCCAGGCTCCCATCCATCCATCCATCCATCATCCATCATCCATCTATCCATCCATGCATCCATCAATCCATCCATCCATCCATCCATCCATCATCCGTCAATCCATCCATCCATCATCCATCCATCCATCCATCCATCCATCCATCATCCATCCATCCATCATCCATCCATCCATCCATCCATCCATCCATCCATCCATCCCAGCTCTGCACATCCATCTCAGTGCCCAGCCCCTTGGGTCCATGCTGCAGCAGGATTTGGGCAGGCTGAAGATGCTGCAGATGCTGTAGGCGAGACACTCAGCTGCCTGCCTGCACGATCAGCACATTTTTGATGGAGATGCCCCATTTTAGCACTTGTGATGCTGACAAATGACAAGCACTGGTTGGGCTCCATGGGGTGCAGGCCAGGGCTCTGCAGTCCCCCAAACTTCACTGCTCCCCCATGGCTCATCCTGCACATGGCTGCAAAGGCAGCTTTACCCATGGCACAGTCACCTTAGGCTGTAGTGGGACATCCCAGAGCATGAGATGGGGGATCACCCCTGGAATAGAGGTTGCACACACTGCCCTGCATGGGGCAGCGAGGCTGTGGATGATGCTACAGCAGTCACCCCAGGAAAGCACGTCCCTTCTCCTGCATGGGACCCCTTGCTTTGCCATGGCACCCAGGGGACCTCAGCTTTGCTGAAGCCCCCCAGGATCCCAGCTGCACCACAGCATCCAGCACAATCCTGGTTTTCTAAAAGCAGAGCTGGGGCAGGTGTCTCCCATTCGAATACTGGGATTTCACCTTCAAGATCCAAGGCCTGGCCCAGCTCTGCCCATTGCGTGCAAACTGTTGGGGTGCAGAGTGATCCCCAAAGAGGACTCAGCCATTCCTGGCACCCCTGTGTCCCAGGGACAAGGAGCATGGTCTGAACACTGCTGTGCTATGAGCTTTGCTGAACCAGCCACCAGCTCAGCACCAACACTGGGCACTCATTGCCACCTCCATGGGGGAATGAAGAAGAAAGGTCTTCCCCCTCACACGGTCAAACCCTTCGGCTCAAGTTCAAGGCCACAGACCTGAGCCCCTTGATGCCCACGATGCTGCTCTGCTCACCAAGCCCCAGGGCTGCAGGAAGGACCATCCCCAGGTCCTCAGCAGCCACCACAGGAGCAATGGGGACCCCGACAGCGCGTGTCCAGGGGGAACTGCAGCTGGGTCTTTATCCCGATGCACCATCACCCTCCCTCGCCTGGAACTGGTTTTTGATGGATTGGTAGAACAAAAGCCGCCCCAAACCTTGCAATCCATAACAGGAGCCGTGGTGCTGAGGAGCTGATTTAGCACCCCCGGCCTGGCTGAGGGGCAGTTTGGGAGGGGAGGATAAACCGCCGGCGGGTGATGGAGGTGGTGGATGCAGAAGGTTTGCCCCTCGCACTGAGAGCGAACACTGGAACCTGTCCCGGCAGCGACAGCAAAGCAAGATTCTCCCCCCTGAGCAGTGTTTCCTCCTGTTGTGTTTCTCCACACACCGCTCGCCCTCTGCTCTCCCATCCCTTTGCTCTCCTCAACTGCGTGCTTGTGTCCCTCAGCTCCTGCGCAGGGGGTAGGAGATGGGACCAAGCCCGCAGCAAACAAGCCCAAGTTCTGCAGTGCAGGGTTATGTGGGATTTGTCAATATTTGCTCTGGACTGAGGTGAAACTGAACTGAGTGAGGCTGAGAAACGGTGTCAGATATTGGGCTGCGGAGCGCTGCTGCTGGCGGGGACCGAGGCATCACCCGCTGCTAAACTGGAAAACCTCCTTTTGCTTCTCCTCCTCCTCTTGTGTTCTCACTTCAGGTAAGTTGGCTGTGGCTTACACATTGTGCAGCCACAAGGAGCGGAGCAGAAACCCAGCAACCTGGGATGCGCTCCGCAGGGTGAGCTCATCTGTGAGTGCCTCCTGTTAACAAAGGGAAAGCAACAGCCAGAACAGAGGGTACCACAGCTCCTGCACCCCAACACCAGGGCACGGGACCCCGCTACCCCCTGCCTGCCCCAGCACCGACCTTAAAGCTCACCCAGTTCCAACCCTTGCCGCAGGCAGGAACACCTTCCACTGGAGCAGGTTGCTCCAAGCCCCTGTGTCCAACCTGGCCTTGAACACTGCCAGGGACGGCGCACCCTTAGAACGATGTAGGGGCTGGTGAAACCCACGAGGATGGGGCATGACGGGAGGGCACTGATGCTTCAACGGGGCCAAGAGACCACGGTGCCCACCCCAGCCTCAGGTGCAACACTGAGCTGCTCCCTGCTGAGGCACCTGACACATTTCAATGCAGGTGCCTGTAAAGATGAAGAGATGCACATCCTTCCATGGGCTCTCCCTCAGTGCTTCCCTCCATGGCAGGATGGGGCTGAACCAGTTCAGGTCCTTCCTGGGGAAGGACATTCCCCACACACAGTGCTCTCAGGCTCACGTGGTGGGTCTGGGCTTGGCTGACACTGTCCCCTGTGATGCCAGCACCCAACACTGATGTTGGCATCACCTGGCACAGCTGCTCCGTGGCACCCTGAGAATGAAGCAAACGCTGCCCCACCTCAAGGTGATGGAGGGCTCCATTGCACAACCCCCAGTGTCCAACGCTGCTCTCCTCCTGCCCCACAAGGCTGTTGCCCTGGGCTGGCTTTTCTTTCTAGGTCTCACCTGCTATGGGCAGAGCATCCCTGGGCAGCGCTCCCCAAGCATGGACGGCTGTGAGGCCACTGGAGCCACCTGAGTGAGTGCCCTGGCCACAGCACCCAGGGACAGCACCAAACATGGCCACAGGTTTCACTTTCCAAAGGGGAGAGTCTCTGGAGCTCCCACTGATCCCGTTGGAGCTGCGAAATCTCAGTGGGAGCGCGTCAGGAGATGCCCAAAGCTGAGTCATTCACCAGAGCCCACAAGCCACGCTGCTGTCCCCTCCCTGCCTGAGGCAGCCCCAGGGTACCCTTAGACCCCTCTGCACCTCACCAGAGGCTGGGATGCCCCATGGAGGCACCCATGGGTCCTCCTTCCCCCAGCCCCACACATACCGTGGGCATGTGGGGCAAAGGAGAGCTGCTGCCAAGCCCCAGAGCCGGCCCCACCTCCTGTCACTGTGGGATGTGGAGCTTCCCCAAAAGCCCCCACTGACGTGGTGGCCCTGGGGACCTGGCACCATGGCAGTGAGCCCATCATTACCCTCAGACCCACCGCACTCATACACCATGCTGACACTCACCCAAAACAGCTCCATAGATAACTGGCCAAGCGGCAAAGCTGAAGTCACATTTCATTATCATCTCGGCCCCAGCATTAATCACAGAGCAGCGACAGATGGTTCTGCCCCCCCTTCCCACACCATCCATCCTTTCACCAGCACCTCCTTGGTCTGCAGGACACGTGTTGGTGTTTCCTGCTGGGAACGTGCCCCATGGCAGAGCTTCAGCACTTGGTCCCAGCTCCTGCTATTAATGCAGAGGCTGAAAAGCCACATCCTGGATGCTCCTGCGGGAAGGTGCCTCCTGCTCACTCCTGCCTGCTGAGGGAAACGCTGCCAGGGCCAAGGCAGTTTGGAAGCGATTGCTGATGGACATGCAGCATGTTACTGCTGCGTTTAAGGATGCAGGATCCAGTGCCTAAAGGGGCTTTGGACAATGGCCTGTAGGGACAGGGCAAGGGGAAAGGCTTTAACCTGTGGTCCCGGCGCTGCCTCCTTCCCCCCTCCACGCTGGACCAGCGCCGTCGAACCTGGACCAGCATAGAGGTGGACCCCATCGCGGCATTGCCCTCTGCTGGCAACGCCTCTCAGGGACGGCTTCCCCCTTCGCCCTAAAGGAAACCGGGAGCTGGGAATTAAAGTGGGGGGAAACGGGTTTCATTAACAGGTGGCAGCCAATGCCCCTGTCCCTGCTTTAAAGCACCGGTCTCTGACTTAGAGAAGCTCAACACACCTCAGGAGAGATGCAGAAACTGTTTTAGGGCTGCAATCCTCTTTGGGAGATGCTTTACAGACCCTCAGCCCGGCCCATGGCCTCCGCTGCTGTTGAGCCCGGGGTGCCCCTGGCTGGGTGCCCTCAGCACCACCGGCACAGGGCAGGGTGGGTGCTGCCCGAGCACCAGGGCACGGTGCAAGCAGCTTCATGAGCACATCACAGCTCGGCACAGGGGGACGGAGCCCGCGGGCAGCACCCTGTGCCCTGCAGCTCCAGCAGCTGGGGTCGGGGCCCCCCCTGAATCCCAAGGGAAGCTCCAGGGAGGATGGGCAGCAGCCGCTGGGGTCGCGCAGCGCTGCCCGCAGCCGCCGCGCTGAGCCCCGCGGTGTCCGTGCGGAAATGCAGCTTTGCCTCCGTGCGTTCAAGGTGGATATTGCAGGGACGGAGCGAGGCGGCCCCATCCTGCGGCTGCGCACCGTGCGCGCTCCGTGCAGCGGGGAGCGACGCGAGTGCACACGCGTGTGAGAGCGCGGCAGAGGATGGGACGGGCCAGGGCAGCGGGACAAGCTTTTAGGATGCGTCGCTGTGCTGGGGAGCCCAGTGTAAAACCCACTGGTGCTGGGGCGGTTGGGATCCTCAAGGCATCGTGCGGCTTACCCAGGACCCCCAAAGGCCTCAGTGCCACCAAGCCCCAGAGCCACCTTCTCCCTGGTCCCATAGGTGAGTCCCTGGCACCGGCTGCCCCCGGGCAGGGACAGGAGCTGTAAAGACAGCTGATAGCGGAGAACTCACCATGGACAGGGAGGATCCATCCATGCCCCTGCGCGCCGTGTCCTTCCTCCTGCTGACCACCCTCCAGGTCCTTCTGCAACACCTCCTCACATCGCATGCACGGAGCTGGTCATGGAAGAAGATGGGAGCCTCCCTGTTAGCACAGCAGGTAATGAGAGCAGGAGCATCAGTGCAGGTGAAGAGCCAAGCAACCAGCAAAGGGCAGGGAGCAGAAACCCAAGAACAGAAGGGGAGCACAAGCTGGTCCCAGCCCCAGCTGGATCCAGCCAACCACCCCTCCCTTCATGCCCAGCCAGCAGGGGATGCTCCGGGATGACGCACAGGAGGATGTCACTGTGTTCCCACAGCACAGGCAAGACAAGGGGAAACCTCTGATAACACCCTAAAACGTGGCCTCAAAATCCTGCCCAGCTCAGAGCCAAAACGCCTGGAGCCAGGGGAGGGAAGGATGGAGCCGGGCTGCTGAGAGGCACAAGATCCGGGAAGCATCACTTTGATTTCATGGACCTTGATGTTTGAAAATTAAGGCAAGAGCTCTTTTATTTGCCACAGGGCTGAGCACAGGCCGTACGTGAGCAGGATTCCGAGGGGAAGAGCTTTCCAGATGAGCAGAGTGCAATCTTGTCCTAAGAATCCAAACTAACACTAAAAATAAAAGGCAGGGAAGAAGGGGAGCGTGGAGCGCGGCATGCAATTGTCCAACTCCAGATCCTCTCAATGGAGCTGGAACAGAAGGCTGTAAGTCATTGTATTGATTAGAGGTATTACAGCACTTGAGCAAGAAGAAACTCATTCTTGCAGCAGGCTGATTCCATAAACACGCTGCATTCAGAGCCTCCAACAAGCTGAGTGGCTTTAATGGAAGGCTTGAGACTGAAATACATCTGCAGGGGGATTAGGGAGCGTTCCAGACTGGTGATGGCATCTCCAGGCATGAAGGCCCCTTGCCACAGTAACCCAGTGGGCTGGGGTACCCGCAGAGGAGCCCACAGTGCTTCCCAGGCACCAGCATCACCGGGGAGCCATGGCCAGGCAGCACTGCGGCCCCAGTGCAGCCAAGGGGCTCTCCA
This sequence comes from Ara ararauna, assembly GCA_028858755.1. NCBI lineage: Eukaryota > Metazoa > Chordata > Aves > Psittaciformes > Psittacidae > Ara > Ara ararauna. The sequence goes on from CM054395.1 coordinate 6,028,433, forward strand.
GCCTCCCCCACTCCTTGATGCCCCGATGCCACTCACCAGCGATGCGCAGGGTGCTGAGGCGGCTTCAGAGCCTGAGGAGGTGATGTGCGCAGGGGTTGTGCTGGGGATGGAGGCGCTGCGGCACCCAGGAGCATCCGATGGGTTTCCATGGTGGGTTTCACAGGGGCTGCAGGCAGGGCAGGTCCATGGGAGGGAAGGGAGAGGCACAAGAGGCTCAGCCCCGGCTGTGACCTCCAGGGCCATGCTGAGCAGAGGACAGTCCTCCAGCGCCAAAACATGGTCACAGCCCCAACCTCTCCCCAGAGCAAGGCGGGCAGGGGCTCCCCGCTCCAGCTCCAGCCTCACACGTCCCACAGCACCCACCTCCGTGCTCCAGAGGGCCCAGCCTCGTGGCACTCATCCATCCCCCAGGAAAGCCCAGAGCCAGAGGCTCAGTTTAGGGTTGGGAAGATCAGAAGCAACCAGACAATAACTTGCATCAGACACAGGGGTGAAGACAGAGCCAGCCACTGCCATGCGCTGCAGTGAAGCTGGTTTACCTGGCAGGGAAGCAAGGTCGGCTCCCCCTGATCACGAGTAGGTACCAAGGTGGGATTTGGCTCCATGGATGCCATGGGAAGGGCAAGTGTGACAGAGGTGGGGTGGCAGCACTTCAGGCAGGGAATAGGATATCCCCAGGGTAAATGTGGCAGCTGATCCGTGCCACCCAGTGACAGCGAGGGGCTCTCACTCCTAAATGAAACGTCCCGGCCTGTTCACATGCAGGGTGCAGCAGCTCCTGAAGAGCTGGGGAAGCATTCCCGCTCCCTCCCATCACAGCACTGACAACCACAGCTCCTGAGGCAGCACCTCAGCCCCCGCCTCCTGCCTCCCACCACATCCACGTTCCCCTTCCTGAGCCAAGGACACAGGTTTTCCATGTCCCTCATCCCCAGAGCACCACACTAACCAAGTGCCACCCCAGGGGCACTCAGTGGGCTCAGCTTTGCCCACGCTATGGCAGTGAACCACAGCCATGTGCTGAGCCATGGGCAGAGCTGGGCTCTCTGCAACTGCAGGAAGCAGCTCCCAGACCCTCTCTGGAGCCATAAGCTGCTTTTCTGTTGCTGTAACTGGCACCGAAGGCACCTCTGACCCCACCAGTGGCCATGCACAGTGGGATCTTCCCCAGACACAGCTCTGCTAGCGATGGCTTCGGTGACTGTGTCTAGAGAACACACACCACAACCTGAGATGGTTCCCAATGCTCTGCTCCTGCTGCACCAGGATCCGTGTGCCAGGACAAACACTCCATCGACCGCTTCACATTCACCAGGGAAGTCCCAGGAAGCACCTCCCAAGAGCCCATTACCACCATGCATTAACTAATGAGCAAATCCACTTGCAGTTAATGGAGCCCCGCTTATTTCCTGCCTATTTAACACTACACTGAAGGTTCTTGCTGTTAAATGTCTGTATGTTAAGTCCCAGAAAGAGCATCTGTTGGAGAGAAAGCACATGGAAAATACATTTATACATCTGGAAAGGTAAAGATGCAGTGACACAGAAGATGGATTTCATAGAGAGCAGTACTGGGCAGAGCGATGGATTTCCATTGCTCCTGGGAGGGAAGAGCCCCCGCGTGCTGTGCAACACAAGCGCTCTGCAGCCCTATGGAGGATGTCTGCTGAGGATTACAGCCACAGCACTGAAAGCAAAGCCATTCTCTGCCCAGCTCCTGCAAGTGCTCTTCCGTGTTCGTCCTCTCCCAAAGGTACAAAAGCAGATCACCGGTGTGAGTGAAATCCCAGCCTGGTTTGTGTTGGAAGGGACCTTAAAGCTCATCCCGTTCCAACCACTGCCACGGGCAGGGACACCTTCCATAGAGCAGCTTGCTCCAAGCCCCTGTGTCCAACCTGGCCTTGAACACTGCCAGGGATGGGGCAGCCACAGCTTCTCTGGGCACCCTGTGCCAGCGCCTCAGCACCCTCACAAGGAACAGCTTCTGCCTAAGAGCTCATCTCAGTCTCCCCTCTGGCAGCTTGAAGCCATTTCATTTTACTCCAGGTATTTTAGCTATTCACTGATACAATGCAATGCATCAAGGAATTCAAGGATACTGAAAGCAGAAAGGTGACAGTCCTCAGACACACTAATAAATTGTAGGATTAAGAAACCACCCCATCATTTACTAAAATAATCGAGAACAAACAGGCTGTAAAGAATAAGGTTGTTCCAGCTGCCTGGCTAAAAGTAAAGGGAAATCACAACACACACTCATCACTGCATCGGCCCCTTGCTGTGCAGAACAGGTTCTGCCTTTAGTTAAAGCAGCTGGCTAACTGAGCAGGAAGGAGAGCACAGCCCAGGCACACCGGGGCTGCCAGTTGGTGCTCCCTCCTTTACAGCTTCTGAGCTGCTACAGCAGTAACCTTAAAAGCATTAACGGTGCTTACGGGATTTCTTTTCCTCTCCCAGCTACACCTGAACACTTCCATTAAGACACTTCACTGCACTTGAGATACCCAGAACTCCTATAATACCAGTGCTTTAAAATACATTTGTTACAACAGTGCACAACAGATACCATTGCGATGACAAAAAACACAGAGCTGAGGCTCCCAGCTCTATCCTAAACCTGTTGCTTCTACTATTAATTCAGCTTTGACTTCTTCAGTGTGGGTACTTGGACATGAGGGACCAGAGCGTTATTACAATAAACCAGCTGATGCAGCCCTCTGGCAGTGCTGCTCAGCTGTTGTTTTCTACAAGTGTAGTACATACACCCAAGTAGCTTTAAACACCATATGTTACCCGTGTAGAAAGAGGCCAAACTGCAGGTAAGTTACGGCCAGATTAAACACCACAAAAGAACTGACACCAACAGCCCCGGGTGAAAATTAATCGAGATATTTAATACAGTGCAATCCATAGTAGTTTCTTAATTAAAATAATTGTGTGCATGTACCTGAATGGGTTATGAATTATCACATAAAAGCAATCGACATTGTAGTGCTAGGTAGAAAAATGTACAACTGAAACTAAAACCTTCCCTACTTTCCAAGATAGCATCTGCCAATTGCAAAGCCTCCTGACCAATTGAAATGGGAGTAGTGACTAGGTTGCTGCAGTGACAAACACAAGGCTGGCCACACATCAGTCAAGGGATATAAATAGAACTTGCAAAGAACTAAAAACCTAAAGCATTCTTGCACCTAAACACAATAAGAAGCCGATGGTGGCTTACGACTTGTCCTGGTTTGGAAATGCCTTACGAGACTTCTAGACACACTTAAACTGACTTAAAATGACAGTGTTCTTTTTTCAGCTGACTTCAATTCAATATGGCCCAAAGTCTGCAGATGAAGATCCAGCAGTGGCAGCAGCACAGTCCAAAAGCTGAATGTTCTGATTTTGCAAAGACCTTTCTACAGCAATTCAACCGTCTAAACCGCAGGCAATTCCCTCTGCTCCCCTCTCTTTCCTTTGTGCAGACCATGCTACGCAGAAAACAGCAATGCAGCTCCCACTGCTTCGGGTTAAAATTAAAGATAAAGACATTTTGCTTATGCTTTCTCCTCAACACAACACATTTGCACCCAGAACAGGTAATCAAAGTCTTTTGCCAGCCGGTTACTGCTGTGGTTACATGGTTCCTGCCCAAGCTTCCAGCTCTTTCATGTCATCATCCTCCTCTTCCTCTTTCTTCTTGGCTGCAAAACATTAAAAGGAAACAAATCAGTGAGAATCTTGGCAGAATGTGATTCTTTGCAGGACAGAAGCCTCTGTGCCACTGACCAAACCAATCCATGAAGGACCAAACGCCAGCAGAGGATAAAAAACCCACAAGAACTGAAGTAAAAGGTGCCTTCTGGAAAAAGCAGCATGCGCTGAACTTCCTGATGTTACTACCTCAAGGGGAAAACCAACAGCTTACATGGAGGAACACGGACTGCACGAAGGGTAACATATGTGACCAGTGGTGTCTGGTGGTTTCCATCAGCCTCTGGCAGACCACAAGCCTTCAGCTTCTGAGCCCCTCTCAGGGGGACACAGTTTCTTACAGAAATTCATCCAGCTTTACAACATTTCCCCCATAAAAACTTAATTCCTTATGCCATTATGAAGTCTTCAAAGGGCAACAAATGATACTCTTCATCAGGGACTGTAGCAATAGGACAAGGGGTGATGGGTTCAAACTGAAACAGGGGAAGTTCAGGTTAGATATAAGGAAGAAGCTGTTCCCTGTGAGGGTGCTGAGGCGCTGGCACAGGGTGCCCAGAGAAGCTGTGGCTGCCCCATCCCTGGCAGTGTTCAAGGCCAGGTTGGACAGAGCCTTGGGTGACATGGTTTAGTGTGAGGTGTCCCTGTCCGTGGCAGGGGGTCGGAACTGGATGATCTTAAGCCCCTTTCCAACCCAAACCAGTCTGGGATTCTCTGATTCCATTGTGATCTGGTCTACAACCAGGTACAGAATTTGGAGACCTCCAAGTCTCATGACAGTTCAAGCTTCTCGAGAGGCTGAAGAGCTAACTATGGGTATGTGCTACTGCCCTCTTCTAACAGCAGGTTAGATGGGAATGTCGAGCAGCACTGCCTTGCTATCATTTCTGGTCCCTCCAGGGGAGCAAATGCTGCTATTTGTCATAATGGGACAAATTCAGTCTCTGGAGATCAAACCATTAACTAAGCAAAAAGGTTTTAACCCAGAAATAGCTGCAATGGTTTTGCTTCAAAGGGAAAAAAAGGGTCAAATAATTCCTACTCAAAGTGGTTTGTGTCATCCCCAATGAAACACTTGTATAAGAGAGAACTGAGTCAGCTTTAAGGCAAACTCCAGACCTATCATTTGTCCAAGTTTGGAATTTGGTTTGCTATATTAAGCTCTTCCAGTCTCCCTTAAACAAAACCAGATTTCTCTCAACTCCTTCTGACATCAACTCAGCTGACAGGCAACAGCTGAAAGTTTCTCATTCAGACCGATTAAGTCAAAATCCAGACAGCTCCTGAGAGCTGGAAGAGCAGGAAAGCTCACGAGCATTTTCCATTCAGTGACTGAAAAGGAGGTAATAGAGGCAGCTCCACTGCAGAAGGCACATTACTTCTTTCCAATGCCTTGCTAGGTGAAGTAGCCCCTTTGAAAGTCTGACCTACCACGGCCAAAAGTAAACCTTTAATCCCAGCGTCTATTAAGTCAATTTTAAGTGACAAACAATTGAGGTTAAAAAAACAAAAGCAAAGCCACACCAAATCCCCACCCAGCACCATCCCAGAACCCCAGAGTTTCCCAAATGTCAGCCTTGGAGCAGTTATATCTAAGCAGGATGCCCTTTACATGCAGTAATGGAATCCTAATTTCCATCCAAAAGCACCTTAACATAAAGCCTATAAAATACTGAGTTTTATACTCATCATTTTTGCTACAAAAACATTCATAATTTGTATTATTTTTATTATTCTAGGAAGTGCTCTGTCTACATAAGTCTTATGTTCTACAGTAAAATATGTGCACAATTACAAAGCCTCTTACTAGTGCACAGTCACCTCTACCTAATATAATGCAAGAATATTATGTATTTGGGTGCACTTGGGTTCAAGTCAGTATGGTTTATTGTCCATACCCAAAGACTCTTTAGAGAACAAAAACCATTTAAACCAGCTAGGAAATCAAATGAAAAGGCACATGTTAATTTCACCTATTTCTCCTTCTTTTGGATCTGAAGCTAGATGAAGCCTCAGATTTAAGCTATTTTGATAGAACCTACTCCCCTCTCACCATCACTTGTCAGCAATGCTGCCAAGCAAAACACAATGAGGAAAACACTAAATCAATTCTGTCATAATAGAAGAACTATAAAGACACGAGGAGCAAACTTCACACCATGCCACCTAAAGCACAACCTTGCCGTTTGGCAGTGTCTGATGTTGCCCAAGTCCTTTTAAGCCTGCAAGGGGAGCAAGGTAATTATAGACACACTGACCAATTGGGACTACCTTCAACCACTATTGTTTGGGGCTATTTTATTTAGGTAAGCATAGGAACTGGAGCCGCAAAGTCTACAACTTATTCATCACACATTAAGGCAGATTCAGCAAAATAGGCTAGTAAAGTGCGATATCCATTAATGCATACCAGAGGTATTCCAGCTCAGGGATATTTATGAGGTATTACTTCTAGTGCATAGAAGAGTAGTTCACATTTAACAGCAGCTTTGAACTGCCTGTGTAAATATGAACATTTCCTGCCCATTCCCAACGTAAAACCATCACACTAAGATTTCCAAGATATATGCGTTATAAGACTGGGATGACCCAAAGTTTGGTACTGCCTGGCTTGAGTATATGCAAACCTCAGAGGCACCAACAGCTATCCCCGAAGGGGACTCTGAGCTTAGTTCCAACCAAAAGCTGTGATCAAGTTAAAAACCAAAGCAGCAGCTAGGAAGCATGGTTCAGTGTGGGAATCTGCACCAGCCTGGGACTAATTCCAAGAGCTCATTTACTCTCCACTCCCTTTTTTCCTCCCTCAGGATGTCTGTGAAGATTACCTCCCTGTTGGGCCAGTAGCTACTGGCAGAAAGCTTCCTTTTAACACATCTCCACTCTACCCTGAGCATCACCCATGCTGTGGATAAACAGGTAGTGCTAGAAGAGATAATAACTGTTCCTGTGATGGATATTCATTTGCATGGTTCTGAAAGGCAGGTTACCCCCACCAAGAAACAGCGCTAGATGTATTTGTGATTCATGAAGCAACTTCTCTGCATTGCCTGCAGTTACATCTCTCACGTCTGAGGAGCCAGCAGCTGCAATAAACATACTTTGAAACGATCCAAGATGTTTCTGGTATATCTCCATCCATACCTGGCTTTGATGGTATTGATATTGAGGGCACATTTGGTAGTGGTACTGTCTCGGGACCACTTATTTCCAGCAGGTTTTTGTCTAGCTCTTCTTGTTCTAGTTCCTCTAGTTCTGCCATGAGCTCATCCTAGGGTTTTAAAGGAGGAAAAAGAAGAAAAAAAAAAAGAAGAAACTTTAAGTCATATTTATTAGCAAGTAGGTTTAGATGGTCATATTATTAAAGAGAATAGCTTAAATGCACAGGATCACAGCAAAGTGAGGAGATGAGGAGCCTCAATTCCTGTACATGAGCTCTCAGTGGGTGAGGAAAGCAGTGAAGGGAAGAAGAAATCTAAGTTCATTCTGAAACCAGAGCATTCTCAGCAGAAAGTCAGGGCCACAGCTGCTGTATGCACTGTAAAAACAGACAGTAACAGGTTCTAGGAGAGAATTTATATCCCAGAACTACACCTGGACACATGCAATAGGCAGATCTTAAAAGAAAGATCTCATATGAGTCAGCATCCCTGGAGGTATTTAAAAGACATACAGAAGTGGTGCTTCTGGTGCACATGGTTTAGTGGCCTTGGCAGTGTTGGGTTAACAGTTCGACCCAATGAGCTTAAGGCTCTTTTCCACCATAAATGACTCTATGATTCGAGAGGCAAATTTCAAGCATACCTCATCAAATTCTTCCCCAAATCCTACTGGCTTTGAGATGGCTGTTGAAATCTCATCTGCCAGCTCTTGCTGTTCTGCAATGTCCTGCATTAATTCATCTACTTTATCAATATCCCTGGAAAAGAAAGGAAAGAGTTCAATAGAATCAGGCACTTTCCCAAGAGACACTTCAGGCTTTATTTCTGGGGCTCTGCAGAGACACCACACCATGGTGATATTTATAAGGTCCTCTCCCAAAACACACTTTGCACGCAAGTCTGAACGTTATCCCCATCTCAACAAAACTATGCATGTGTATTTTACTTTGCCCTTGCAGCTTAGCTCACAGCATTTATATACAGAGCCTTCATATGAAGAGGTTTTCTTCTGTGTTACCATTATTAATAATAAACTGCTCTGTTCCCTCAACCAGCATTATTACATCTATAATTTGCTTCTGGAGCAAGTACAAGATTCCCATAATGCAGTTTACCTTTAATTACTGCTACAAACACAAACTCCACAGCACAGAAAGACATTAAAGACTTCCCTTGAGGCTTAAAATGCTTGCTGCGACTAGATGGATCTGTAGCTGGTGCACCCTCCCATCTGCTTTAGACTACACTGGTGCTAGCTTTCTTTTGGACAAAACCAGCAGTATGGTGCTGTATAAAACCATAGGAGACTTAAGAAAGCATGATACTTGCGTATTTTGTTCAATATCAACGTATCTAGTATTTTAGCTTAAGTTAGAGCATTTTAAAAGCAGGTTTTGCTCCTCTAGCTCTACCTTTGGTTATAAAACACTTGGCATTTAGCAGCTCAAACAAATGACAAACTAAAGGTTCTATGGAAAGATGCAGAAGGGAGTAACTTACATGTTGTCATGAGCAGCTTTCATAGCTTTAGCAGCAAACCCCATGTTCTTAAGCACTTCAGTGTTCGTGTTGGCATTCTCAAGGGCTTCCCTCTGAAATTCAATTGTTGATAACGTGCCATCTATCTGTGCAAGCTGCTTCTCGTACCTCTTCTTACGCTTCAGGGCCTGAAGAGCAGCTGAACAACAAAGAAAAGTGAAGGATTTGAGAGATTTATGTCCAAAAAGCCATTCACATCTTGTCCCAAATACCACTCAGCACAGAAGAGTACATTGCACATTCTATTGCTTGTTGTCCACTCTTCTTCCTAGATAAACTAAGCTGCCTAACCCTTGTGTTCACCTCCTTCAATAAAGCTGTTTAAAGGTGGCCAGATGCTTGCTGCCCATTGCCTGTCACACGAAGGAGCACGCCAAGGAACTACTCAACGATCACTCATAACACACCACAAACCAGAGGCTACACTACAAAACCCAGCAGGTTCAATAGCCGAGCTGAGCCACCTAAAAACATCCTTGTTCACCATCACTCCAACACATCAGGGCACAGCTGCTGGTGCAGCTCCTGCCAGGTGAGGTCATGGAGCTGCAGCAGGTTCCTACAGAAGCAGCTCATTTAAATACAAACCAAGTGTTTCTTCAGCTTTGCTGCCTAATGCTGTGAAATGCATGTTTTGTATGCATCCAGAAGAATTTCTATAAAAACAAGCTTTGTGCATGCTCCCTATTGCTCCAAGGTCCTGTCCATACAACAGTCTCTACTGATGGACATGAGAAGACAGATGCCACCACTGAAACTGGTTTGAGCCATTTGCTGCTCACAAGCAGTTGCACAATGCAAGTCTTGCAAGAGAAGCCCACCCACGACAGCACCAGCACAGAGCTCCCCACCCAACAGGGATCCACCAGCGCAGGAGGACTGGTCCAACTCGCTGCACAGGTTAAAACTTCTCCAAACTCAGCTCCACCCCACCCAGACAGGTATGCACCCGATGAACGACAACAGGCAACAGCGAGCTCTGCCCAAGACACCGGACAGGCAACAGGTACACCACTGCTTCCAAAACACTGCCAGTGAACACAAACTGCATCTGCATCTGATCCGCGCTGCATGTGGCTAAAAGCCTTGGTAGGAGTTGCAGTGTGTGCAAAACCTACCAAGCCCTGAGCACTGACAGAACACCACCAAGTGTAACATGGACTAAGACCCAAGTACAGCTTCCCTTCATGGTGTTTCTACTTCTCCTCTTGTTATGAACAGGCTTGTCCCCTGCATGACAGTCTTGGTCATGTAATCACAGCATGTTTTGGGCTGGGAGGAAACTTAAAGCTCACTCAGTTCCAACCCTCTGCCACAGGCAGGGACACCTTCCACTAGAGCAGCTTGCTTCAAGCCCTGTGTACTTCACAGCCTCAGTGTGGATGCAAGCTCTGTCCTGCCAGCCCTGCTCTCGGTTCCCGAACTCAGCCACATGCACACTTCATTCCTTCAGTGCTCTACATCTCTGTGAGACTCCCAGCAGGAAACAGTTAACATGACACAGGATCAGCTCTGCTGTTGTGACCTCCGACAGCTCAGTCACATGCACCAGGAATGGTGGCAAATAAAGGCTTTGGACCTTTAAATCTCTAAGTGATGTTATCTCAAACCATTGCAGATTTCCTGGAGTGAAGCAGGAAATCCCAAGAGCAGATAGCTTCCCTTATCTCTGCCCTGAGGGGGTTAAGTATGCGACATGATGAGTATGGTCCTGTAATACACACGAAGTAGCACCCCTCCTAAAAGCAGACTGGTCCTGCAGCCACTCTGTACTTTGTCAGATGCCATCATGAGAAGCTTGACAGTCCTTCGAGATGATGCCCTGGCATACAGAACCCTACACATATCTTCAGTTCTACAACTAGCTGTGAATATGCTGGATTTGATTACTTCAGAATTACACTGATGTATAAGAGAATGAAGAAGTACTTTGTGAAGGCGCTGCCAAGGACAGAGTCACACAGGTTGATACAGCAGAAGCAACTGAAACCACAGAGCACAGGTCACCTCGACTGTTCCAGCAGAAGCCAAAGACCCAAAATAAGCCCCTTCATTGCCTTTCACTCCAACAACCAGCAAATCGCCCCAGAACTTTGGGTCACAGTCCAACATCCAGCCTCATCTGATGGAAGTGAGAACAGGCCTGGAGTTCTGTGTAACACATGACAGCATTTGCTCTGCGGAGTCAAACACAACACAAACAGCATCTGACACGTTCCAGCTTTATGCCAGATCACAAAGTGCTGAGCAACACACTGCTGGTTTATTTAGTCTGGTTAATTCTGTGCTAATGGCTTTATTAAGGATATATAAAGTTTTCTTACTCAAAGATAAAGCTGTTAATGGGCTGTGGTTATGTAGTAACAGATGCTGGGGAAGTGTCAGCGATAAGACGTTCTTTATGGAGGATTTTGTGCATCATGGAGAATTATTGGAAAACCCAGAGATTTTACCACCATTAGACAAGCCCAAGTAAACTACAATTTATGTACAGCTCCCCACTGCAGCTTTCTCTGAGAACAGCTACAGTTTAGCTGCAGCTCATGCTCAATGGACTTTGAAAACAAGCTGCTCAGACACCAAACACTGCGAGAATCATTGTAAAAGAGCTTGCGATGAGCTTGCATGAGGACTGTGACCCTATGCCCTGCCCTTCCCACACACACCAGTTCAGTGTACCAGAATGCACTGCCAGCCTCCACTCCGGGTTAGGAATCCTTTCCTGCATTCATTTATTATTTGGAGATAGAGATCAAGGCTCCTGCTTTTACAAAAGCACCGCACATAGCCCTCCAGCTTGCACAGCAGAGCAGGGACCCACTGCAAGACCTGAGGATAGCACAGCTCTCCCACCTGGGTGCAAGCTGCAGCACTGCTCCTGCCCAGCTCCGGCTCAACCTCCTCTATGAAATGCCTATTTCAGTAGCCTAAGTGCAGCAAGGACTGCTCCACATCCCCAACACCATGCACAGGGCAATGCACAGAGTTTCTGTGTCTGGGCAGTTTGGAATAAATATTTCGCACGGGTTGATTAACATCAAAGTGATAACTGAGGTTCTGTGCTGAGGAAAATCTTACACAAGGGACTGCCATTTTTGCAGCTTAAAGCACTAAGGAATGTGGAACAAGGTATTCAGGGCCCCAAATAAGATGATCACAGCTTCCTGCAATTTATTTTCAGCTGGGTTTCCAGCTTAACCAGCTTTTAATGTAAAGTTCTTGTTTATAACCAGAAGGCTTTATTAAGCTGAAAAGTTAACAAAAAAACAAGTTAATTTAGGACATTCACATTCATAGATTTCCAGCCTGGTTTGCGTGGGAAGGGACCTTAAAGCTCATCCAGTTGCAACCCCTGCCATGGGCAGGGACACCTTCCACTAGAGCAGCTTGCTCCAAGCCCCTGTGTCCAACCTGGCCTTGAACACTGCCAGGGATGGGGCAGCCACAGCTTCTCTGGGCACCCTGTGCCAGCGCCTCAGCACCCTCACAGGGAACAGCTTCTGCCTAAGAGCTCATCTCAGTCTCCCCTCTGGCAGGTTAAAGCCATTCCCCTGTCCTGTCCCTACAGGCCTTTGGCCAAAGCCCCTCTCCACGTTTCCTGTAGCCCCTTGAGGCACTGGAGCTGCTCTAAGGTCTCCCCTTCAGGAGCCTTCTCTTCTCCAGGCTGCCCCAGCCCAGCTCTCTCAGCCTGGCTCCAGAGCAGAGCTGCCCCAGCCCTCACAGCACCCTCATGTGTGTTTCTTTAAGACCATTAAAGTCAGTTTTCCATCTCTGAGGCCTGACTGCCTGATTTGCAGCTCTTTCCGGATGAGCACCACATCAATACCCACAGCTCAGAGCTCACAAGGAATTTTTACAGTAAGGGTCCACCTGGAGGCAGCAATGGGAGCCAGGGGCCATTACCCAGGCAGACACCAGCAAGGCAGAAGAGCCACAGAATCCTGCTTGAAATGCAGGACCACACCAGTCTGTGCTAGCAGAGACAACAGAGCTGCAGATGCTGCACATGTTGCTATCCTACTTTGCATACCTTACAGGATGGGGGTACCTGACAGAGGTGTAGATCCAAGGAGGTGATTCTGTTCTGATCTACAGCTACTTTCTCTCTACTCTCCTATTTAAAAGCACTGACTTCTGAAACTAGTGAGCAGCTGCACCATTTTTCCTGCAGTCTATACCATCAGCATAAACCCTACGAAATCTCAGGTCCTACAAGAGAAATAAACCCTTTTAAAGTTTCCACTGAAGTCAAAGCTCTCAGTACTTCACCAGTTGGGAATGGCCTTGGCACTTCTTCTCAAAAAACCCCAGAAGCTTCCAGAATTTGAAATAAATAGGAACCAGGGACAACAGGCGACAAACACGTCCTCTGGCATCACACACATGCAAGAAATGGATGTGCCTTTGAAGGCCAAGTGCAACACGGCCCATGTCTGCTCTTCACGAGGGCTGCTGTCACATCAGGCAGCCATGGAATAAGCAGCCCTTGGGCTCCACACCCCCAATGATTCCTTTACTGCTGCCAAGATAGTAATTACATAGGTAGGCAGCATCATTTAATAGCCAGCTTTAACTGCTGTGGAACCGCTTCAGCAGGACCTGTGATCATATATTAAGCTTAAAGCCTTTATTCTGCAGCCTAGCCAGAGTTCAGGTGCAGAGGAACCAGCATACCAGGAACACGTACAGAGAGGGGACAGAGAGTGTCTGGTCAGCACTCGCTGTCCCATGAGCAGCTTTCCCTTGGTGTGAAGGGATGCCCCAGGGAAGGTGCTCAGTGACACCGCAAGTTTCTCCTCCCAGAGCATCCTGCCTTTGGGTTGGGGTTAACTTACACTTGAGATTTCATGGAATGGTTTGTGTTGGAAGGGACCTTAAAGCTCATCCAGTTCCAACCCCTGCCATGGGCAGGGACACCTTCCACTAGAGCAGCTTGCTCCAAGCCCCTGTGTCCAACCTGGCCTTGAACACTGCCAGGGATGGGGCAGCCACAGCTTCTCTGGGCACCCTGTGCCAGCACCTCAGCACCCTCACAGGGAACAGCTTCTGCCTAAGAGCTCATCTCAGTCTCCCCTCTGGCGGGTTAAAGCCATTCCCCTTGTCCTGTCCCTACAGGCCCTTGTCCAAAGCCCCTCTCCAGGTTTCCTGGACCCCCTTTAGGCACTGGAAGACTGTTAGAAGGTCTCTACATGTTATATCCCTATTGCTTATAAACCCATTAGTATGAGGAGAAGACAATAGTTGCTGAACTATTTTACAACAACAAACTGATGTGAGCAGAGAAAACAGGTGGTAGACTTCGAATTTCCTGTTAAAAAGGTTTACCATTTAAGATAACCTCCACTTAATGAGCCAACACAGACCCAATGACAGCAGAATGATCTGCTCATGCCAGGGCACTTTGTTTTCCAAGATGACAGCAAGAACCTGCCAGTAACCACTCAGTATTTTACAGCACCTTTACAACCTTCACCTTATCCCTAGCAGGCACAGTGTGTGGTCTAGCTCCTAAGTACAATGTGCATCGCAAATTGCATGCACTTAAAATAGCCTCAAAAAAACCCTGATAGCAGTTGTATTTTATTTGAATTTTAGTAAAGGTCAGCAGAAAGTATGAGGAATTCACTGGGGAAGAGCAGTTATGTATGTGATTACAATTAAATTAAATGCAATACATACCTGGGTGACTCCTGCCATCCATCAGGAGACAGTGAGCAGGCTCAAAATGAGCTTCTCCATGTGACATTTTGATATGATCATTGTCTCTATTATCAGCTATGACTGGGATGCTGGAGCCAATTTTTGTTCATAAAGATTCCAGCACAGAGCTCTGACCACTTCAAATGGACTTCAATAATTTATGTCCCCTTTTCCATTGGCAAAGCAATAGAAAATGGCTCAGTGTTAATGACACCAGACTTTAACCTCTGCAGGTCCTTTTTACATAGAGAATCTCACAAATGAAACATCAGCTCCCAGACAGGAGTAAGTCCAGCTGAGACAACAGCAGCCGAGTCAAAAGCAGTCGGATTTGAACTGACTGATACAACAACTTGAATGGAAGAGCACATAATAAAGTACATTTGAAGACCATTTAACAGCCTTTTTAACACATAATATTCTGTAATTCATAAAAAGCAATTTCTTACTCTGTTCTGGGCGTTTCTGTTGGTTGGGTTGGGTTTTGTGAGGGTGCATTTGTCTGATGTTGAGGGGGTTTTATTTATTTAGTCTTCAGGTGATCAACTACAAATTACTATCTGAAATTTCTGATTAATTTGCATTTCTGGGATTGATCCCTCCAGAAATTCCAGCACTTTCACACTTCCTGTTTGTCCAGGGTGAACAACAAGAACGGTTTCATCATTCTGCCTACCAGAGGAACACCCAGCCCTCCGACAGGACTGCTAAGCAGGAACTGCTGTTATGGTTTGAGTAGGGCACATTCACAAGTGAAAACAGTGGAGTCATGTAGCCAGGCTCTCCTCCTCCCTCAGCACTGTGTGAGAAGCATGACTGCTCACCCAGATAACTGCACTTTGTTCTCAAGAAATGCTATCTGTAAGAATTTCATTTCATGTATCCTGGGCTGCATCTAAAGCAGTGTGACAGCAGGTCAAAGGAAGAGATCCTGCTCCTCTACTCTGCTCTCATGAGTGTACTTGCAGCACTGTGTGCAGTTCTGGTGTCCTCAACATAAGGACATGGAGCTGTTGGAGCAAGTCCAGAGGAGACTATGAAGGAGATCAGGGGCTGCAGCACCTCCCGTATGAAGACAGACTGAGAAAGCTGGGGCTGTTCAGCCTGCAGAGGAGAAGGCTCCTTAAGGGGAGACCTTAGAGCAGCTTCCAGAATCTGAAGGAGGCTACAAGGATGCGGGACAGGGAGTCTTCATCAGGGACTGTAGCAATAGCACAAGGGGTGATGGCTTCAAACTGAAACAGGGAAGTTCAGGTTAGATATTAGGCAGAAGCTCTCCCTGTGAGGGTGCTGAGGCGCTGGCACAGGGTGCCCAGAGAAGCTGTGGCTGCCCCATCCCTGGCAGTGTTCAAGGCCAGGTTGGACACAGGGGCTTGGAGCAAGCTGCTCTAGTGGAAGGTGCCCTTGCCCATGGCAGGGGGTTGGAGCTGGATGAGCTTTAAGGTCCCTTCCAACACAAACCAGTCTCTATGATTCTATGTGGTTTTGAAGTATTTCAACCCATATATAATTATTGTTTACAGAACAATTATAAATCTTCATATTTTCCTTGCAGTATTTACAGCACTTTAAGTGAAATAAGAAAAACCTTCACTGTGATAAGAAGCTGCAAGATAATAAAAACAATTTCACTACATGGTACTGCATTCAGAGAGGAAAAATTGACTACGAACATATGGGTGATTTAGGTAAAAATCAACAGCCCTCCTGCAAATAAATACTGCTTCTGCACTTGAGGACAAGTAGTGTTAATGGGCTATTTACATATACAGCAATTCTATTGGATTAATGCTTTAAAGTATTACTAGCAGAAATTAATGCTCTAAAATATCCCTAGTAGAAACATAGATCTATAGATACAAACAAGGAAGAACGTAAGACTTCTACATCCTGGCAACTCCAGATTTTGCTGGCAAAAACATGTCTCAACTTGAGAGAAGCAGGAGGCCCAGTTACTTCAAAGAACACGGGGGAAAACTGGGAATATAATTGAAGAGTTTCACTAAATTCAAAACCAGACCTGTACCAAGGTCCATGTGCTTGTGAACCCAGAGTTTAACCCCACTGGTTGCTGCCTCTGCAAATACGTGCTGAAAATCACACCCATATCTAAAGTAAAAGGCTTCAAACAAGAGGAAGACACGTGGGTTAGTAACTCCGACTGAGGGGGAATATAACTTTATCTCACATCTAATTCTTACCTTGTCTCTGGCAAGCGAGAGAAGAAATGGCAGCAGCAGGGATAGCACTGCAGAAGGACACCAGCTATATTCATATGGGAGGAAAAAGTTCCAGAGCAGCCTCACATATTATTATGTACACCAAACATCAGACACACCAAAATACAGACTGCAAGATACCTGCAGAGGAGATCCCCAGATGGGGGGGTCTCCAGCAGAAAACCCAGACACTAAAGATGATAGAGATGCTCAACTTCCTGTTGCCTGGCACATTGTACTGTGTGTCCATCTGCAACGTGCTCAACAGAAAGAAGCATCATTACTCTTACTGCTCCTGAAGATACCACTCCATCTTCCTGGCATCTGCCTCAGCAGCAAATTTAACCACAACCACTATCCTCACTGCCCCTGAACTGGGATAAACAAGAGGCACCAGGAGGTGTAAGAAGTCATGGGCTGCCTTGCCTTAAGTGAAGGAGCTCAATCTTAGGCAACAACTCCCATCTCTCATTCCACTGAGACTTAGCAATGTGACTACAATGTCTCAGAAAAATTCCCAGGAAACAAAAACACAAATCAAAGCAATTCACAAAATATCCTCCAGTACTTCAAGCAGCTAAAAAGGTAGATATAAATCCCATTAATCTTACCAAACCTCTCAGAAGAAGATTTCTGTCCTATCTGTACTTAAAACACAAGATTACAACTTCCTCTTGAGCAAAGCAGTGCCGGAACATTTAGTCTATTGTGCAAGAGATTTAAACAATAACAAGCACTCCTGGTCTAAACAGCTATAAAAACATAAAGGGAAAAAAGTACATCAGCAATCACAGCTTTGATCCACGCAATACCCACAGCAAACAGTAACCACCACCTGCTTCAGTGACTGCAGCACTGCTCAGTGCTCTGAGCAGCATCAGCTCGATCTTTGCACCAGCAGTTGATGTTGTCCCACATGCCATGGCTGACACGCAAGGCTGGAAGTGTAACGCATTTCCTTGTCACACTCCCTCATTATGAACTAGTCACACAGAGTCATTTTCATGCGGAGCACAGAAAGTGTGTTTCCAAAGGTCCGAATCTGTGACTACAGCGGTGTTCCTGAAATACAGAGTAACGTAATGAGAGGACAAAGGGGAATGGCTTTAACCTGCCAGAGGGGAGACTGAGATGAGCTCTTAGGCAGAAGCTCTTCCCTGTGAGGGTGCTGAGGCGCTGGCACAGGGTGCCCAGAGATGCTGTGGCTGCCCCATCCCTGGCAGTGCTCAAGGCCAGGTTGGACACAGGGGCCTGGAGCAAGCTGCTCTAGTGGAAGGTGTCCCTGCCCATGGCAGGGGTTGCAACTGGATGAACTTTAAGGTCCCTTCCAAAACAAACCAGGCTGGGATTGCATAAAACTGCTCTTTTCTCACAGGGAAATTCCCAAGCAACCAAATTCTTTATGCTTAACACTATTTTTGTGATTAAGTCACAGAACTCAGACAATTCTATCCTTAGTGGCCCATTTTGAGACCTTTAGTTCCTGAGGAAGGAAGCCAACAGCTGCCTGGGTAAATCCATCAGGCATTTTCCAGCTTTGGGCAATTACTATTAGAGTGTTGCCAAGTCTAAGAATTTTGTTCAGGCTGTCACAATATTTAGCACTTCTCTTAACATCGCATCTGGTGAAGTTCTGCTATTTGGAGAGATGAAAACTTATTTTACGTATGCTCAGATTCCAACACTAACGAAGAAGGGGGAAAAGTCAAAACCACAAACCTTTAGAAACCCAGAAGTTCTAAAGCAAATAAGAGAAACCATATTTATTGCAATCAAAAGAAATCACTTGTACTTCTTGAATCCCCCTCCACACACGTAACTGCAATGCATCTCCTGAGGCCAGAACTGCATCTCCTCATGGCAATCCTGTTCCCTTCAGCAGCGCCCAGCTCCCAGAGCCAATGGCACGGCCAGGGAAGCACTTCCCAGAAGAGACTTTCTACCACTGGATTTCCTCCCAGGACACTGACCATGCTGAGCCCACCATGAGGATGCCATCAAGACAAGTTATTCAGAGGGGATGGCACTGACTGTCCAGAGCTCCCAGCCAGCCCACAATGAAGTCTGCTTTATAACAACTTTTCTTTCATAACTAACCAAAACCACCTGCAAGTTTCTGAATACCACTGGCTGATGTTGCTGTCACCCTGGCCTTTGTGCTTCTTTTCAGTTCCGCTACATACGAGCCACCTCAGCGCAGTCACCTGGAAGTAAACACAACATCCTTGAACCTGAATAAGCTCCTGCCAAGCCATGAAGAGAACATACAGCGTTGGATGTTTGCTAGCACGTAACACAGCACCACATTAGTGGAAGAGGCAAAATAGCTGATGTTATGAAAAAGGGACTCCAAAAAGTGAGGTTTTGAAAGCACAGAGGAACCTGGCCGTAACCCAAATGAGCTCAAGGTGTAGCTATGCAGCCAAATCCATGAAGTATCAGGTTAACCTGAGGGGGCTTGTGCCTGCAGGGTGGTGACCACGGTACCAAGCCTCTTGGATTACCTGGCGTCTAAACCAATTCTTGACCTCAACACATCAAAGCTACCAGATGAGGGACTGGGGACAGAGCCCTGTTCATCTTGTATTCTGTTTGGAAGCAATCGCTGGCTGGAGAGCACCTGCAGTGGAAGGTGGTACTGTCTGGTTATGGCTCCAGATCTGATGTGCAAGGTGCAGCAGCACAGCCCAGGATGGAGCATCAGTTGGACCGATAGCACTTGCTGAGCAGGCTCCCTGACCTAGGGGAGGGCAAGGACTGCAGGAGTACAGGCTGGTAAAGAAGTTCAGCATGAGAAATGCAGCAGTCATGAAAACCTGTTCTGAGCTCAGTCTTCACTTGCTGCACACAAGAATCAGCATGCATGTCCCAGTGTGTGCCCAAGCAATGGCTATTTGGACAACCCCAAAATTCCATCATTTGCTGTCAATCAGAACAAGACTTTCAAGACAACCGCTGTCTGTATCATTACCCCATTCTTGTATTTGCTCCTATAAAAATGGTTGGTGGCAAGGCTTCATTCAAACAGTGAACCTGGAGGAAGCTACAGCAGACCTTTTCCAACCGGGCTTCCAAGTGCTAGGACATCATGGGCAGAACTATTACTGCCTTTGCCACAGTCAACCACAGAGCATCATGAAGGCGACTTGTGCTCTCCAGTGTTCCCACCAGCAGGTGCTCACTCTGGCCATTTCACTGCCCTCAGTACTGGCCACAGGGAAGGTTCCTCACCTGCAACCTGAACACATCCTTGCGAGCCAAGCTGCCTTCATCTGCCAACATCTTCAGCAACTGTGACGCTGCTTCTGCTCAAAGACTCCACTGGGAAGATTAGAGAACTAACCTCCTTATCACGCGCTGCAGCCTTGGCTTGTCTGAGGGAAAGCAAAGGTTTATCAACATCTGACACTTGGCCTATTTAGAACCCTTCAACTGCATCCTTTTTGTTTCAGGCACTTTGTGTTCAGTTTGCTGGACAACTGGCTGCAAACTTCATGGAAAATATGCAAGCTGCTTCAATTTATAGTTTTGCAAAACCCACCCAGTTTTAAGTGCTGTGAGTGAACAATAGGATTTTACTTTAGACCCCACTCCCACACTCTCTCTTTTGGAGCCTTGCTGGCTGCAGGTCAGGCCACATCCTCCCTGCTCACACCACATCCCATGCAAAGTCTCCAGAACAAGCAGCACAAACTGCCTCAAAAACCAGACAGGGCAACGCTAACAACTTTGTTTTTTCCAAACCAGATGGGATTTCACAGGGGAGAGCAAAAAGCTGCCAAAATCATCACAGTGGTCTCTTCCCAGCCAGACCCAGTGAGTGCCAACAGAGCATTCCCAGCCTGCTGTTGCCTCCAGCAAGAACAAGCACACCAGAGCAATGCAGAGCATCTCTGCAAGCAGGAGAGGGGGCTACCAGAAAAGCAGGCACAGACGCCTGTGGACATGCAGAGCTGCAACACAAGTCTTGCAAACGTGTCCATTCAGTCCAGTAGAACAGGGAACTACAAGAGCTCAGAGGTGGTGATACCCTCCTGTGTAGGTCATTCCTGAACACCAAACCAAAGAGCAACTGCAAAACAACCAATAATCCTTCCCCTGGACAGCACTGGGTGCAGGCTCCTCTTGGTGTGACACCATCCCTCCCTTCTGTGTGTTCAGTTAATCCCCTGCTGAGCAGTGAAGCATGGCCATGGCCTTCCCCATCACTTCAGGCCTGGAAGCACTGGGATTTGTCAGGTAAGGAGCAGTGACCGTTCTGAACTCCAAGCCCCGATGCAGCACCTTTCCTATAGTGACCTGTGTGTCCAGCAGCACTGCAGACTGCACCATGGAGTGTACCTGAGCACCCAGCATCCAGCCATCCCTGACATCCCAGCAGGTCCACCTGCAATCCTGCTGCTCAGCCCATGTGATGCCCAAGTATGAGCACATGGTTCCCATCAAAATCCAGTCAGAACAAGCCAGAAGGAATTGACAGGCCTGAATGATACAAGTGCAAAGCACAACGTCATGGTCCAGATACACACTGCACAGCTCAGCACTAGCTCTGTTGGTGAGAAACAACCTAGCAGCTTTCTGCACAAGCCTGAAGGGGTTACAGGAAGTTAACAACATGTATCACCTGCAAATTCCAGCTTTGAACCAGCACTCCTTAAGCAGGATTCAGTAGCTGGGCCTGGAGCTTAAACTGATTCTAGAATCCAACATGAGCCCACTTGGAGAGAAAAAGGTAATAAAACCAAAGTAGGTGGCTGCAAACATGCCAGATTTCCCTTCTGACAGGGCTTGATAGAGAACAGGGACAGAGGAAGGATGTACTGCACCAAATTCAGCTCCTAATACATCTGGCAGAAACACAGGGAGTTTTGCTTTTATTTATGCCAATTTTTAAAGTTGTTTAAAAAGGTGTTTGAGACTCCCCCCATTCCTGTTCTATACTCCAGCAATCAGTCTCCAAAAGCCTTCATTAAACACAGGTAGGGCAGAATTACAAACTACAAGTTCTGTCTTTTTAAATACCTATTTCAACAGAGGAATTATCACACTTTTCCCAAAAGAGGTGGTTAATGCTCAACTCATTCAATTCAGGGGAGATGAAGGACTCAGCCAGCGCTGCTGTCAGTTCTCTTGCAGAAGCCCTGGTTTATACTTAAGCACCTGGAACTCAAAGATGTATTTCACATTACACTATGACATAAAACACAACAGAATGAAGTACTAAAAGAAGGGCTGGATAATGTTTGCTGTAGGACTCCTGCTTCCCCTGCATCAGCATCATGGAAACAAAACCAGGTTCATTGTATTTGACTCTGGAAACAGAGATCACTTCTCTTACCAAGTATCAAGCAGGACCTTAAAAGCACTTTTGGAAGCGATCCATTAATATTTAAGCCCTTCCATCCTGGTCATTCAAGCCTCTGCCTGAAACCAGGCCTGAGGCTGCAGCTTTCTGTTCCTTGAATTCCTGCTTGGTGCAATATTCTGAACCAGTCAAACTGCTAAACAAAACTGCCCACAGCATGGTGCAGGAGCTTCTAGTGTTGCTGAATAGTCAGCTGGGTCCCTGCCTGCTCACACTCACATCATGTCCATTTTATCACATATAGTGCCTCTAAGCTGACCAAGCAGGACAGGCAGAACTGCCCTCATCCTTCCAGCCACATTCCTGGCTCCCTCCCCTGCCAGCCCCAGTGTTTATGTGGTTAAGTGCAGAAAACAACCTTTTCTTTTTTAAAGAGTTGGGTTTTGGCTGGATCAGCAAAGTAATCCACCTCATGCACTGCCCACACCAGTGCTAACACCAGCACAAGAGGAACAGGCAGGCCAAGGCAGCTTCTGGCAGCCACATCATGAGCCGCTGCTGGTTCCACAGCCACACCACCAAGCACTAGTAGCATGTTACTAACTAGTTAGTTTCTAGTTAACTAACTCAGCTGCTACTGAAAGAGGCAGTTCCAGACACAGCAACAAGCAAATCAGAGCAGCAGACTGATGTGACAGACGAAAAACAGGCAGGGGGTGGTGAACAGTTCATTTTCCATCAGATCAGCTGAACCGACTTACCTGTGGCAGCCCTGTGATTTACTGTAAGCTGGAGGTGGGCATAAAATCCTGGCTTTTGGCTTCAGCCTCCACCCAGCTCTCTTGTTTGTTTGATTTCATGCAGGGTGGAGCACAGGAGTGTTCTCTTTCCAGGAACAGCCTGAATTATACAGGAGTGGGTTTGCATCCATTTTGTGTACCCAGTCACCAGAGCTAAAAAATGTGCTACTAAATTACAGTGAAAGCGAAACTTTGACACCAGAGTATTAAGCCCACTGCCCAACAAAAATCAGAGCTGACAGGAGATCCACGAAATGTCAGCCTCCTGCTAAAGCCTGAGTGTATTTACTGCATGTTGGCATGACATCAGCTTGTCACCCATTCTGGTCTTTGAGGACAAAAGGTAAAATCTAGCGGCAGGCAGGAACGTAACTGCATTGATTCACCCTGATCTAAAGTCTAGAATGGACTACTTATGAAAATGGCACCACGGGACAGTGTCAGGTTCCTCCCCCTACTGTAATTTTAATATTGAGACATAATTTGAGCTTTGGGTTTCCACTAGAAACAGATTCTGGAATTGTTATTCCCAAAATGAAAAGGAGCCCCCAGTCTGGAGAGGGACTTTTTACAAGGGCCTGTAGGGACAGAACAAGGTAGAATGGCTTTATCCTGCCAGAGGGGAGATGAGAACAGAAGAGGCAGAAGTTCTTCCCTGTGAGAGTGCTGAGGTACTGTATGGTTCTGTGATTCAAAAAGTAGTTGGAGACCAAGGAACTAACCTGTGCCTTCCTTGCCTGTGCGTGTACTCCCCTGGCAGCTTGGCTTTGTGTGACCACGCAACAGCCACAAGGAAAGGAGTAAAACCGGAGCAGAAGTGATTAAGACCGGCTTGAGCTATGCTGAAACCGAATACTGAGCCCCAGAACTTCATAACCCTTGGCAAGATCCTCAGTTTGGTTTGTGAAGTTTGAGTGCCTGATAAAGTATGCCTGTGTGATGAACCGCCTCCATATGGACAAACTGGAGCGGAATGAAAGGCTGCAGCAGCAGCACAGCACTCCCAAACCGCTGAGCACAGAGCTGCCACTTCTTTTGTTAAAGCAACATCTATTTTCAAGCCATTTAAATGCCGGGGGACACCGGCTGAGTGGAGTTCACACCACGCTGTGCTGCTGCTAAAGGTGCTGAGGAGCCTCTTGAGGAAAAAGAAGGAAAAGTAAGATAAACACCCAACTGTGTGCTGTTCTCAAAAGAATAGACTGAATGTTTCCATGAGAACACAAACCAAAACACAACATAACCCCAGCTCTCCCCACAACAGGGAATATCAACCTGCACCTTCTCAAGCAACCCTTCTAAAGAGGCATATCAGTCTTCTTAGCAGTTTTTCACCCCATGTATAAAAAGCACCATGCACATTAAAGCCATAACCATGGTCTCCCTAACACGCTGCACAAGCAGCTGAGGTGCCTCACACCAACCTAACACCTGAAGTCTGTTGACTTCTTTCTGCCCCAGAAGCCACTTTGATATTATCATAGAATCCCAGCCTGGTTTGTGTTGGAAGGGACCTTAAAGCTCATCCAGTTCCAACCCCTGCCACAGGCAGGGACACCTTCCACTAGAGCAGCTTGCTCCAAGCCCCTGTGTCCAACCTGGCCTTGAACACTGCCAGGGATGGGGCAGCCACAGCTTCTCTGGGCACCCTGTGCCAGCGCCTCAGCACCCTCACAGGGAAGAGCTTCTGCCTAAGAGCTCATCCCAGTCTCCCCTCTGGCAGGTTAAAGCCATTCCCCTTGGCCTGTCCCTACAGGCCCTTGTCCAAAGCCCCTCTCCACGTTTCCTGTAGCCCCTTTAGGCACTGGAGCTGCTCTAAGGTCTCCCCTTCAGGAGCCTTTTCTTCTCCAGGCTGAACCAGCCTAGCACTCTCAGCCTGGCTCCATATTGTGGACTACTGAGAAGGAATCAGCAGAGTGAATGCAAAAAGCAAAAGATTACTCCTTATTGAAACGACTTGAGCCCCCTCTGAAGGCACAGCGGTCGCAGAAGTGCCACATCTGTGCAGCCACGAAAGAATAGGAAGACGCAGAAAAAAGGCACTTCTAACTAAATGCTGAAAGCCTCCCATGTCAGGAAACAGCACAGACTGAGGAAACCTACACCAGAGAGTTAAGCTTTTAACTTCAGTTTCATGAGGAGTTGGCTGGCTGTACAGCATGGATATCCTAAATGCAGGTTATGAAAAATATACATATATAGTAAGTTCATCATTAATAAAACCCTGCTTGGGGCAGGCTCAGGAGTCAGAAGCCTCTAAGTTTCTGCGCTATCCTTAGACTCCAGAAGTGCAGCAGGAATTACTCAATGAGCCTTTAGAAATGCGGCTCACTTGGCACCCAAACAATCCCACAGTGTGCTGCAAAGCAGGGAATGTTTCCTCTCCTCACCCCAAGTGTGCCAGAAGCCAGCTTCCCTCTGAGAAAACAGACACAACATTCCAGGTTTTCCAAGGTAGCTTTCAGGGGAGCTCCCTGCCCCACTGCTGCAGACACGTGTGTTCTTCTGGCCATCTGAGCATAACACAAACATCACCCACAGGGCACTTCCCTATAGACAGCAGGGATATAAAGAAGGAGTAAAATGCTCAAGTCTTGGAGAACTAACAAAGCTTAAGGATTCCTCAAGCTTAACACTTAAAAACTAATCTGGTTAGTTGCTTTTGATTGGTTTTACCTAAAACATTCTAACTATATCAAAGTGTTTCCATTAAAAAGACAGACTTGCACATGTAAACCAACATTTTTATTTTCACTTCAATTATTTATGGATTTAAGTGACTCTGCATCAAAATTAAGTAATTCCTGGATTATAAACCAGCCTGAAGCCAGAGATGGAAAGACTCAAACAACTGCATATTAAAAGCGCTGTGTGTTGGAGCGCAGCTGATGACTGGGATAAACGAGCAGCCCCTCAGTCAGTGCTGAGGGAACCTCACTCCACAGCAAGCAGGTATCAGCTGCCTTTAGAGCAGCCCAGTAATAAAAGGTGGCCTCTTAGTTTCAGGAGTCTTCTGGAAAAACAGAGGGTTTGTTTCCCAGCAGAAGCCCATCCCCAGCCCTTCTCCTTTCACAGCTCCTTGATTACTCACCAGGATCCTGTTCTTCTGTAGACCTCAATTAGCCTGACCCAGAATCCTGCCAGTGAATGGGCAGGTTTTGCTCCTTCCTCCACCCCCAAAGAAACTTAATCCCTCCACTGCCCAAAGTGCTCCAGAGCACACAGAAGGGCAGCATGCACAGAAAGGCAGTGAGAGAGATGACATTACAGCAGAGCAAGACAAAGACCGCAACAACCAGCAGCAGAAAGAGAAGTTTGGAAGTTCAACAGGACCACTGTTAAGACAGAAGATGCAGAAACTGCAGAAGGGGAAAGGCAGAAAGAGATGGATTTTAGTTCTCCTTTTAAGCCCAGTTCTCCTCTGAGGTTCAAAACTGCATCAGAAACTCAGACTTATCAAAACTGTTGCAATAAATGTGATTTAGAAGTTAACTCAGTCAAGCCTGAAGTCAGGCCCTGTTGAGTCCTTCAGAAGACACCTGGGGTAGCAGAAGCAAGGCCTCTGCCACAGTCGCTGCTGCCAAACCCAACCAGAGTCTTGGGTGCTCCATGTACTCTATTGCTCAAGCACAGCATGAGCAGCACCCCTGGCGTAACACACTGTTCAGTGTGAAAGCAGGCATAAAGTACTGACCAAAGGAGTAATATGAAGCAGAAACTTATCAGTAATTACTGTAACTTAACCCCTGCTACTTGGCCAAGAGCTGGAGCCACAGCTACACAGTCAGAGCTGAACCTCCTGCCCTCACACAGAACAGAGGGCAACACTGACACAAACAAAGCAAACTCTGCTTTCCTGAAAGCATCACATTAAACAACCACTGTAGAATGAGGAAGAAGCTCAGCCAAGCACTGAAACACCCAAGACGACAACTCACTTCTTGTCTTCAGGCTGATAGACCATTAACGCACAGACCCACAGACTGCTTTGTGTTGAAGGGAACTTAAAGCTCATCCAACTCCAACCCCTGCCACGAGCAGGGACACCTTCCACTAGAGCAGCTTGCTCCAAGCCCCTGTGTCCAACCTGGCCTTGAACACTGCCAGGGATGGGGCAGCCACAGCTTCTCTGGGCACCCTGTGCCAGCGCCTCAGCACCCTCACAGGGAGAGCTTCTGCCTAAGAGTTCATCTCAATCTCCCCTCTGGCAGGTTAAAGCCATTCCCCTTGGCCTGTCCCTACAGGCCCTTGGCCAAAGCCCCTCTCCAGGTTTTCTGTAGCCCCTTTAGGTATATCAAGTACAGCTTGTAAATGCATAGCTAGACCGCCCCGAGGAAGACCAGGTTCCACCAGTAAACAGCAGTTTCTAATATCCATTTACAAGGCACGTACAGCTTTAGGGCTCCCTGACAACAATACAAACACATTCAACCAAATCCTCAAATTCAGCAGAGTTTTGGTACGGAGTTTTTCTTGTTAGAAGCAAAACCAACGCAGTAAGACGAGGCCTGATCCCGCACGGGCGCGCTGCTCTCCCGCTGCTCCCCGACACGGCAGCAACACCCGGCCTCGCTTCGCCTCCCCCTGAACCAAGGCACCACGGAGCGGAGCCCGCACCGGGCTCGCAGGAGCCCCGCACCCGCACGACACGGCTCCAGGCAGGAGTGACGCGGCCCCGCGTCAGTCACCCGCAGCCGAGGGCTGCGCTGCCCTTCCCCAGGCTCCGGACGGGCCGCGCTGGGGCGGGGCGAGGCGCAAGCACCGGAGGGGGCTGCGGCCACACAGCGGGGACTGTGCCCGGTCCCCCCCCCCCCCCGGCCCGGGCAGCCGAGCCCGGCCCTGCTGCTGCCGGGGGCCGGGCCCCACCGCTCACCGCGCTTGTTCTTGGTGCCGTGCTTGCGGGCGGCCGCCAGCTCCTGCTCGATCTTCTTCTCCAGGAACTCCTGCTTCTTGCTGAGCATCTCCTCCGTGTCGCGGAGCCGCTGGATCGCCTCCTGCGGGGACGGGCCTTTCCCGGCGCCCTTCCCGCCGGCGCCCGTCCCGAACAGCTTCCCCAGGAGCCCCGACATGGCTGCGCCGCACCGCCGAGGCCGCTGTGTGAGGCGGGCGCTGCGAGGACGGCCGCGAGCCCCGGTGCGCGCTGCCCTGGCCCGGAGCCTCCCTCACGGACCGCACGGCTCCGCGACCCCGCCCGCCTCAGCCCGGCCCCGCATACAGCTCCCGGCGTGCCCCGCGGCAGCCGCGCCGCGCGGGCTGGGGGGGAGCGGCTCGAAGGGGATGATGGGAGTTGTAGGCGCGGCGCCAGCGCGGCGCGGAGCACGGCGGGAAGGGCGCGGTGAGCCCAAGCGGAACCCGGAGGCTGCGTCACGGGGCGCGATGACGGTGGCGGAGGGGGGGGGGCTCCGCTCCCGCTCTGAAGCGGTCATGGCCGGGCCGCGGTTCCTCAGTGGCATTGATCCCGGTCATTCCCGGTGCCCAGGCTGCTCCCGGCACCACCACCACCACCTCAGCCCCCCTCCTCCGCGGGGCAGCGCGGACACGTTCCGCGCTCTGTGGCCGCGGGACCGCTGCACCGAGCCCCTCAGGCTCCGCCGGGTACCCGGCTCGTGCTTCCTTGTGCTCGGCCCCCGGCACGTGTGTCCGTAACGAGGGCCCCGACCGGGCGCGGCGTGGGGCGAAGGGGTTAAATCGTGAGATTTGGGGCGGTAACGGCGTTCCCTGCTGGAAATCACTCCCGGAAATGAGGCGCTCGTGAGCAGGGTCGGGCCGGGCGGTGCTCTGCAGCTCCGGGAGGCGGGGGGGGGAATGAACCGGGAGCTCAGGAGGAGAGGGAGCGCGTTTGTCCCCGCAGCGCGCAGGGCAAGCGCCGGTATACGCTGCATAAGGAGCCCCTCTCCAGGTTTCCTGCAGCCCCTTGAGGCACTGGAGCTGCTCTAAGGTCTCCCCTTCAGGAGCCTTCTCTTCTCCAGGCTGCCCCAGCCCAGCTCTCTCAGCCTGGCTCCAGAGCAGAGCTGCTCCAGCCCTCGCAGCATCTCCATGGCTTCCTCTGGCCTCTCCAACAGCTCCACGTCCCTCCTGTGCTGCTGCCCCAGAGCTGGATCAGGGCTGCAGGTGCAGTGCTCCCAGCGGGGTGGCATCTTTCAGCCCCCACGTCCTGAGGCTGTTCTGTGGCTCTGCTTCCACTCCTCGCGTTACACTCAGCGCAACCAGTGAAAACCAGCTCCCAGCATCCCCCCTAGACTGGCCCATGCACAGACCTGGTGGGAAGCAGGGCTCAGGAAGGAAAGGCCAGGCCTCCATCAGAGCCTCCGAGCTGAAGGAGCAGCACACAACACATCATCATCTCAAAACAGACCCGAGTGCAGTGCTGCAGCGAGTGCCAGAGCCCACATAATGACACCATGTGGTGCAGGTACGGGGGGAGAGGAAAGGAGGATGAGTATATTTAAGCAAACGATTTCCTGATGCTGTTCCCCTCCTGGGAGAGCTGAGTACTTAAAATACATTACACTGTGGGCAAGTAAACCCTGCCCTTCACAGCAGACAAGATGCTTCACAGAAGCACAAGAACTCTTAAGTAGGAAGGGCAGCCCAGCCACCTCCACTCAGAGCAGGATGGTTCTGAGCTCTCACAGCCTCTCTGTGTAATGTCTTTCCTTTACACTGAGTCAGATGCTGCCATGTTCCAGCATGTCCCTGTTGCCTCTTGTCCCATTCCTGTGCACCGCCAATTGTCCAGCTCCACCCTCTCCACTCCTCCTGCAGGCAGCAGCAAGACCTCTCCTTAACCTCATCTAAAGCCTGAACAATCCCCTTCTCCGTAAAGGCCCTGGGCTCCATTCCCTAGAACCCCCAACAGCAGGAGGTACAGAAGCATCACAAAGAAGTGAAAACAGGCAAAAAGAGTTGGGAAGTGAATGAACAAAGGCTGTGGGACCTGTCCGATAGGAACTCTGCAACAGTCTCTGGGGCGACTGAGGCATCCAGTGCCAACGTAAAGCCAGAAGCTGAGTGTGGTAGAGGAAGGAAGGGGCCCGGCAGAGCAGTGAAGGGAGCAGCACACTTGGTGCTCTCCTGCCTGCCCTGGCCTCCAGTGCTGCCCCTGTGCTGGCTTTGGGAATCCTGCTTGGGAAATCAAAGAGACGCCACATGGACCCCAGAAATTGTCCCAGTCACAGAACCCCAGCCTGGTTTGTGTTGAAGGGACCTTAAAGCTCCTCCAGCTCCAGCCCCTGCCACGGGCAGGGACACCTTCCACTAGAGCAGCTTGCTCCAAGCCCCATCCAACCTGGCCTTGAGCACTGCCAGGGATGGGGCAGCCACAGCTTCTCTGGGCACCCTGTGCCAGCGCCTCAGCACCCTCACAGGGAACAGCTTCTGCCTAAGAGCTCATCTCAGTCTCCCCTCTGGCAGGTTAAAGCCATTCCCCTTGGCCTGTCCCTACAGGCCCTTGTCCAAAGCCCCTCTCCAGGCTTCCTGGAGCCCCTTTAGGCACTGGAGCTGCTCTAAGGTCTCCCCTTCAGGAGCCTTCTCTTCTTACACTGGAGTTTCTTGCTACGGGACCACACCAACCCCCACCTGCCCATGTCCCACTGGACCTAACAACGGGCCCATGGAACCAAGCTAAGCGAACACACAGACTGGGAAGCAAAAGAACCCTACAACACGGGAGCTGGTGCTAGAAAACTGCCTCGTGGTGCACCACAGGTTTCCTGTGTGACCGGGACAGGTCACTTCACCCAGGCTTTAGTCTCCTCCCTGTACACAGAAGGTGTCACGTTTAACTGTCAAAAGGATTAACTCACGGGTGTCTCAGGCACTTGGAGATCCTTGGATATGGAGAAGAACCATGAAAACAAAGCACCCTGGAGAGAATTACCAGCCAGAGAGAAGAGCCAACACAGAAGCATGCTCCCACCCACCGACTCCACACAGCACGTGAGGTCCACGGTGTTTATAACACATGTACAGACAAGGTGATCTTTCTGCTGATGGAGACAGAGGAGAAAGATACCAGAGATAAGTCTGTCAGGGTATTTCTGAACAGTGTTCCCAAAGGATCTCAAGATGAACTTGCTTCCACTAGGAAGGATCAATAGTTTGCTCTCGGAAAGGCCACCCAAATACTGGGCAATACAACTTTTAGGCCAGAAAAAACACAGATGGGACAGGCTGTGATTTGCAAAGCCACCCCATTTCAGCAGCTCTGTTTGGTGCACGTTTGCATGCTCCTCCTTACCCTGATTCAGGGATCTTGGTTTTTCTTGCCCTAAGCTAACACAGGTGGACAAGAAATAATGGAGCCATTCTCTTCAGTGCCTTGTAGCCATCAGTGGCTCAAGCAGCCCTCTACCCAAGGATGGGAAGAACAAGTGGAGAGGAAAGCTGTTCCCTCCCGTTTCCATCTACCTCCCCACAAGAGCTTTGGTCTTTTCCACTGGGATAAATTTCAGCACCAAGTGTGACAGCGCCAGCAGCAGCCCTCAGCCACACAGTGGCTCTGTGCATTGTCACTCTGTTGTCTGGATGTACACAGGGACAGCCAGCATGGTGCAGGGGCTGTCCGAGGCAGCCTGCAGTTCTGCTAGGGCTAAATTGGACGTGATGCTGTTGGGCTGTCCAGGAACAACGAGGTCTGAGTCAGCAGCTCCTGACCCCCCAACCACGATGGACAGCACAGCATCTGACTCCTGGAAGGGTTCTTTGTTTGGGCCACCCTCAGGGAGGCTTTCCCCACCAGCCCCGTCCTTGAGCTCTGCCAGCCCCAGCGGGCTGGGGAGGGACAGGCCTGCCTTGCGCGCCCGGGCCACCCGCTTCTTCTGGGGCTTCCTGAGCTGCAGGTCCTTGTCCTTGGGGGAGCCCAGGCGGCACTTGTGGTCCTTCATGTACTTGTGGCGCGTGAAGCCCTTGCTGCAGGTGGGGCAGCGGTATTTGTAGTTGCCGGTGTGTGAGCGCTGATGCTCCATCATGTGGGCTCGGCGACTGAAGGACTTGTTACAGTACTGGCACTTGTGGATCTTCATCCCTGCACAGAGCATGGGAGGAGAGAGAGCTTCATTAGAGACCTGCACCATCAGGAAAACCTGCCCCTTCCCATAAGGAGACAGGCTGAGAACACTGGGGCTGTTCAGCCCGGAGAAAAGAAGGCTGCATGGAGACCTCAGAGAAGCTTCCAGTGAATGAAGGGGGCTACAAGGATGCTGGAGGGGGACTCTTCCTCAGGGACTGTAGGGACAGGACAAGGGGTGATGGGTTCAAACTGAAACAGGGGAAGTTCAGATTAGATAAAGCAGAAGCTGTTCCCTGTGAGGGTGCTGAGGCGCTGGCACAGGGTGCCCAGAGAAGCTGTGGCTGCCCCATCCCTGGCAGTGTTCAAGGCCAGGTTGGACAAAGGGGCTTGGAGCAAGCTGCTCTAGTGGAAGGTGTCCCTGCCCGTGGCAGGGGGTTGGAACTGGATGACCTTTAAGGTCCCTTCCAACCCAAACCAGGCTGGGATTCCATGATTCTATGACAGCTTCATCTCCTCTTCCAAGGAGATGCTCCCAGATAAAAAGGAAGAGACACTGTGCCAAGCAGATCTGCAGCCAGAAAAGGATGAGTGAACACCTTGGATGCGTGTTTACAACAAGCTAAAACCATAGTTCTTGCCTCAAATGAGAGGATTAAAATACCACCAGAAAAAAAAGTCAGGTAATTGTGATGAAAACACAAAACAATCTTAAACTGTGATTTTGTCCAAGTGTATTTGCCAAGTAAAGACATTTTCACTTTCTTTTTCCTCCCAAGTATGGGAATGTAGGGTCTGAAACAAACCATCCACTGCACTGTCAGCACAGTCCCAGCTGATCACAGTCTGCAGGGCGTTGGACATGACAGGCATAAGAAAAGACTTTCAGTTTTACCTGAAGAAACAAGTCTGAAGATTCCCTGGGGTATGGGAATAAATCATGTTTTTATTAGGAGTGGGAGCATCATCTTTGGAACACAGAGAGAAGGGAACCAAATCCATGATATCTCCTTTTGCATGTGAGATGGTTTGGGGGAGGAGTGGACAGAGCACTCTGGATACTCATTTGGTAGCAAACACACCAAATAATCTAGCTCTGCTCCTGAGCCTCTGAGCAGACACTGCCGACAGGTTTATATTGCCTTAGAAAACAGCCCAAAGCTGAGACTCAGCTCTAAATGCAAGCTCACTTAAAGAGGCCTGCAGCAACAGAGAGCAAAAACCTAACGCTAGTAAATTCAATTAAGTGTTCAGGCCTACATCTGGGAACACTGTACCACAGGCAGTGGGAATCCTCCCAGAGGAAGATACACAGTAGCTGTGTTGGCTGAGTGGTGGTAGAGGGACACTGCAGGGAGACACCTCTGAGGAACACCCTGTGCTTGTGCGGTTAGAAAGCAGAGGCACTTCCACAGTTTGCTCTCTCTTGTTGCTCAGGTTTACACCTGTGACACACTCCCGCAGCACCAGTGAATCCCAGTCAACTCCTTCCCAGCCGCTGGCAGAGCTGCACTTACCCGAATGGGACAGGATGTGAGCCTTCAGCTTGTCAGGCCTGTTGAACTCCTTATTGCAACCCGTGTGGCTTCTGTAACAAGAAATGCTGGTGAGCAGCATGAATCCACTGCCATAATGCATAAGCACATCCTGGGCCATAGAGATCCACAACCCTTCTCCTTAGCAGCACCCAGATGGGTCTTGTGGTGCAGTCTCCACTATTTCAGCCCTTCTGGAGAAGGGCAAGAAATAAACAGCCTGCTACAGGAACATGGCTTCTGCTGTACTGCACATGGCCTGGGTCTCACTATGAATGCACCTAAAAGCAGCCAGCTCAAGATCCCAGCTGGAGTACTTTGGAAGGAGCCACAAGGTGGTTGGAGCAGGGAGCAGCCAGTCAGCCCTGGCTACCTCAGAGAGCCCATGGCTGTGCCGTGGGTTTGGGGATGCACCTCCTAAACCTGGGTTTCTCTGGCTCAAACATTAGCTCCCATGTTGTCAAGTGCTTTTCAAGACATGGCACACGGGGAGAGCCCATCTCAGGCAACCCCTGTGCTCTGTGGTCAAACACTCCTCCAGTGCCCCCCAGGTGTAACACACACCCCTCCAGTGAAGGCAGGCTTTATTCTACAGGGCTTATGAACTGAGATGAAATGATGTGGCCCCACAGGAAGTCAATGGCAAAAGACTGGGACTTCTGGGTTCCCAGTTTAACAGCACAAAGCATTCCCATCTCCCCAAGCAGCAGTGGATTGGTAGATGGCACACACGTACCATTCCTTCCATCCCAAACCTCATCTCAACCCCATTAAGACATGCATCCCAGCCCCATTAAGACATGCCACCATACTGGAGATGCACTACATACGAGAAGGGGCATTTGTATTTCTTGAAGGGCTCATGGATCAGCATGTGTCGCTTGAGTTTGTCTTTCCGGTTGAAAGCTGCATCACACACTGAGCACTTGAAGGGCTTTTCACCTGGAGGAAAAGAGAGCAAGAGTCAGGGAGAGTCTGGTCACACAGAGCTGCTCTGGTCACACACAGCATTCACTTGGGCACTCTGCTTCTCCATAAACTTCTCCAAACTCTCCTATCCCGCCTGATAGGTAAGTGGATGGATACAAGCCACTCCGCTCCCGCTCTCCAGAGCCAACTTCCTGAGCTTCTGCAACCACAGGCAACGGAGAACTTGTGTGTCCCCTTCTAAGTGGTGCAGCACTGGGCACAAGGCTAAACCAAACCCATACATCTCCTGAACCCATGTTACTACAAATGACTCCGTACAGTCAACTCCATTCCTCTGGGTGTCAGGAAAACAGCCAGGGCAGGAAGATGGCACAGAGACAACAGGCACTGCGGTGCCAGGGGAGCCCATAGAATGGTTCGGGTTGAAAGGGACCCTTAAAGCTCATCCAGTTCCACCCCTCCAGGGCAGGGTCATGGCCCCGTACCCGAGTGGATGTGGGCATGCAGCTTGAGGTAGTGCTCCCGGCGGAAGAACTTCTTGCAGATCTGGCACTTGAACTTGCTGCCGCCGCCGTGCGTGGGGATGTGGCGCCGCAGGTACCTCTCGCAGGGGAACACCTACAACGCAGAGACCACGCTCAGAGCCAGCAGTGCACCGGGGCAGCACAGCACCCAAACCAGGGGCATCACAGCACCCAAACCAGGGCAGCACAGCACCCAAACCAGGGGCATCACAGTACCCAAACCAGGGGCATCACAGCACCCAAACCAGGGGCATCACAGCACCCAAACCAGGGCATCACAGCACCCAAACCAGGGGCATCACAGCACCCAAACCAGGGCATCACAGCACCCAAACCAGGGGCAGCACAGCACCCAAACCAGGGGCAGCACAGCACTCAAACCAGGGGCAGCACAGCACCCAAACCAGGGGCAGCACAGCACCCAAACCGGGGCAGCACAGCACCCAAACCGGGGCAGCACAGCACCCAAACCAGGGCTAAAAGCCAGTAGCACACACGGGGCACCAGTGCCCCTGCACAAAGTATAGCCTGTATAGAAAGCATAAGATGCTCATGGTAACTCCTTGCTTGGGAAGGATGCACTGAGAAAACCTTCAGGTTTCTGTAAGGGGATATACAGATAGAGCTTGACAAAAATGAGAAGAAACTAACCAAAACACAGCACACAAAAAAAAACCCAAGATCTTCTTATCCATAAGAAACACATTGCTGCTCAGTTTGTAACACCATACTGCACAGGACCAGCACCCCAATGGATGCCCAGTCTCCCAGCAGCAGGGCAAGGACCCCCAGGAGTCTACCTTCCCACAGTGTGACCTTCCATTTCTGCTTCACAAGAATCTGCTACCAAAGGCTCCCGTTCTTTACAAAGCCAGTAGGAATGGTTCCTTTGGCTAATGGGACACTGGAAATCCAAACTGAATGAACTCCTCGTGAGCATGCTGCAGGCTGAGGGGAGTGCAGTGGTTTTGTGCTCTCACATCTCCAGAGAACAGCAGTATTAGTAAGAATACAAACAGAAGTAACAAATACTGCTGCAGGTAATGGGCTTTCAAACCCCCATGCTGCATGCTCCCAGTCCCACCAGGCTCAGATGGGCACCTGTCACTGCTAGGGGAAGTGAAGAGAGATACAGCAGGATGGGTTACTGACCATGGCAGGAGCGCGCTTCCCCTTCCTGAGCTATCTCAGTACAGAGTGGTCACTACTGAGATCGTCCCTGCCCCCCTGCAGGATCTGCGGTTCCTTTGCTACAGAGGAGCAAGGGGCCACGTTTTAGTCTGGATTTCAAAACATAATTTATGAGAATTTAAACCCCACAAAATTCCGCCCCTCGAACTGTGCTGAAGAGAGGATTTCAGCCCAAACCTACCCGGGCATCACTGTGGTCCCAGTCACATCACTCGGACAGGTTTCTCTTTGGCAAGGACACAGGGCACACATCCAAAAGAGAGGAATGAGGGGGAACCCTGACAGATTTTGTTCAGCAAATGGGACCAGGAGAAAAGCCAGCACTGCGGGGAGGAACATATTGTGTGAGAGGCCAGGGGTGCCATCACCTCTGCCTCTCTGAAAAGGCCCTCACGAGCCTGCCAGTCCGTACTGAGGTAGGAAGGGAGAGCAAAGGTTGCTGTGGGTGCCCTCAAAGCCCCCACTACATGTCCAGGGCCGGCCCAGGCATCACCCACCTTCTGGCAGTGAGGGCAGGGGAAGTTGTGCGTCGCCGTCTGCAGATGGTGCTCCAGCGCCTCCGGGGTCGAGTACTTATTTACACACTTGACACATCTGGATGCGGAGAGAAAGGACAGAGCCTGTGAGCAAAGCCATGGCTGCAAAGCCCCGCGCTGCAGGCAGAGCCTGGCCCAGGCACCTTCCAGGTTGATTTTGACTGGATGGGTTTGGTACAAACAGCAACACCCTCAGCCAGGTGCTCTGAACCAGCAACCCACAGAGCCAGGTCACACTCACACTCTGCATCCTTCACTAGGGGAGATGCTGGAGACCTGGGTGGAGAAGCCTTTTAACTGCTACTGCTCTTCCACGTGGAGCACCCAGACCTGAGCACAGATTCCACATTGCTTCCTCATGGAGACAAGCCCTGTGTAATGACTTCACCTTACTTAAAACATCTCCTTCCTTCTTCGTTGCATAAGGACAGAAGCTCCCAGTGAAGGAGCTGAGTGAGGTCACAGCATAAAAGCAGTGTCACCCATGGCTGGGGCAGCCACAAGGTGACACACTTCCATGTGGGGCCTACAGCATCTGACAGAGCTTCAGTTCCTACCACCACCTCTCCAAAGCCATCTGGGCCTTCTCTACCTAACCTCTGTTCTCACCTATCCTGGCAGTATTCCTGCTGGAGACCTCTGCCAGAGCTGAGTGATAATGGGCAATGGGGATGTGCACCTTCAACATCAACACAGAGGCACTCACACATTGCACCTGCTGCAAACCAGACTAAAACCTCCTCAAACATAAGCAGGGCTCTGACCTCAGAGATCCCCACCAACAAGCCATAGGATGAAGCTCTGCAGTGCAAGGATAACCAGATACCATGGTCTATACAAGTAGCAGTTACCCCATGACGCTCCAAGGTCACTTCAGCATCTTCTGGGCTTCCTACCCTTCCTTTATGTCTCTACAGGTTTCAAAAGCTCCAGAGCTCTCTGCGGAACTCCCCACCCTTTCCCTCTACACACGTAGAAAGAATAGACCCTTTCACAGCAAAGGGACAGGAGATTTTCCCTGGGCACAGCTCCTACAGCACTCCCATTGCTGGAGGTGTTTAAGAGGCTGAGAAGGGCCTTCCCTAGGTCTCTGATCCAGCTGTGCCCATCTCACTCTTGACTGGTGATCAGAGGACTTACAGTGATGGGATCTTCCCACATAACTGATCCCAGCCTTTCACTGTTACCCTGAAACATTCCTTGCATTCAAAGTGCTTGGCCCCAGCCTGGTTTGCCACCTGGGTGCCCAAAAGAACCACTGACCACGAGGCCCCAACTTCCCTCTAGTGTCCCCACCACTCATCGAACACACTCTGCACCACTCACTCCTACAAGCCTTGTGAGCACGATTGCTACTGTACTTGTACACGGCCACGTCCTTCTTGGGGCTGTGCTGGGGCAGGAGGCTGTGGGAGTACTGGTGCACACCCAGCTCGTACAGGGAGGGGAAGTCCTTGCTGCAGAGGTGGCAGCGGTAACTCAGCTCCTCCTGGTGGCTCTTGATGTGCTCAAGGAAGGACTCTAGCTTCTGGAAGGTCTGAGCACAGGTCTTCACCACGCATTTGTACACCTGGGAGAAGAAAGGAGAGCAACTGGAGTGACACAGCATGGAAACAACAGGGAAGATCCTCTGCCAGCAGCCAGCGGCCTTCCTTTGTGGAAATCACTGCTGCTGGGTCATTTACAGACAGGGACCACTGTCCCTTGACCCACTGTGCTGGAGAACAAAGCAGCGCTGTGCTTCCCAGAGCATCCCACCATGCCCACAGCCAGCTTAGTGCCCAAAGCACAGCAGAGAAACCCTGCCCTGCACTCCAGCAGGACACAATGTGGTGGCAAAACATCCCCTTCCTCTGCTGCCTTCCTCAGAGAAAGGGTATTTAAAGAGCACCTCAGCACCAAACTGTGGCTGGGCAGCTCCAGGGGAAGGCAAGAGCAGGACCTGCTGGGAGCTGGATGTTGTGCAAACACAGATTTCAGGGCACTGCCCTAAGAAAGGTGGGGAAAGAGGTGTTGGTACCCGCTGGAGCAGGTGAGACCACAACACCCAGCACTGACTGTCCCACGACCTGAGAGCTTCCACCTGCATAGAAACCTTTGATCTTTGCTTCTTTGCTGTTTCTCTGTGCACCCAAACCTGCTGGGCTGACTTCTCACTCAGCAGGGTGGAGGCAGTGGAGCTCTCCAAAGCCACCCAGACCAGAGCTGCAACCCAGACATGCAGAGAGCTGAACTGTGTAGGCAAGCACTGGCAGCTTTACAGAGCAGGAAGCTGAGGACAGACCCTGCGAACTGGTGCACTGTATGAAGCTCACCCCAATCTTGCCACCAACACAGGGCTCCCTCTGTGCCCACCTGCTCATTCTTGTGCTGTGTCATGTGCGATTTGAGCTGGAAATAGGTGTTGAATTTGCTGGGGCAGAACTGGCACTGGTAAGAGCTGTCGATCAACACAACCTGCTTGGCCTCCAGTTTGCCCCCCTCGCTCTCGTCCAGGGGGCTCATGTCTTGGGGTGGTGGTGGAGCGTTCCTCGAGGGCTGAGTCAGACCTGGAGAAAGGCAGAGACAGTCACAGCACTGCTGCAAGCTGCTCTGCAAGCACCATGCTGCTGAGACACACCAGGCCTGCCCCTGCTCCAGCTTCTTCCTTCCTTTCAAAGGCAGATGCTTTACATCAGACAAATCTCACTAACAGGATGGGTTTAAATATGTCTGCAGGTTACGAAGGGCTCTCACTACTCCATCCTCCTTTCCTTAACCCATTCTCTTTTGCCAGGGACTGAACCGTGCCCTGTGAAGCAGTCAGCAGAACAGGCCTCCACCACTGAACCAGAGCCAGGCTTCCTCCCACCTCTGGCAGGAGGTCAGACCCAGCCAGTAGCTCCCATGATGGCTGCAGAGAGCAGCTCCAGTGGGGCCTTGTCCTAGACATGACATTGTCCCTCCTATCAGGACCAAGGCCACCCACACAAAGGGTATCCACATCCCATCCGCAGCAAGGAGCTCCTCTCTGCCTCAAGTGTTTTCGGTTGGCTGCTGGGGCCAGACCCAGCCCAGGCTTGACTTGCACATTGCCAACAGCCAGAACACTGGGCTGTGCTAAGCCACCAGCCTGTCTGGCCACTAGACCAGAGCTGTTGAGTGTGGCTGCAGCTGCCAAGCAGTGAAAAGGGGAAGACACCTCACCCTGTCTGTGTGCACATATCTGCACAGTCTGGAGCCACTGTTTCCATCAGCACCTGAACCCCATGGCTCGGGGTGCAAAAGGATGCACCTGACAGCTGGAGACAAGCAGACGTGACTCCCTTCTCTATGTGTGCTGTGAACCCCACAGGAAGGATGCAACCACCACACACAGCTCCTGTGTCACCTCTTCCCTCCCTGTGAGGAGGTGCAGGGATGTGCACACTCCTCCCCTCACTGCTCTGCCCCAAGCACACACCATTCCCAGAACCAAACCTGTGCTCTCCTCGTCCTCAGGCTGGTTGGGATTCAAGGCCATGACCTGCACCGTGATGGAGTTGCGGGAGATGGTGCAGCCCAGGCCTGGAGGCCACACTTTGTGGGTTTGCATGTGCTTCTTCACGTTGGACTTCTGGGCAAAGGCTCGGCCACACACGATGCACTGGAAGGGCTTCTCACCTGTGTGGCTGAAGGCAGAAGGTGCCACATCAGCAGTCAGCAGAGAGAGGGACCAGAGAATGTGGTGGGGTGGCTGCTGCAGGACTGCACCAGGCACCTGGACCAGCCAAACAAGGGGTTTGAGACCTGATGAACCTGATGGAGTAAGTGGGATGCGAGCGGCCTGGGGAAACCAGCCTGGTGCACAGACACAACTCCTGCAGTCCAGGGATGGCA
Source organism: Ara ararauna (assembly GCA_028858755.1). Classification (NCBI taxonomy): domain Eukaryota; kingdom Metazoa; phylum Chordata; class Aves; order Psittaciformes; family Psittacidae; genus Ara; species Ara ararauna. Next base: position 6,068,437 of record CM054395.1, read on the forward strand.
AAGGATTAAAGAAGTGGGAGAGGAAAAGAGCTGTGCAGCAACGTCAGGGCATGCGCTGCCAAGGTCTCTGCATGGACCCTGGGGACACCATCACTTTCTAACCCTCTTTTTCCCTGTCATCTCTCCCTTCCCTACACATGTCTCTTCTATCTTGCAGCCCCCAGACCTCCCTGAATTTCTTTTCCCCTGTCCACAGAGAAAGGTCTTTCCACCCTGCCCTTCTGCTTCAGGAGGATGGAGGGCTCCAACACATGGAGTGTGTGAAGAGGCCTGGTTGGGAAGGGGAGGGAAACCACCACTTGTTCTTTCTCATCTGTCCTGAGCTCCACAGACTCTACTGGGGAGAACTTCGAAGATTTCAACAGTCTCCTGCCAGGGAAAAGCTCTTATAAGGGTTCCCTCTACAGACACTGAGCTTGGCTTATGGCCTGCTAAAACCAGCAAGCACGAAGGCTGCAGTTTGCTAAGCAGGCAGAGGAAAGGGCAGAGGCAAACAGTGGCAATGCTGCTGCTCCAGTGATCAAGTGACAACAGGTTTGGCTTCCAAAGTCTCATCAGAGACAAGTCTCCAGTCCCAGCCTATAACCAGCAAGAAGATAATATCCATAACGCAGCCTTCACCCCAGGGAGGTGTCCTGGAGCGATGGGATGAAGGCTCATCCCCAGCACAGCGCAGATGCTGGGACATGACAAACACAAGGACTGCACAAGCTCCCTCAGTGGAGCTGTGCCCACCTCCACCCCAGCTGCGCTGCTGTGGCCTGGTTAGGGGCACTGTTACCTCCTGATGTGCTGCTGCAGGTCGAAGTTCTTGGTAAAGGCCTTGTCACAGTAAGTGCATTTCAGCTTGGGGGACTTGGGCTTGCCTGGAAGAGCAAGAACACACGCAGGAATGAGACCATCTGGCACAGCCCTGTCCCCCAGCACCACTGCGCACTCACCCCAAGACATGTCCACTCAGGACCAGGAATAAAGGGCTTATGGAAGGGTAAGATCTGCCTGGCCAGACTGGGGAGAGGTTATGGACACAAACATACGCTGAACATAGCCTGAGCTAAGTCTAGAAGTGCTAGGAAAGAGCAAAGTAGTAGTGCAGGGGGCAGAGCATCCCCTTCAGGCATTAACCACTCCAGGGACCCTTCCAGCTGTGCTATAAAGCACCTACTTTAAGGGCATGTTGGACATTGGGAAAAGACACAGGATTAGTGAGAGGAAGGGCCCCAGATCTCTCTCCTATGAACTCACCATCAGCCAGAGCACAGGCATAGTTCTCCCATGCAGAAGATCACTCAGTCACATCTTCTGTCTACTATGATGGGGTATAAACCAATGACAAACAGCAGAACCAGGGGCTGCTCTAGGAATTTTTGGACTGAGAGCTGCAGCCTGTATGATCATTCCCACCTCTGCAAATAAGGTTAAACCACAGCATGTGTATGGTTGTGTCTCCAGAGGCCCAGCCACTAGTTTTCCTCCACCTCATGCCTGGGACCTACCTTGTCACTCATAGTAATGTGTGCATCACACCCGCAATGGTCAGGCTTGGCCAGAGAGGATCAGACACTCCTCCAGCCTGTGATGGGGCATATCCCATCCTGCCTGACCTGGAGACAGGCACTGAAACACGCAACAGGGACAGGTCTGCTGAGCTTTGGGAATAGAGTCTTCAGGGCCAGGCCACATCCAGTTCACCAGCACTTCCTTGGGTTAAAAGGGACCAAGCTCTAACAACACACTTTACAGGATGTCCCAATCTCTGTAGCTGCAGAGACTCCGCACAAGCTTGCCCATGCAGCAGCAGAGGGACAGTCCTTTCACATGGGCTCAGAGGTGACAGACAAGAAGCACATCCACACTGCCCCGCTCTCGATAGCTTCATGCAGGGCATCATGTTCCTCCTCCAGAGCTGCACACATAGCCAGTGCCACCCAACAGGCCCTGGAGAGCCCATATCATGCTGGTGCACTGTGTGACCAGCAGGTTAGTGCAGGGCAGATGCTCTGAGGACACTCACCTTCCTGCAGCCCAGCCTCACTCTTGCAGCGCCGACTTTTGACAGCAGAGGTGGAATCAAACCCAACCACGCTGCCTCCTCCTGCACTGGCCAGAGGGGTGGGAGTGCTCTTGGGCTTGAACCCTTGCTTCCCAGGGCTGTACACAGGAGGAGAGGGGTACACGGGACTGTCCACACACTGCCCAGGTACCTGCAAGAGTGCACTTTATCAGTGGAACCAGGTTTGCTGCAGTTACATTGAGCTCTAACCTCCATCTCCAGCAGCATGTGCCACACCAGGCTGAGCTTTCTGCCTCCTGCAAACTGGATTAAGCTTCTGGTTCAGCAGTCCAGCACTGTGTCTCTGACTAAAACTAACACCCTGCACAGTGTGCTGCTCTCCCGCTGAACATCACAAAGTATCCAGCAGGTATTACAGGACAGCAAAGAAACACCCTGAAGGAGCCATCTAATCTCCATTTAGGTCTTATGCCTAGAAGTTTCTTATCCTTCCAGAGCAGGTTACCAGGATGATCCCCATTGACCCAGTGCATTCACAACAGCCCTGAAGGCAGCTAGGGAGCTTCAGGCCCCACTGCCTGCCCTGGCAGGACTGCAGAAGGGAAGGAAAGCACAACAAAATCTATGTGACAAAGCCCAGCTTTTACATCAGCACCCATGTTAGAAAAGGACACATAGAGAAAAAGAAGCATCAGTCTGGGGTGAAATGGTTTAAGGGTGTTTCTGATGCCCACCCTGATAAATGACATAGCCCACTGTGTATCCAACATCCCCATCCATTTCTGGCCACTGGTACTTCCACATCAGATGCCAGCTACAAAGCTAAGGCTGAGAAACCTCTGTCACACTCAGTGGCTCCTGTTGTGATTGGCAGGGCTAACCTGGAGGCTGTGAGCAGCTGATCCACAGGTAAATCCACCCCTGCCAATGCCTCTCCTTAGGAAAAGCTGTCTTGGCAAGTTCATTGCTATTTAGACTGAGTTTTGCTCTCCACTTCAGCCTGCAGTACACAGCGGGTGCTCTGCACCTCTCTGGGAGGTGAGCTCCCTGTCCCTCCCAACACCTGTAGGTATCTCTCAAGCACAGCAGACATTCAGGTCTCTTAAGCCTGTGCCAGCTGAGCCCTCCATCCCTCCTAACTGCCTCTCTTGTTCTGAGAATCCTCATCATAGCATCCTCAGAGCAGTTTCCAGTGTGGAAGGGGGCCTACAAGGATGCTGGAGAGGGACTCTTCATCAGGGACTGCAGCGACAGACAAGAGGTGATGGATTCAAACTGAAACAGGGGAAGTTCACGTCAGATTTAAGGAAGAAGTTCTTCGCTGTGAGGGTGCTGAGGCGCTGGCATAGGGTGCCCAGAGAAGTGGTAAATGCTCCATCCCTGGCAGTGCTCAAGGCCAGGTTGGACACAGGGGCTTGGAGCAAGCTGCTCTAGTGGAAGGTGCCCATTGCAGGGGGTTGGAACTGGGTGAGCTTAAGGTCCTTTCCAACCCAAACCATTCTGTGGTTCTATGATTCTATGATCATCCTGCCTATATCCTTCTGTTCAGTGCCTCCTCCTGCACAAACAACCATTGCCAAATACCCCAACACATCTTCCCAGACTCTAATTCCATATTTCCAGCCCAGGTGACTCCAGAACAGCCTTGCTTGTCAGAAGAGGCTCAGGAGGACAGAGCCCCTGCACACAGCCAGCCTCTAGCCTTACCTCCATGGGTGGATAGGGCTGCATGCCCAGGCCCTGCATCTCCACGGTGCTATTTGCTGCCATAGGAGCCGGTGCACTGTACACCTCCACCACGCCGCTGCCGGGCGGCCCCGGAGCCCCCAGGCTAGGGGGAGGAGGAGGTGGAGGCTGAGGAGGTGGAGGTGGTGGCGGCGGTGGCGGGGGAGGCGGCTGGGACAAGTAGCCAGCCCCAGCATGCATACCCACGCTGCTCTGAAACCACAACAGGGACACACAGACAAGAGACACAGACAAGACATTGGAAATGCAGCAGCGATGGGTTGGAGGGGCTGATCCCTCACACACATCCCCAGTCCCAGTTCAAAACAGCTCCTGCAGGAACAGTGATGTCCTCACCCAACTGACACGTTGAACCGGACACTGCCGGCTTGCAGAGGCTTGACATGACCTGCCAGTAGACACTGTCTCCTCCAAAACCCAAGTGCTCAAGCCCCACTGCTGGGCTTTTTGCTTTGTTTTTAAAGCTTTAATCCGTCTGGCTACAGAGGACATTGTCAGAGCATGGAGAGTGTATACAGCCTGGCCAGCCCCATGGAGAGCCCAAACCACCCATCTCAGGCAGAGAGAGATCCAACCACTATGTGGGGGCTCAACAAAAAGCTGGAGAGACCACATTACAAAGCTCTGAGCATCCAGCAGCAAGACCACCTGGAGAGGACAGGCCCTGAAGCTGTCCTGTCATTTACCCTCCCTGAGCCTGGCTGTCACACTGGGAAGGTGCCCAGGGTTCAGCCCTGAAGCAGATCTCTAGAGTCTGGTTGACAGCATGGCTCTGAGGCTGTGCCAGCACTGCCACATGCAGAGGGATTCCCCTGCCTGCCCCTTACCTGTGCCGGGGGCTGCACCGCCGGCATGGGTTGGTCCAAGGATGTGAACGCAGACATGGCCGACATGAGCACCTCATCACTGACCAAGATGTTCCCCTGCACCAGCGTCTGGATCAAAGGTGATGGGGGAACGGTGATGTATGTAGAAATTTGCTGAAAGAACAAAAGAACACGTGGTTGAGCAGCAATCAACCAAAGGCCATGACAGTGCTGTTTCCTGAGCTTGAGTCTCGGCTTTCACAGCCTCTGGTCACCACATGAACCACAGTTACCAGCTACAGCTCTCAGCTGAGTCCATGGTAGCTTCAGGCAGTAACAATAAGGCAGCTCCAGAAATACTCTTCAGAAAAGGAGGTAAAATATCACAGTGGTCACTGGCTACAGTTCAGCCCAGGGTTATTAAACAAGATGTGCAGGACACAGTGGTCACAGACAAGTTCAGGCCTTTCCTCGGTGCTTCCCCCAGCCAGGGAAGGAGGACAGCTGAGGGAAGCTGCTCTGGCTGCAGATGGTGAACATCAGGCTCTCCTCTCCAGACTGGAGTTGGATTAGAGGAGGGGAGGAAGGCTGTTCCGTCTGCTGCATGGGAACAACCCGGGTCTGCAGCCGTGGGCAGCACCAGCCACTGAACTTGAAGAAACCAGTTAGTTTGAAAGCACTTTGGAAGCCACCAGGACTGCACACACAGTACACATCATGCACAAGGGACTCACTCCTGAGAAGTCTGCGGGAAGAAGAGTTGCTCCAGAGAGGATATTCCCCAAAACACTTGTCATACCACATGTCATGGTTTAAGCCCCTCACGCGGTTCGTTCACTCACTCCCCCCTCTTTCTTCCCCCAGTCCCGGGGGGATGGGGAGGAGAATTGAAAGAATGCAACTCCCACAGGTTGAGATAAGATGACTGCTGCTGCTGAACCCATGGCACCACATTATGTGGGCTTACTTGCCGGAAACTGAGAGGAGGGATGCAGGGATGATGCTGCCAGACATTGCCCTCCTCTTCTGCCCACAAGCCAGACCATGGCCCAGAGGATAGCAAGGGCCATTCCACCCTGAGCACTGCAGAGCATGCACCCAGGCACACGGCTGGGCTGCCAGGCTCTACCACAGGGGCTCTCCAGTACAGCAAAAGTCCAGCTGTAGCACAGACACAATGTGAAACCCCTCCTGTCCTGAAGAAGGGGCCACCAGACACTCATGCTGGAGGACAACTCACGCAGAGGATGAGGCAGCCTTAATCATGAGGTCAAAAGCCAACAGGACCACAGCTGAGCCTTCCAGGAAAGAGGACATAGAATCATAGAATCCCAGGCTGGTTTGGGTTGGAAAGGACTTTAAGATCACCCAGTTCCAAACCCCTGCCACAGGCAGAGATACCTCACACTAAACCATGTCACCCAAGGCTCTGTCTAACCTGGCCTTGAACACTGCAAGGGATGGAGCATTCACCACTTCTCCGGACAGCTTGTTCCAGTGCCTCATCACCCTTACAGTAAAGAACTTCCTCCTTATATCTAATCTTATATTCCCCTTTCAGTTTGAACCCATCACCCCTTGTCCTATCACTGCAGTCCCTGATGAAGTGTTTCTCTCCAACATCCTCGCAGGCCCCTTCAGATACTGAGGCACCACTGGATCTAAATACATCACCCAGAGGTCCCCCCACTCCCAAACCCCAGCGACAGCAGCAGAGCCTGTGCCTGCAGCACGGTACCTGCCGGCTGGCGCCCGGAGCCTGCTGCACCGACGTGATGGACGGGGTGTACACGCTGTTGGTGGCCAGTGAGACGGTGGAGAGGGAAGGGGCATTGCCCTGACACTGCTCTCTCTTGTGGGTCATGAAGGCAGGCAGCGAGTTGAACTGCTTCTTACACTTCCCACAGAGGAACACATCTTCATCATCTGCAATTAGAAGGACCAGGTCACTGCTCTGGGCTTTCTTCTGCAACCCCCAGTGCTACACGTGCCAACCACAGCCACAGGAAAACAGACACCTTTTGGATCTTAGCACCTCAAGGGCATCATCATCAGAACAGATCAGCTGCAAGGGGCATGCTGTTCCTCCTTCCTGATCCCAAGCCCTTCCTAAAGCCAGCTGATGTGATTGATTGAGCCCATTCCAGCCCTGCTCCCCATACATGAAACCCACTGTCTCCCTGCGACAAACTGAATCCTTTTGTCTTTCTCATCCCAAAGACATGAACAACCAGTAGCACTCTGCTTTTACTCAAAACAGGCTCTTCCAAAGCACCTGCATTATGTTGGATGAGGCAGATTTTATTACTCAAGGTTGCTCAAAGGAAAAGAAGTAACTTGGATTAGGGCAGAGTTGATGGCAGCTTGTGTCCAAAAGCCACCCGTCCCCAAGACTGCTCGTCTTTGGTGCCTCTGCTTAATGTTAGAAGCAGAAAGAAGACAACCTAGTTACCATGTCCTAGGTGGTACTAGCTGGTTACCAAATCCCACAAGCACACACCATTGGCACCAGATCCAGTCAGACCCACAAGGCTGTACCTCCCATCTGATTCACAGCCCAAAGCAGAATGGTTCTGGGGACACGGACAATAACTGCTCCAGGGAATAACTCGGTACCACCCAGTGAGTCCTGCTCAAGCACTACCAGTGTTCACGCGCACATAAATGACCAGTTCCCATATGCATTTCCACAGATGAGATACTTACTGCAGTTGTACATCCCAGAGGATAAGGAATAGCTCATTAAACAGAAAACATGAGCAGTAACAAGCACTAGTGGCAGGAGAGTGGCTGCTCCCTCCCTTCATTTCTCTATTGGAAACATATGGTCAAGTCTATTGTCATGACCATGTCTAAAAGCATCTCTGCTCACTTGGGCACTTGCCCCCTCGCTCCTGCTCTGCCCAGTCCTGCTGAGGGCTCACAACACTCATAGCATCACCCTACACACACAGCTCTTCTGTTGACTGTTCCAACAGTCAGAAGTGCACACTGCTGCCCTCCTGCCCCTCTTCTCTCTCCAAGCGCTACCGGGACTCACCCATAGACTGGATGGCAGCAGAGGAGTTGACATTCTGAGCAGATGGATCCGTCACACCTCCCTGACCATCCAGTAAGGACTGCACAGCCAGCACTGTCTGGTTATCCATTCCTGCAAGGAGACACAAGCATGGATGGTAAATCACAGACTGAACATGGAGCACTCACAAGCTGTGGAGGGAAGCTGCTCACTGCCTGCTCCTGTCTTCTCCCAGAGCCACTCTCACCTTCTCGTCCCCCTCTACTCCACAGTATTCACTATCATCCTAAAGCAACACTCCCACCTGCCTCCATACACTCCTTTGATACGATAAGAAAAGGGGAGAAGGGCAAGGAAAGCCAGAAGAGGGCCTTGTTTCAGGCATCTGCTGCAGAGAGGAAGGATGCTTACAAGCACTGGCTATGAAAAGTGCTGAGAAATTGCTATTTGGAATGCATGGGTCAGATGGGCAGCCTGGGAGAACCTGCCTGGGGACAGAGTGTGATCATAGAATCATAGAATAGTTAGGATTGGAAAGGACCTTAAGATCATCCAGTTCCAACCCCCTGCCATGGGCAGGGACACCTCACACACAACTGAGCTCAGTGAAGTCAAAACCTCTGGTGGCAGCAACTCTGTCCCAGCAGCAGTGCTAGAAATGCCTCCTGGTTTTCTAGACCAGTGTTCCCAGATCCAATCAGACACAGGGCTACAAACTACAGGAGGATTTAGATAGGGCTTTAGGAAGGACTAAAGTGTGGGCTCCTGGGAGAGACCTTGGGGGAGACCCACTCAGCCACCGGCTGTCACCCCAGCCTGGGACATGTGGAAGAGCAGAGTCCCACTCCAGGACTGGGTTCCTCTACGGGCTCCTCTCAAGCAGAGGCGCTGGTCGCTCTCTCTCATTCCCCTTTCCTGGGGGCTCCAGCAGAGCACACATCCCCCAGCCACATTTGGTGTCAGAATCAGCTCACTGGCTTTGGCACAAAGGTTTTCCACTGCAGCTAAAATGTTCTGAAGTACTGCAGAGAAATGCAGGAGATGGGAGTGCTCATGCAGGGAGAGCACCCTGCCAGCAGCATGTGAGCAATGGGTCAAACCTGGCACACTCCTTTAGAGCTCAGATGTAGACACGCAGAAGAACATTATTATGGGGTAAAAAGGGTGGGTTCTATGCATCACTCCCCCCTACCATTTCCTTATGGCAGGGAACCCATGGATAAAGCAAGGAGCATACCAGGGTTGCATGTTATTCCTTGAAAATTAAGAGAGAAAAAGGTGCAGGGTTCTTAGGCTGCTTTGCATTTCTCCAAGACCTTTGCAAAGCAAAAGTGCAAAGCTCTGAACTCACAATTACGGGCCACAGTAAAAAGAAAATCAGTCTGAACACTTCCAAGCAGTGAGGTGAGCACCATTCCTGATGAGAGGTCACTCACCCAGCACCAGGAAGGACAGTGAAATGCCATAACAGATCACAGCATAAAGGAACCAGCATTGCAGTTCCTCTGAACACTTCTGCTGGACAACCAGGATGTTACCTTCCTGGCGGGGAGTATCTGTATAACCCACAGCATTTTAAAGGTAACCTAAATGTTCATTTCTCCCGCACCTCCAGCGTGAAGCAAGCACCATCGGGACTGTGAACACCTTTCTGACTGCTAAGAAGAGGCTGCAAACACAGCACATGCCCTGGGAGAGGGGAGAGCCGTGTTTCGCAGTGTGGGGAGCAGAGGGCACAGGCAGCTGCAGGTCACACCACACCATAAAACCACCCCTGTGCCTATGAGAAGCCTTTGACACAAATCCCAGCGAAGCTGTTGGTCCAGTTCCGCAGCCTCAGCTGGTACAGAGCTGCGGGCAGCCCTGCAGGACAGCACAAGGCTGCTGGAACACCCCTGAGTGCATCTGCTGGCACCCCAACCAAAGCCCTGTTTTAAAATACACTTCCTCTTGTACAGATCACCTCCTGGCAACTGCACAGGCAGCACTGCAGGCTCTTGGCACATCCCAACCACACAGTGAAATGAAGCAGCTCCTCCTCAGCAAAAGTGAGCTAGCAGGATGCAAAAGGAAATGGGGGGGGTCCAAAGTTCAGTATATTATGGGGACAACTAAGAACAGTTTGCATCAAGAATTCCACTCTTGATGTGCCCAGCACTGGACAACTGGGTTTCCTTCTGGCACACAGCCACATCTTCCAAGTGCTAAAGCCAGATGATTGCAGGAAGAAGCTTGAGGAGAAACCAAGACCTAAAGACAGGCAAGAGCAATGCAGCCAGTGTTACATTCAGCCTTCTGCTGCAGAAGAGGCCCAGGACCCAGAAATCTGTTGCTCCTTATCCATGTGGCAATCCATGCAATGCCCAGAGTCCCTGCAGCTTCACAGGGTAAATGCACAATCCACACCCAACACAGAGGGAAACCACGTCCAGGGTTTAGTAACCCATGAAGACAAGCAGCGTTACACTGATGCCATTCACAGCCATCCATGGACTCCAGGAGAAAGCTCTGGATCGATCCTGCATGGATTACAGCCAGCGCCAGTCTGCAGGATGCTCTTCACAGTCATGAAACCTAAAGCAAAAGCCATCTCATCTCTCTGGGCAGCAGCAGAGCCTTTCCCCAGAGCCTGGCAAAGCCAGGGTGATTTGGAAAGCCAAGATAAAAGTACAAGATCACTGATTTGTGGTTTTCCCCTTTCAGATTTCTCTCAGTCAGAGGTGAAACCAGAGTGCCCCTTTCACCAGGCGCTGCTCTCCTCTTACACCCACACTTTCATGTACTGAGCACCAGGTCCTCCAGTACCAGGCAGAAGGCACCTCTGCCTCCAGCACCAGCTGAGAACACACCTGCCAAGTCACCACTGACTTGCGATCAGATCAAGAAGACAAAACACACAAAGTCAGCTGCTAAAAGCTCCCAGTTGTGGGCTGAAAAGGAATATATACACTTTTTTCTTCATCCGCTCCAATGTTTTACTCTTCTGGATCCTGCAAGAAAACCCACACAATGAGGAGAGTGTCCTGGGCTGCACCCCCAGAGCGTGAGCAGCAGCTCAGGGAGGGGATCCTGACCCTCTGCTGTGCTCTGGGGAGAACCCTCCTGCAGACCTGATCCAGCTCTGGGGCAGCAGCACAAGAGGGATGTGGAGCTGTTGGAGAGAGGCCAGAGGAGGCCATGGAGATGCTGCAAGGGCTGGAGCAGCTCTGCTCTGGAGCCAGGCTGAGAGAGCTGGGCTGGGGCAGCCTGGAGAAGAGAAGGCTCCTGAAGGGGAGACCTTAGAGCAGCTCCAGTGCCTAAAGGGGCTGCAGGAAACCTGGAGAGGGGCTTTGGACAAGGGCCTGTAGGGACAGGCCAAGGGGAATGGCTTTAACCTGCCAGAGGGGAGACTGAGATGAGCTCTTAGGCAGAAGCTGTTCCCTGTGAGGGTGCTGAGGTGCTGGCACAGGGTGCCCAGAGAAGCTGTGGCTGCCCCATCCCTGGCAGTGTTCAAGGCCAGGTTGGACACAGGGGCTTGGAGCAAGCTGCTCCAGTGGAAGGTGTCCCTGCTCGTGGCAGGGGTTGGAGTTGGATGAGCTTTAAGGTCCCTTCCCACACAAACCAGGCTGGGATTCTATGGCTGTAAAAGGAAAACAGGGAACCTGATTCTACACAGAGAGCTGTCAAATGCACCGAGTAAGCCGACAAAATAGAGATAAGTATTTCTTCTTTCTCCTGTTTCTGCTGTGACAGCAGGTGCTGTCTGCAAACCACAGGGTGACCATCCCAGCGCAGGGCCTTCCAGTCAACATCACCCCATGGAAAGGGGAACACCCGTGTGATCCAGCTTAGGAAATAAACCCCGCGTGAAGCAGTTTTCCCCCAGAGATGCTGACACCGAGCTCGGTGCCAGGCTGCCACACATCGGCATCCCCTTGGCGGGCGCCTGCCTGTGGCCCCGAACTGAGGTGAACCTGAGCGCAACGCCCGCAGCAACACACGCACGCAGGAGCCAGCACCCACTCGGGGAGCACCCGACGCCGGCAGCGCGAGCCCCGGAGTGAGGGGAGGACGCGGGGCCCCAGCATGCAGGGCACGGGGGGCTCAGGGATGGGGGTGCCCGGGGGGGGGCCGCTCCCTGGGCACAGACCGTGGGTGCCGGGCACGGAGCGATGGGAGGCGATGGGGAGCCCCTGGCACGGGGCCGGGCTGGCACAGAGCGGGGTCCCCGCAGTGAGCCCCGCGCTGCCGCCGGGGGCCGCCCGCTGCGGTCCCGCCCCGCCGCTGCCGCCGCGCGGGGCCGCTCGCACCGCCCGCCCGCTCCGGGGCCGCGCCGGTGCGCGCCGCCGCCGGAGAGGGGCGGGCGGGGAGCGGGGCACGGCCCCGCGCTGCCGGGAGCACCCCCCCGAGCCGCGCCGTGCCAGGCCTCACGGGGCGGCCCCGCCGCCGCCACTCGTCCGGCGGAGGCAGCGGCGCGGGAGGCGGAGGGCAAAGGAGCGACGCATCCCCGGTGCCGGCCCGACGCGGCCCAGCTGGGCCCGGCGGCCCCGTTACCTTCCAGCGCCTCGAAGATCGCCTGCGCCATCTTGGAGCCGCGGCGGCCGCGACCCGCCAGACGGAGCGGGCACCGGCAGCGCCGCCGCCGCCAGGGGGCGCCTTCCGCCCGTGACGAGGACCGGGGGCGGCGGGAGGGGCTGGGGGGGGGGGGGGGGGGGGGGGCGGCCCCGGGGCCGTGCCGGTGCTCAGGCGGCGGCACCGCGGCGGGAGCGGCCGCGCCGGGCGGGGCTGTCGCGTTTAACCCGTGCCGCGGCCGCGCGGGGCCGCAGCCCGCGCCTCGGGGGTACGCGCGGGAGGGGCCCCGCGGCCGCGCCCATCCCGCTCCCGGCGCGGCGCCTGCGAGGCCCCGCGGAGCCGCAACGCTCCCGAGCAGCGGGAGGGCCGCGGCCCCACGACCCGCGCCGCTGCCCTTCGCGGGGCGGGTGGGCGGGACCGTCCGCGCGTTCCCCATTGGCTGCGTGACGGACACGCTGCGCCAGTGGGCGCCGCTTATTGGCTAAGGACGCTGATGGACAGCCCAAGCAGCCAATGGGCGCGGCGGGCGGGGCGCCGCTCCCGGACGCGCGCTCGCTGTGGCCGCGGCTGCCGGTGGCGGCGGAGCCATGGCGGGTGGCGGGGACCCGCTCCGCGCGCTGCTCCGCGCCGCCAACGCGCTCCTGCAGCAGCGCCGGTACCGCGCCGCGCTCGCCGTGCTCAAGGGCTTCCGCAACGGCGCCGTGTGAGTGCGGCGGGGCGGGGACGGGGGAGGCGCCGGGAGCCGTGTTTGGGGGTGTCTCGGTTCTCGAGGCCCCGGGGGCCGCTGCGCGCTCTTCTTGTCCGTCAGGACGCCGGCGCTGTTGTCGTGGAGGCTCGGGAGAAGTGTTTCCGTCTCCTTTCCTCATAGGGTTTTGGGGTCCCCTTCGGGCCCGGTTTACCGGGATGTGCTCTGTGTACGCCCTTGGCTCCATAGGGCCTGGGCTGCCTCAGAAGTGACGCGTAGCTGCTTAAGTAGCGTCTTTTGACTGTCAGGGGAATAGAAATACAGTCATAGCATTGGGGTCTGATCAGTGAGGAACTGAACATGAACGTGTCCGGGGCTGCACCCCCAGAGCGTGAGCAGCAGCTCAGCTTTGCCCCTCTGCTGTGCTCTGGGGAGAACCCTCCTGCAGACCTGATCCAGCTCTGGGGCAGCAGCACAAGAGGGATGTGGAGCTGTTGGAGCGAGGCCAGAGGAGGCCATGGAGATGCCGCGAGGGCTGGAGCAGCTCTGCTCTGGAGCCAGGCTGAGAGAGCTGGGCTGGGGCAGCCTGGAGAAGAGAAGGCTCCTGAAGGGGAGACCTTAGAGCAGCTCCAGTGCCTGAAGGGGCTGCAGGAAACCTGGAGAGGGGCTTTGGGCAAGGGATGTAGGGACAGGCCAAGGGGAATGGCTTTAACCTGCCAGAGGGGAGACTGAGATGAGCTCTTAGGCAGAAGCTGTTCCCTGTGAGGGTGCTGAGGCGCTGGCACAGGGTGCCCAGAGAAGCTGTGGCTGCCCCATCCCTGGCAGTGTTCAAGGCCAGGTTGGACGCAGGGGCTTGGAGCACCCTGCTCTAGTGGAAGGTGTCCCTGCTCGTGGCAGGGGTTGGGGCGGGATGAGCTTTAAGATCCCTTCCCACACAAACCAGGCTGGGGTTCTGTAATGCAAAAATGCTGGTATATCTATTTGCTTTTGCAGTTATGGAGCAAAAGTTCGTGCCCCACATGCCCTGGTGATGACTTTCCTATTCAAGAGTGGAAGGTATGACCCTAGTTCTGTGGTTTTGTATTGCTGCTTAGAATGCTTTCATCTAAACTTTCAATTTTTCATGCTACATAAGGGCGTAAACAGCAGAAAGATGCATGAGCTGTGTTCTTAGTCTGTTGTTCTGGCAGCTAAGTAAGACAGCTCATATGCACACCAAATATATGTAGTCATGGAGTGAACCACTGATAGAATGGTTGATGAGAACCAGTGGACAGAGGAGAAATTAGCAGATGCCAACAGCAGTGATATGCTGTCAGCTCCAACAAGGGAAGCCAAACCATAGCAGTCCGTGTTTTGGCTTTCCCCACTTATGCCAGAGGTTTGCACCTAGGCAGTAATCGAAGAAAAGGCTGCTTGACTAGTCATGGAATTGGACAGAAGCACTGTCACAGTCTAAGAGCTGTGTTCTGGTGAATTTCTATGTATTTTATGAATTTCCTGTATTTCTAGTCATAGAATTAGACAGCAGCACAATCACAGTCTAAGTCAGCCCTATTCTGATGAATGAGCCAGAGGTGAAGGTGTTTCTGCTCCCTCACCAGATGTTCTGTGGGGTGCCCGTGCTGTCAGTCCCTGTCACAGGAGCAGTGTCCACATTGGGTGGCTGCAATGGTCCTGCCTTTGTGCCCTCCTAATTGTCTGTTTCTTTCCTTCAGTTTAAGAGAGAAGTTGAAGGCAATTGCTCAGGCTACGTACACCCATTCCCGGAACTTGGCCTATTTTGTGTTCACCTACAAGGGGCTGATGGCGTTGCAGTCCCGACTGCAGGGGAAGAAAATCCCTTTTCATTCTTTCATTGCAGCCTGCATTGGGGGATGGCTGGTGTTTGGTGACAACAACCCCATCAACAGTCAGGTAAATGTGTTGGTTCAAAGTTTCCATGCCCAAAAGCCTGAACAGATGGATGATCGTGTGCCAGGAAGTGGTTGCTGTAGCTTGGCATGTGTCTGGGGGTTCTTACAGTGTAGAGTTACTCTTTTACCCTGTTCCTCTTCACACAAGTTCTTGTTTTGGCTGCTTTACACTCCAGTTCTAGAGGTGGTTGTATGCCTCTGTGGAAGGTGTGTGCAATGTGAGCTCTAAAAGCCCAGCTTTACCCCTAGAGCTGTACTTGTAAGCCTAAGGAAGGCAGACAGGCACACAATCCAGAGCTTTTGGGTTCCCCCCCTGTCATCTGGGCTGTGGTAACCAACTGTGTGTGCTCCTGCTCTGCCTACTCACAGGCTAAACCCTTTATTGTGCTTGCTGCAGGTGCAGAGCACAGTCAGTTACTGAGCTACATTAACCTGCTTAAACAAAAGCTGCTCAGGGGATGTTTGATTGAAAGCTGGTTTTTAGCACAGTCACAGGTTTATCAGTCAGTAAAACACACAGATGTAGCTTAATCAAGTGTTTTACTTGGACAGTGCCCTGCGGGAGGATCAGTCAGGCTGGGGTTAGGATGTGTCCATGCTTCTGAGTTTGTCCCTGCCTGAGAGGTGAGCGTAGCTGCTCTGTGACTGTTACATCAGCAGCAGCATCTGAGGTAGCAACTGATCAAGGACAGAAGTTGTGCAACTGCAAAGATGTGTGAAGTGTAACTTGTCTATTACTAAATTAGAGCCCAGGCAGAGAAGTAAGATTTGGATGACACAGACATCTCCTGCTAGAAAGACTGCTTGATACGTGAACCTACAACGTGTTTGCTTTTAAGTTGGGTAGACTGTTTCCACCCCTCTTACAGCCTTATTGCTTCTACATCACTCAGCCTGGCCAGTGTACCTGCTCAGGGTGCTTACCTCATGCTGTTTGGGTTTTCTCTCATGCAGATCATCATGTACCTGCTGTCCCGGATCCTGTTTGGCCTGTCTCGGCTGGCAGTGGAAAAGGGCTATATCCCACAGCCAAAGCAGGATCCCTTTCCACTTGTTGCTGCTCTGATCTGGGGAACAGTTCTGTGGCTCTTCGAGTATCACCGGCACACCCTGCAGCCCTCCCTACAGTCCTCCATGACCTACCTGTACGAGGATAGCAACACATGGCACGACATCTCTGACTTCCTTATTTATAACAAAAGGACAGACCAGTAGGTGGGTCATTGTAAAACACCTCTGAATGGGATGGCACCTTCTGGCAGCTAAGGGGAAAGGTTCTTCTGTTGCTTCTGACTGGTGATTTAGTTAAATTAACAGCTGTTAAGCAGAGTTGCCTCCTGTATCCTGGCCGAAGTGTTCTGATCAGTCTTTTCTTGGCTCTGTTTAGAGCGAGTAAATACCCCCCCAGAAACTTGGTGCAGTCTTTTTTAAGAGAGGCCTTATTTTCCCCACAAGAATAGCTTTGGGGCTTTTTTAAGAGGCTAAATATACTTAACAAAATAACAGGCTGACAGTATGTCTAACCATGAAAAACCATTCTGGGATCATCTAACTGCTCACTGTGCTCCCCATGGTGGGAGGGGAGCAGGGACTTGCTTATGTCTGAAGGCAAAACTATCATTTCCTGATTTCTGTGGATGACTGGCAGTCTTGTTTAAGCTAATCCAAGGACAATGACAGTGTGTGCTCCTTAAGAGGGTTTCTCTGCAGTTTGCCCTCAGGGAGACATTAAGATGTTGGAGAAATAAAACTGTTAACATTGTCTGGTACGAGCCTGGGAAGCGGGGCTTGGAAAGATTATTTTTGTTTGGTTTCTTTCACGCACTTGGGCTGAATCTGTCCCTCTGCAAATGCACTAATTAATACCCTGTTGTTATTTGAAACTTATTTGTAAAGTTTTTAAGAGCTGCTTGAACTAAATACCAAGAACAGTTACACAACTCGGGCTGCTCTGGAAACAGACTGGGGGGCATTGCACACCTCAGATAGCACCCTGGTGCTTTACATGTATGAGTGAGCAGCGCTTGCAACAGGCACTTTTCTTTAGGTGGAAGATAAGCACATGGGTTTCTTGCAGGGCCAGAACCTGCCCTCCCCAGCAGTGGCACATGTTAGTGGTAATCAAACTTGAATGTACCTGTAGTTTGTTGAGTCCACAGGTGAATAGATGTGTGACTCTTCCTTGTCAAAATAGCCTGCTGAGCTCCAGGAGTAGCACAGCACACACGGGGCTTGAACAGGAGATCAGCCAGCTAGCTGGGAAAGGACAAAAGCTATTAAAATGTATAAACCAAAACTGTTAGTGCAGAGCATTGCTCTGCCATGTAACACTAAGCCTTTCACTTAATAATGTACATTAAAGTAATTCCTGGTGCATTGGGGTTTTGTGCTGGTATTTGTAAGAGAGCATTAAGTTCCCTGTGCCAACTAGTCCCTTGGCTCAGCCAGGACTGTTTTGTTTGCTCTCTCTGTACCCATCTGCTTTTCCATCCTGACCTGGCCACGGCATTTCATCATCCCGCTGATGTTGTTCATCTTTTGCAGTCTGTCTCCTCCAGGCTGTAGCAATTGGTTGTGTTCAATGGTGTGACTGAAATGGTACCTTTACAGTTCAGGTAGCTTCTGAATAGAAACTTCTCCATTTCCTCTTAAGTCATTTTTCCTTGTCCTAAGCTCTTTTATTACTATTACATCTATTCTGAGTGCTGCTTTGCTCTCTGTTTTTCCACTCTATATCAGTAAGAGGGAGGGTGAAATATTCCCCTTCCCATTGCCTGGTGCTATGATGTTTGGGATGGAAATATATCCCGAGTGGCTCGGCTGGAGTAGGAATAGCGTCTTCTTGAACTGAATCTAACCCCGAGTCCCAGCTACATCCACTGTGAGATCTCACGGTGTAAAGACAGAAGCTGCTTTGTGCTCATGATGTGTTTAGTGCCCAAAAGACAAGATAGTGCTTCTCCATAACAACTGTGTGTGGCATCTTCAACTTTTAACTTCACCTGCTTTTACATCCTGTACCAAGCACTTGAACATTCATCAGTATTTAAGTTAGACCCCAGGAAAGCTATAGAAAGCTATAGAAAGTAGGAATTGGGTTTGTTTCATTGTAGTTGGATATTTTGCTTGGTGTAGATAAGCTTAAAGATTCAAGTACAGAAAAAATACTGAAACTGAAGGTCTGATTTCTTTATAAACATGGAATCATTGAATGGTTTGGGTTGGAAGGGACCTTAAAGCTCATCCAGTTCCAACCCGTGCCACGGGCAGGGACACCTTCCACTAGAGCAGCTTGTTCCAAGCCCCTGTGTCCAACCTGGCCTTGAACGCTGCCAGGGATAGGGCAGCCACAGCTTCTCTGGGCACCCTGTGCCAGTGCCTCAGCACCCTCACAGGGAAGAACTTCTGCCTTATATCCAACCTAACACCCTGTCTTTCTTTGCACCACTCTGGGTATCTGAAGCAGCACAGTGCAGCACTCTCTTTTTATGTGAGAAGCTTCAATATTGTCCCAAATAAGAATGTCAGTGTTCTAATATTGCTGATTCCTATAAGCTGTAGTGGGATTTCAAAGAATTCTTCCATGGTCTGACAGCTATGGCTTGCAAATTTCTCCCTAAAACTATTTAGGCTCCTAAATCCTTCAGCATGTGTAATTACTGTAGCAGGAGATGGTGCAGGCTGGTTGTGTGAGTGTGTGGCTGGAAGGAGGGTTTAACCTCTTTAATGTACAGCTGTCATTCCTGCCCGTCAGAAAGGCTTGTGAGTCCCTTAGAGGAAAAATCATTTCCCTCTACTAAGTAGTTCCACCACTGCAGCCATGTGGCTGCTTGGGAAGTACTTTTCTGGCCACGGGAAGGACAAGTGGCTTGTCCTGTTCTTTTTACACTGTGTAGTATCTCTGTCCTCTCTAGAAGGTACAAACAAGCCCATAGCAAGTTTCTGGTATCCACCTGGCAGCAGTGGCTGTCAGTTGTCTGTGTTCAAAACCCTCTTTTTCTCTTGGGGAATCTGGCCCTCAACCTCACTGTCAAAGCAAATTGTGCCTGAGCCTCCAACCATCTGTACTTGTGCTCCAGGAAGCAGCTGCTGGCCCTGGAAGACAAACTGCAGCTCATCCCAGGGCAGGTCCGTGGAGCAGCAGAGCCACTAGCAGCGCCTCTGTGGACGGTTGAATTTCCTGCTGTGTTGGGGCAGGACGTTAAGCTGCAAGTCACTTCATTCCCCAGGGAAGTAATTGGAACAGTTCTTTAATGGCATTAGTCTGCATTGCTGGTTCTGGGACCAGATAGCTGGGGATGAACCCCTTATGCTACTAAGGTGTTGGAACAATGCGAGCGTGTAGTAAGGAAGTGAACTAGAAGTAATTTGTCTGAGACAGACTTTTCGGATACAGAAGTTCCACTCCCTGCCCTCCCCCCAGTGCTTTGTGTGGGGCTTGGAGTCCCCTGGTTGTGTCCCTTTTTTAGCAGCATTAAAACCAAAAGGAGAAAGAGACAGTTGGAAGCCACCTGCAAATCAGCCAAATGCTTCAGAACCACAAAGGGCCATTTCCTGCCCCAGCCCCAATCGGGTTGGAATGTTAAGATGCAGTAGGTTTGTTCGTCTACATCAGCTTTATTTTCCCTTGTTATTTCTTGACACCTGACTGTGCAATGCTCAGAGCCTCTAAAGAGGAGCAAAGCGTCTCAATACTTGTCTAAAATGAAGATTACTGGATGAAACTGAAGTGTTCATTTTAAACTGATGCTTCTCCTTTGGATTTGCAGCCTCTCTTCGAGGCAGTTTTAAAGGTTAATGAATCAAACCGATCAAAAGTTCTCCGAGTGAATAGCAGAGTGGCTGCACTGAGCTATTAATCATTTATTTGCTGAAGGAACAAAGCAGCTCAGGGTTATTTACTGTGGCTGCATGCTGCCCCAGCATTCCCGCTGTGCTTCCCTGCTCTTTGGAGGACAGCTTGTGTGCCAGGGCTGGCTGTCAGGACCCTTTCTGGGACAATTGCATTATTTAACAAAGGGGAAAATGAAATGGGGGGGGGGTGACATTTGGTTTAGCTCAGGTCTGCTGGACTCTGATCCTTTCAGTGAAGGGAAAGGGTATTTGTGAAGGAAAAACCTCTGCTTGTGCCATGAGTGCCACAGGGAAGCGCTCACTGAGGTGTGAACCTGTGGTCACAGGGTGACTGTGTCTGGGTAATCACCTGGCTCAGAGCAGCCAGGGTGGAGAGGCTGCTGAGGACTTTCATATCCATGACGCAAGCCCTTCTTGCCCTGGTAGAGTAGTTCAAGCTGGGCTTTAAGCCCAGCTGGGTTGGGGCAGGAGTGTGGGATGATCTCTGGCTGCTGAAGCAGACTGAACCAGGCACCCATGGGGAGCCCCAGTGACTGCAGGGGGTCCCTGGGGCACACTGAGCTCCGCAGCCAGCTGGGTGCTGTCACGTTTGGCTGGTGGTGCTGGGGTGACCAGAACCCCCTGCAGATCCCCTCACACAGGAGAAGCTGCTGTGACTCTAACCCCTTTTCACTGACTCAGCACAAGCGCGACCTTTGGCTCCTGCCCGAGCCGGGTGCTGTTTCCTATTTGTCAGCCTGTGTTTGTCTTCCTGGATCATGGCAACCTGAGCAGAATGTGTCCCTTTTTCTGACGCTGGTTTTGAAATGAGGAGATTAGGGAGGAGAGGAAATGAGGTGTAATGCTCCCCAGCCTAATGCCTGCCGGCCACTGTTAGTGCTTAAGGGGTGCCAATCTTGACTCTTCAACCTGTGTGTTCAGACCCGATTGTTAGAGGGAACTTCTCTTTTGTCTATCTCATTTCCTTATGAGACTGGTGATGAGGAGGGGAAAACAAATGAAAAGTGCTGTAACACAAGCACTATTCCCCTGCTTTTGGTACATGTTTTATGTCCATGATTGCCATGTAATCCACACCTTGATTTTCTGTCAGCATAGACTCAAACAAGGAATATAAACTCAGGTAATGGCACTGATCAGGATGCTTGTAGCAATGGTTCAGGTTTTGGGTTTAAAACATGCAGAAGAGGAGGCAGGGTGTTGTTGAAGTAGCTCTGTCCATGATGAACTGACTCCTTGTGCAGGCAGTGGAATACAGCAACCCAAGACCTGCCACCCTCATGTGCAGATATAATCACTTCTGTATAATCCCTTTAATACTGTGGTTTATAGAGTAAGAATAATAATAAAACCCTCATTTTTGTCTTTTTTTTTGCTGTCATCATCCTTAAGCTATAAGATACATGAAGTAATGCTTAGTTATTACATGCTACTACTCCTATATGTAGAGAAGCCATACACAAAGTGCATTGTTGGCATCAGCTGTGCTTTCATGTTATCAGTGCAGAGGCAACAGCCAGCGCTGCTCTCCCCACAGCATCTAGCTGCTGCACCACTGGTAGCTGGGGAGGATCCTAGCTGCAGGGACACGCTGGGGGTCTGTCATCCTTGGGGCATGGGGACAGACCACAGGCTGGTTTGTGTTGGAAGGGACCTTGAAGATCATCCAGTTCCAACCCCCTGCCAGAGGGGAAGAGCTGGGGGGATGCTGTGCTTCCATTCTCATGGCACCATCCATGTGGGAGCTGCTGAAAGCAGGACCATGCTACACGTGACAAGGACAGTAAAGGTGCTTCTGGAACACTTACATGCTGAGGTTAACTGAGCACAGGGATGCACGTGCATCCTTGTTGCGTTAAATGGAGAGGGGGGAACAAACCCCTTGTTTTATATAAAGAGAGCCAGGAACAGCCCCAATACACAACTATCAGTCCGAGCGTGTCTGGTATCGGATTCACTGACAATAACCGTCAGTCCGAGCACGTCTGGTATCGGATTCACTGATAATTCACCATAGGGACAGCTCCTATATGCAACTATCAGTCCGAGCGCGACTGGTATCGGATTCACTGACAATAACTGTCAGTCCGAGCGCGACTGGTATCGGATTCACTGATAATGCACCACACTTTGCTCACAGTTATACTGAATTTATTAATGCAACAGGTACAGGTTCTTATGGATTGCCGGTGATAAATACTGTCTGCAAAAGCACGTGCATATAATAGTTACATGAATACAAGCGCTTGATAAAGTTGACACAGCATAGCTCTAGAATATACAGGTGACAATAAGAGTGACTCTATAGAGATTCTAACTTTTCCTAGGAAAGCACTGGATACAGTGCAAGTCTTACCCACAGGCGTCCCTATGGGGGGGGAAGAGGGGTCCAGCCCGTCGACCGGTCCCAGGAGTCGGTTGATGTTATCTTCCGTGACTCGTCCACGATGGTATCTTCCCCAAAATCCCCCTTTCTCTTGGGCTATTTTATATTATTTTTACCTTCAAGGTGGAGCTTGAGTGACTCTAGTCATACATACCTTTATTATCATTGGTGAAAATTTCTCTCGCCTCGATTTAAAGGTATATGAGACTAAAAATTCAGAGAGCATGCTCCGAGAGAGGTGGTCTTATTTCGGAGGGGGGTCGCACTGGAGAGGGGTGTGTATTTTAGTATTATAATGAAGCAAAGTTCACACTAGGACGGTATTTTGTCAAAAAGATGACAGGCCGCTGGCTCAGGGTAGCAAGTATGCAGCTTATCAGTTTCTTGTACCACCTAGTTCCCATTTTATCTGCTGAAGTTAGGACAGAACATAACCGCAAGATCTCCACCTCGCTCTATCCTCCGCCTGTTACGGGAACCGCTGTGGAGTGCACATTCCTGGCATACCAGGTACGGCTGCATCTTAGCCCGAGAGGACTTGAAAGTCCGTTTCTCTCTTATGTGTGGACAATGCTGCATTTTGAATATAGATTTAATTCCCAATTATCCCAAATTTCCTAATTATTCCACAATCATCTCGGCCAGACATCCTTCTTGGGACATTAGGGTTAGGGTTAGGGTTAGGGTTAGGGTTAGGGTTCAGACAGTCATAAAGCCTACAACTCCAGAGACCCTGGTGCTGCAAAAGGCATGCCAAGAAGAGCACGGCACTGCAAGAATATTGTTTCTTTCTTCAACTTTATCATCTCGGCCAGACATCCTTCTTGGGACATTAGGGTTAGGGTTAGGGTTAGGGTTAGGGTTAGGGTTAGGGTTAGGGTTCAGACAGTCATAAAGCCTACAACTCCAGAGACCCTGGTGCTGCAAAAAGCATGCCAAGAAGAGCACGGCACTGCAAGTATATTGTTTCTTTCTTCAACTTTATCATCTCGGCCAGACATCCTTCTTGGGACATTAGGGTTAGGGTTAGGGTTAGGGTTAGGGTTAGGGTTCAGACAGTCATAAAGCCTACAACTCCAGAGACCCTGGTGCTGCAAAAGGCATGCCAAGAAGAGCACGGCACTGCAAGAATATTGTTTCTTTCTTCAACTTTATCATCTCGGCCAGACATCCTTCTTGGGATATTAGGGTTAGGCTTAGGGTTAGGGTTAGGGTTAGGGTTAGGGTTAGGGTTCAGACAGTCATAAAGCCTACAACTCCAGAGACCCTGGTGCTGCAAAAGGCATGCCAAGAAGAGCACGGCACTGCAAGAATATTGTTTCTTTCTTCAACTTTATCATCTCGGCCAGACATCCTTCTTGGGACATTAGGGTTAGGGTTAGGGTTAGGGTTAGGGTTAGGGTTAGGGTTAGGGTTCAGACAGTCATAAAGCCTACAACTCCAGAGACCCTGGTGCTGCAAAAGGCATGCCAAGAAGAGCACGGCACTGCAAGAATATTGTTTCTTTCTTCAACTTTATCATCTCGGCCAGACATCCTTCTTGGGACATTAGGGTTAGGGTTAGGGTTAGGGTTAGGGTTCAGACAGTCATAAAGCCTACAACTCCAGAGACCCTGGTGCTGCAAAAGGCATGGCAAGAAGAGCACGGCACTGCAAGAATATTGTTTCTTTCTTCAACTTTATCATCTCGGCCAGACATCCTTCTTGGGACATTAGGGTTAGGGTTAGGGTTAGGGTTAGGGTTAGGGTTAGGGTTCAGACAGTCATAAAGCCTACAACTCCAGAGACCCTGGTGCTGCAAAAGGCATGGCAAGAAGAGCACGGCACTGCAAGAATATTGTTTCTTTCTTCAACTTTATCATCTCGGCCAGACATCCTTCTTGGGACATTAGGGTTAGGGTTAGGGTTAGGGTTAGGGTTAGGGTTAGGGTTAGGGTTCAGACAGTCATAAAGCCTACAACTCCAGAGACCCTGGTGCTGCAAAAGTCATGCCAAGAAGAGCACGGCACTGCAAGAATATTGTTTCTTTCTTCAACTTTATCATCTCGGCCAGACATCCTTCTTGGGACATTAGGGTTAGGGTTAGGGTTGGGGTTAGGGTTAGGGTTAGGGTTAGGGTTCAGACAGTCATAAAGCCTACAACTCCAGAGACCCTGGTGCTGCAAAAGGCATGCCAAGAAGAGCACGGTACTGCAAGAATATTATTTCTTTCTTCAACTTTATCATCTCGGCCAGACATCCTTCTTGGGACATTAGGGTTAGGGTTAGGGTTAGGGTTAGGGTTAGGGTTAGGGTTCAGACAGTCATAAAGCCTACAACTCCAGAGACCCTGGTGCTGCAAAAGGCATGCCAAGAAGAGCACGGCACTGCAAGAATATTGTTTCTTTCTTCAACTTTATCATCTCGGCCAGACATCCTTCTTGGGACATTAGCGTTAGGGTTAGGGTTAGGGTTAGGGTTAGGGTTAGCGTTAGGGTTAGGGTTCAGACAGTCATAAAGCCTACAACTCCAGAGACCCTGGTGCTGCAAAAGGCATGCCAAGAAGAGCACGGCACTGCAAGAATATTGTTTCTTTCTTCAACTTTATCATCTCGGCCAGACATCCTTCTTGGGACATTAGGGTTAGGGTTAGGGTTAGGGTTAGGGTTAGGGTTAGGGTTAGGGTTCAGACAGTCATAAAGCCTACAACTCCAGAGACCCTGGTGCTGCAAAAGGCATGCCAAGAAGAGCACGGCACTGCAAGAATATTGTTTCTTTCTTCAACTTTATCATCTCGGCCAGACATCCTTCTTGGGACATTAGCGTTAGGGTTAGGGTTAGGGTTAGGGTTAGGGTTAGGGTTAGGGTTAGGGTTAGCGTTAGGGTTAGGGTTCAGACAGTCATAAAGCCTACAACTCCAGAGACCCTGGTGCTGCAAAAGGCATGCCAAGAAGAGCACGGCACTGCAAGAATATTGTTTCTTTCTTCAACTTTATCATCTCGACCAGACATCCTTCTTGGGACATTAGGTTTACGGTTAGGGTTAGGGTTAGGGTTAGGGTTAGGGTTAGGGTTAGGGTTAGGGTTAGGGTTCAGACAGTCATAAAGCCTGCAACTCCAGAGACCCTGGTGCTGCAAAAGGCATGGGAAGAAGAGCACGGCACTGCAAGAATATTGTTTTTTCTTCAACTTTATCATCTCGACCAGGCATCCTTTTTGGAACATTAGGGTTACGGTTAGGGTTAGGGTTAGGGTTAGGGTTAGGGTTAGGGTTAGGGTTATGGTTAGGGTTCAGACAGTCATAAAGCCTACAACTCCAGAGACCCTGGTGCTGCAAAAGGCATGCCAAGAAGAGCACGGCCCTGCAAGAATATTGTTTCTTTCTTCAACTTTATCATCTCGGCCAGACATCCTTCTTGGGACATTAGGGTTAGGGTTAGGGTTAGGGTTAGGGTTAGGGTTAGGGTTCAGACAGTCATAAAGCCTACAACTCCAGAGACCCTGGTGCTGCAAAAGGCATGCCAAGAAGAGCACGGCACTGCAAGAATATTGTTTCTTTCTTCAACTTTATCATCTCGGCCAGACATCCTTCTTGGGACATTAGGGTTAGGGTTAGGGTTAGGGTTAGGGTTAGGGTTAGGGTTAGGGTTAGGGTTAGGGTTAGGGTTAGGGTTCAGACAGTCATAAAGCCTACAACTCCAGAGACCCTGGTGCTGCAAAAGGCATGCCAAGAAGAGCACGGCACTGCAAGAATATTGTTTCTTTCTTCAACTTTATCATCTCGGCCAGGCATCCTTCTTGGGACATTAGGGTTAGGTTTAGGGTTAGGGTTAGGGTTAGGGTTAGGGTTAGGGTTCAGACAGTCATAAAGCCTACAACTCCAGAGGCCCTGGTGCTGCAAAAGGCATGCCAAGAAGAGCACGGCACTGCAAGAATATTGTTTCTTTCTTCAACTTTATCATCTCGGCCAGACATCCTTCTTGGGACATTAGGGTTAGGGTTAGGGTTAGGGTTAGGGTTAGGGTTAGGGTTAGGGTTAGGGTTAGGGTTAGGGTTAGGGTTCAGACAGTCATAAAGCCTACAACTCCAGAGACCCTGGTGCTGCAAAAGGCATGCCAAGAAGAGGACGGCACTGCAAGAATATTGTTTCTTTCTTCAACTTTATCATCTCGGCCAGACATCCTTCTTGGGACATTAGGGTTAGGGTTAGGGTTAGGGTTAGGGTTAGGGTTAGGGTTAGGGTTAGGGTTAGGGTTCAGACAGTCATAAAGCCTACAACTCCAGAGACCCTGGTGCTGCAAAAGGCATGCCAAGAAGAGCACGGCACTGCAAGAATATTGTTTCTTTCTTCAACTTTATCATCTCGGCCAGACATCCTTCTTGGGACATTAGGGTTAGGGTTAGGGTTAGGGTTAGGGTTAGGGTTAGGGTTAGGGTTAGGGTTCAGACAGTCATAAAGCCTACAACTCCAGAGACCCTGGTGCTGCAAAAGGCATGCCAAGAAGAGCACGGCACTGCAAGAATATTGTTTCTTTCTTCAACTTTATCATCTCGGCCAGACATCCTTTTTGGAACATTAGGGTTAGGGTTAGGGTTAGGGTTAGGGTTAGGGTTAGGGTTAGGGTTAGGGTTAGGGTTAGGGTTCAGACAGTCATAAAGCCGACAACTCCAGAGACCCTGGTGCTGCAAAAGGCATGCCAAGAAGAGCACGGCACTGCAAGAATATTGTTTCTTTCTTCAACTTTATCATCTCGGCCAGACATCCTTCTTGGGACATTAGGGTTAGGGTTAGGGTTAGGGTTAGGGTTAGGGTTAGGGTTAGGGTTAGGGTTCAGACAGTCATAAAGCCTACAACTCCAGAGACCCTGGTGCTGCAAAAGGCATGCCAAGAAGAGCACGGCACTGCAAGAATATTGTTTCTTTCTTCAACTTTATCATCTCGGCCAGACATCCTTCTTGGGACATTAGGGTTAGGGTTAGGGTTAGGGTTAGGGTTAGGGTTAGGGTTCAGACAGTCATAAAGCCTACAACTCCAGAGACCCTGGTGCTGCAAAAGGCATGCCAAGAAGAGCACGGCACTGCAAGAATATTATTTCTTTCTTCAACTTTATCATCTCGGCCAGACATCCTTCTTGGGACATTAGGGTTAGGGTTAGGGTTAGGGTTAGGGTTAGGGTTAGGGTTAGGGTTCAGACAGTCATAAAGCCTACAACTCCAGAGACCCTGGTGCTGCAAAAGGCATGCCAAGAAGAGCACGGCACTGCAAGAATATTGTTTCTTTCTTCAACTTTATCATCTCGACCAGACATCCTTCTTGGGACATTAGGTTTACGGTTAGGGTTAGGGTTAGGGTTAGGGTTAGGGTTAGGGTTAGGATTAGGGTTAGGGTTCAGACAGTCATAAAGCCTGCAACTCCAGAGACCCTGGTGCTGCAAAAGGCATGGCAAGAAGAGCACGGCACTGCAAGAATATTGTTTCTTTCTTCAACTTTATCATCTCAGCCAGACATCCTTCTTGGGACATTAGGGTTAGGGTTAGGGTTAGGGTTAGGGTTAGGGTTAGCGTTAGGGTTAGGGTTCAGACAGTCATAAAGCCTACAACTCCAGAGACCCTGGTGCTGCAAAAGGCATGCCAAGAAGAGCACGGCACTGCAAGAATATTGTTTCTTTCTTCAACTTTATCATCTCGGCCAGACATCCTTCTTGGGACATTAGGGTTAGGGTTAGGGTTAGGGTTAGGGTTAGGGTTAGGGTTCAGACAGTCATAAAGCCTACAACTCCAGAGACCCTGGTGCTGCAAAAGGCATGCCAAGAAGAGCACGGCACTGCAAGAATATTGTTTCTTTCTTCAACTTTATCATCTCGGCCAGGCATCCTTCTTGGGACATTAGGGTTAGGGTTAGGGTTAGGGTTAGGGTTAGGGTTAGGGTTCAGACTGTCATAAAGCCTACAACTCCAGAGGCCCTGGTGCTGCAAAAGGCATGCCAAGAAGAGCACGGCACTGCAAGAATATTGTTTCTTTCTTCAACTTTATCATCTCGGCCAGACATCCTTCTTGGGACATTAGGATTAGGGTTAGGGTTAGGGTTAGGGTTAGGGTTAGGGTTAGGGTTAGGGTTCAGACAGTCATAAAGCCTACAACTCCAGAGACCCTGGTGCTGCAAAAGGCATGCCAAGAAGAGCACGGCACTGCAAGAATATTGTTTCTTTCTTCAACTTTATCATCTCGGCCAGACATCCTTCTTGGGACATTAGGGTTAGGGTTAGGGTTAGGGTTAGGGTTAGGGTTAGGGTTCAGACAGTCATAAAGCCTACAACTCCAGAGACCCTGGTGCTGCAAAAGGCATGCCAAGAAGAGCACGGCACTGCAAGAATATTGTTTCTTTCTTCAACTTTATCATCTCGACCAGACATCCTTCTTGGGACATTAGGTTTACGGTTAGGGTTAGGGTTAGGGTTAGGGTTAGGGTTAGGATTAGGGTTAGGGTTCAGACAGTCATAAAGCCTGCAACTCCAGAGACCCTGGTGCTGCAAAAGGCATGGCAAGAAGAGCACGGCACTGCAAGAATATTGTTTCTTTCTTCAACTTTATCATCTCAGCCAGACATCCTTCTTGGGACATTAGGGTTAGGGTTAGGGTTAGGGTTAGGGTTAGGGTTCAGACAGTCATAAAGCCTACAACTCCAGAGACCCTGGTGCTGCAAAAGGCATGCCAAGAAGAGCACGGCACTGCAAGAATATTGTTTCTTTCTTCAACTTTATCATCTCGGCCAGACATCCTTCTTGGGACATTAGGGTTAGGGTTAGGGTTAGGGTTAGGGTTAGGGTTAGGGTTCAGACAGTCATAAAGCCTACAACTCCAGAGACCCTGGTGCTGCAAAAGGCATGGCAAGAAGAGCACGGCACTGCAAGAATATTGTTTCTTTCTTCAACTTTATCATCTCGGCCAGACATCCTTCTTGGGACATTAGGGTTAGGGTTAGGGTTAGGGTTAGGGTTAGGGTTAGGGTTCAGACAGTCATAAAGCCTACAACTCCAGAGACCCTGGTGCTGCAAAAGGCATGGCAAGAAGAGCACGGCACTGCAAGAATATTGTTTCTTTCTTCAACTTTATCATCTCGGCCAGACATCCTTCTTGGGACATTAGGGTTAGGGTTAGGGTTAGGGTTAGGGTTAGGGTTAGGGTTAGGGTTCAGACAGTCATAAAGCCTACAACTCCAGAGACCCTGGTGCTGCAAAAGTCATGCCAAGAAGAGCACGGCACTGCAAGAATATTGTTTCTTTCTTCAACTTTATCATCTCGGCCAGACATCCTTCTTGGGACATTAGGGTTAGGGTTAGGGTTGGGGTTAGGGTTAGGGTTAGGGTTAGGGTTCAGACA
Source organism: Ara ararauna (assembly GCA_028858755.1). Classification (NCBI taxonomy): domain Eukaryota; kingdom Metazoa; phylum Chordata; class Aves; order Psittaciformes; family Psittacidae; genus Ara; species Ara ararauna. Next base: position 6,097,773 of record CM054395.1, read on the forward strand.
GTCATAAAGCCTACAACTCCAGAGACCCTGGTGCTGCAAAAGGCATGCCAAGAAGAGCACGGTACTGCAAGAATATTATTTCTTTCTTCAACTTTATCATCTCGGCCAGACATCCTTCTTGGGACATTAGGGTTAGGGTTAGGGTTAGGGTTAGGGTTAGGGTTAGGGTTCAGACAGTCATAAAGCCTACAACTCCAGAGACCCTGGTGCTGCAAAAGGCATGCCAAGAAGAGCACGGCACTGCAAGAATATTGTTTCTTTCTTCAACTTTATCATCTCGGCCAGACATCCTTCTTGGGACATTAGCGTTAGGGTTAGGGTTAGGGTTAGGGTTAGGGTTAGCGTTAGGGTTAGGGTTCAGACAGTCATAAAGCCTACAACTCCAGAGACCCTGGTGCTGCAAAAGGCATGCCAAGAAGAGCACGGCACTGCAAGAATATTGTTTCTTTCTTCAACTTTATCATCTCGGCCAGACATCCTTCTTGGGACATTAGCGTTAGGGTTAGGGTTAGGGTTAGGGTTAGGGTTAGGGTTAGCGTTAGGGTTAGCGTTAGGGTTAGGGTTCAGACAGTCATAAAGCCTACAACTCCAGAGACCCTGGTGCTGCAAAAGGCATGCCAAGAAGAGCACGGCACTGCAAGAATATTGTTTCTTTCTTCAACTTTATCATCTCGACCAGACATCCTTCTTGGGACATTAGGTTTACGGTTAGGGTTAGGGTTAGGGTTAGGGTTAGGGTTAGGGTTAGGGTTAGGGTTAGGGTTAGGGTTCAGACAGTCATAAAGCCTGCAACTCCAGAGACCCTGGTGCTGCAAAAGGCATGGGAAGAAGAGCACGGCACTGCAAGAATATTGTTTTTTCTTCAACTTTATCATCTCGACCAGGCATCCTTTTTGGAACATTAGGGTTACGGTTAGGGTTAGGGTTAGGGTTAGGGTTAGGGTTAGGGTTAGGGTTAGGGTTAGGGTTAGGGTTATGGTTAGGGTTCAGACAGTCATAAAGCCTACAACTCCAGAGACCCTGGTGCTGCAAAAGGCATGCCAAGAAGAGCACGGCCCTGCAAGAATATTGTTTCTTTCTTCAACTTTATCATCTCGGCCAGACATCCTTCTTGGGACATTAGGGTTAGGGTTAGGGTTAGGGTTAGGGTTAGGGTTAGGGTTCAGACAGTCATAAAGCCTACAACTCCAGAGACCCTGGTGCTGCAAAAGGCATGCCAAGAAGAGCACGGCACTGCAAGAATATTGTTTCTTTCTTCAACTTTATCATCTCGGCCAGACATCCTTCTTGGGACATTAGGGTTAGGGTTAGGGTTAGGGTTAGGGTTAGGGTTAGGGTTAGGGTTAGGGTTAGGGTTAGGGTTAGGGTTCAGACAGTCATAAAGCCTACAACTCCAGAGACCCTGGTGCTGCAAAAGGCATGCCAAGAAGAGCACGGCACTGCAAGAATATTGTTTCTTTCTTCAACTTTATCATCTCGGCCAGGCATCCTTCTTGGGACATTAGGGTTAGGTTTAGGGTTAGGGTTAGGGTTAGGGTTAGGGTTAGGGTTCAGACAGTCATAAAGCCTACAACTCCAGAGGCCCTGGTGCTGCAAAAGGCATGCCAAGAAGAGCACGGCACTGCAAGAATATTGTTTCTTTCTTCAACTTTATCATCTCGGCCAGACATCCTTCTTGGGACATTAGGGTTAGGGTTAGGGTTAGGGTTAGGGTTAGGGTTAGGGTTAGGGTTAGGGTTAGGGTTAGGGTTAGGGTTCAGACAGTCATAAAGCCTACAACTCCAGAGACCCTGGTGCTGCAAAAGGCATGCCAAGAAGAGGACGGCACTGCAAGAATATTGTTTCTTTCTTCAACTTTATCATCTCGGCCAGACATCCTTCTTGGGACATTAGGGTTAGGGTTAGGGTTAGGGTTAGGGTTAGGGTTAGGGTTAGGGTTAGGGTTAGGGTTCAGACAGTCATAAAGCCTACAACTCCAGAGACCCTGGTGCTGCAAAAGGCATGCCAAGAAGAGCACGGCACTGCAAGAATATTGTTTCTTTCTTCAACTTTATCATCTCGGCCAGACATCCTTCTTGGGACATTAGGGTTAGGGTTAGGGTTAGGGTTAGGGTTAGGGTTAGGGTTAGGGTTAGGGTTCAGACAGTCATAAAGCCTACAACTCCAGAGACCCTGGTGCTGCAAAAGGCATGCCAAGAAGAGCACGGCACTGCAAGAATATTGTTTCTTTCTTCAACTTTATCATCTCGGCCAGACATCCTTTTTGGAACATTAGGGTTAGGGTTAGGGTTAGGGTTAGGGTTAGGGTTAGGGTTAGGGTTAGGGTTAGGGTTAGGGTTCAGACAGTCATAAAGCCGACAACTCCAGAGACCCTGGTGCTGCAAAAGGCATGCCAAGAAGAGCACGGCACTGCAAGAATATTGTTTCTTTCTTCAACTTTATCATCTCGGCCAGACATCCTTCTTGGGACATTAGGGTTAGGGTTAGGGTTAGGGTTAGGGTTAGGGTTAGGGTTAGGGTTAGGGTTCAGACAGTCATAAAGCCTACAACTCCAGAGACCCTGGTGCTGCAAAAGGCATGCCAAGAAGAGCACGGCACTGCAAGAATATTGTTTCTTTCTTCAACTTTATCATCTCGGCCAGACATCCTTCTTGGGACATTAGGGTTAGGGTTAGGGTTAGGGTTAGGGTTAGGGTTAGGGTTCAGACAGTCATAAAGCCTACAACTCCAGAGACCCTGGTGCTGCAAAAGGCATGCCAAGAAGAGCACGGCACTGCAAGAATATTATTTCTTTCTTCAACTTTATCATCTCGGCCAGACATCCTTCTTGGGACATTAGGGTTAGGGTTAGGGTTAGGGTTAGGGTTAGGGTTAGGGTTAGGGTTCAGACAGTCATAAAGCCTACAACTCCAGAGACCCTGGTGCTGCAAAAGGCATGCCAAGAAGAGCACGGCACTGCAAGAATATTGTTTCTTTCTTCAACTTTATCATCTCGACCAGACATCCTTCTTGGGACATTAGGTTTACGGTTAGGGTTAGGGTTAGGGTTAGGGTTAGGGTTAGGGTTAGGATTAGGGTTAGGGTTCAGACAGTCATAAAGCCTGCAACTCCAGAGACCCTGGTGCTGCAAAAGGCATGGCAAGAAGAGCACGGCACTGCAAGAATATTGTTTCTTTCTTCAACTTTATCATCTCGGCCAGACATCCTTCTTGGGACATTAGGGTTAGGGTTAGGGTTAGGGTTAGGGTTAGGGTTAGGGTTAGGGTTAGGGTTAGGGTTCAGACAGTCATAAAGCCTACAACTCCAGAGACCCTGGTGCTGCAAAAGGCATGCCAAGAAGAGCACGGCACTGCAAGAATATTGTTTCTTTCTTCAACTTTATCATCTCGGCCAGACATCCTTCTTGGGACATTAGGGTTAGGGTTAGGGTTAGGGTTAGGGTTAGGGTTAGGGTTCAGACAGTCATAAAGCCTACAACTCCAGAGACCCTGGTGCTGCAAAAGGCATGCCAAGAAGAGCACGGCACTGCAAGAATATTGTTTCTTTCTTCAACTTTATCATCTCGGCCAGGCATCCTTCTTGGGACATTAGGGTTAGGGTTAGGGTTAGGGTTAGGGTTAGGGTTAGGGTTCAGACTGTCATAAAGCCTACAACTCCAGAGGCCCTGGTGCTGCAAAAGGCATGCCAAGAAGAGCACGGCACTGCAAGAATATTGTTTCTTTCTTCAACTTTATCATCTCGGCCAGACATCCTTCTTGGGACATTAGGATTAGGGTTAGGGTTAGGGTTAGGGTTAGGGTTAGGGTTAGGGTTAGGGTTCAGACAGTCATAAAGCCTACAACTCCAGAGACCCTGGTGCTGCAAAAGGCATGCCAAGAAGAGCACGGCACTGCAAGAATATTGTTTCTTTCTTCAACTTTATCATCTCGGCCAGACATCCTTCTTGGGACATTAGGGTTAGGGTTAGGGTTAGGGTTAGGGTTAGGGTTAGGGTTCAGACAGTCATAAAGCCTACAACTCCAGAGACCCTGGTGCTGCAAAAGGCATGCCAAGAAGAGCACGGCACTGCAAGAATATTGTTTCTTTCTTCAACTTTATCATCTCGACCAGACATCCTTCTTGGGACATTAGGTTTACGGTTAGGGTTAGGGTTAGGGTTAGGGTTAGGGTTAGGATTAGGGTTAGGGTTCAGACAGTCATAAAGCCTGCAACTCCAGAGACCCTGGTGCTGCAAAAGGCATGGCAAGAAGAGCACGGCACTGCAAGAATATTGTTTCTTTCTTCAACTTTATCATCTCAGCCAGACATCCTTCTTGGGACATTAGGGTTAGGGTTAGGGTTAGGGTTAGGGTTAGGGTTAGGGTTAGGGTTAGGGTTAGGGTTAGGGTTCAGACAGTCATAAAGCCTACAACTCCAGAGACCCTGGTGCTGCAAAAGGCATGCCAAGAAGAGCACGGCACTGCAAGAATATTGTTTCTTTCTTCAACTTTATCATCTCGGCCAGACATCCTTCTTGGGACATTAGGGTTAGGGTTAGGGTTAGGGTTAGGGTTAGGGTTAGGGTTAGGGTTCAGACAGTCATAAAGCCTACAACTCCAGAGACCCTGGTGCTGCAAAAGGCATGCCAAGAAGAGCACGGCACTGCAAGAATATTGTTTCTTTCTTCAACTTTATCATCTCGGCCAGACATCCTTCTTGGGACATTAGGGTTAGGGTTAGGGTTAGGGTTAGGGTTAGGGTTAGGGTTAGGGTTCAGACTGTCATAAAGCCTACAACTCCAGAGGCCCTGGTGCTGCAAAAGGCATGCCAAGAAGAGCACGGCACTGCAAGAATATTGTTTCTTTCTTCAACTTTATCATCTCGGCCAGACATCCTTCTTGGGACATTAGGATTAGGGTTAGGGTTAGGGTTAGGGTTAGGGTTCAGACAGTCATAAAGCCTACAACTCCAGAGACCCTGGTGCTGCAAAAGGCATGCCAAGAAGAGCACGGCACTGCAAGAATATTGTTTCTTTCTTCAACTTTATCATCTCGGCCAGACATCCTTCTTGGGACATTAGGGTTAGGGTTAGGGTTAGGGTTAGGGTTAGGGTTAGGGTTAGGGTTAGGGTTCAGACAGTCATAAAGCCTACAACTCCAGAGACCCTGGTGCTGCAAAAGGCATGCCAAGAAGAGCACGGCCCTGCAAGAATATTGTTTCTTTCTTCAACTTTATCATCTCGGCCAGACATCCTTCTTGGGACATTAGGGTTAGGGTTAGGGTTAGGGTTAGGGTTAGGGTTAGGGTTAGGGTTAGGGTTAGGGTTAGGGTTCAGACAGTCATAAAGCCTACAACTCCAGAGACCCTGGTGCTGCAAAAGGCATGCCAAGAAGAGCACGGCACTGCAAGAATATTGTTTCTTTCTGCAACTTTATCATCTCGGCCAGACATCCTTCTTGGGACATTAGGGTTAGGGTTAGGGTTAGGGTTAGGGTTAGGGTTAGGGTTAGGGTTAGGGTTCAGACAGTCATAAAGCCTACAACTCCAGAGACCCTGGTGCTGCAAAAGGCATGCCAAGAAGAGCACGGCACTGCAAGAATATTGTTTCTTTCTTCAACTTTATCATCTCGGCCAGACATCCTTCTTGGGACATTAGGATTAGGGTTAGGGTTAGGGTTACGGTTAGGGTTAGGGTTACGGTTAGGGTTATGGTTAGGGTTAGGGTTCAGACAGTCATAAAGCCTACAACTCCAGAGACCCTGGTGCTGCAAAAGGCATGCTAAGAAGAGCACGGCACTGCAAGAATATTGTTTCTTTCTTCAACTTTATCATCTCGGCCAGACATCCTTCTTGGGACATTAGGGTTAGGGTTAGGGTTAGGGTTAGGGTTCAGACAGTCATAAAGCCTTCAACTCCAGAGACCCTGGTGCTGCAAAAGGCATGCCAAGAAGAGCACGGCACTGCAAGAATATTGTTTCTTTCTTCAACTTTATCATCTCGGCCAGACATCCTTCTTGGGACATTTGGGTTAGGGTTAGGGTTAGGGTTAGGGTTAGGGTTAGGGTTAGGGTTCGGGTTCAGACTGTCATAAAGCCTACAACTCCAGAGACCCTGGTGCTGCAAAAGGCATGCCAAGAAGAGCACGGCACTGCAAGAATATTGTTTCTTTCTTCAACTTTATCATCTCGGCCAGACATCCTTCTTGGGACATTAGGATTAGGGTTAGGGTTAGGGTTAGGGTTAGGGTTAGGGTTAGGGTTAGGGTTAGGGTTCAGACAGTCATAAAGCCTACAACTCCAGAGACCCTGGTGCTGCAAAAGGCATGCCAAGAAGAGCACGGCACTGCAAGAATATTGTTTCTTTCTTCAACTTTATCATCTCGGCCAGACATCCTTCTTGGGACATTAGCGTTAGGGTTAGGGTTAGGGTTAGGGTTAGGGTTAGCGTTAGGGTTAGGGTTAGGGTTCAGACAGTCATAAAGCCTACAACTCCAGAGACCCTGGTGCTGCAAAAGGCATGCCAAGAAGAGCACGACACTGCAAGTATATTGTTTCTTTCTTCAACTTTATCATCTCGGCCAGACATCCTTCTTGGGACATTAGGGTTAGGGTTAGGGTTAGGGTTAGGGTTAGGGTTAGGGTTAGGGTTCAGACAGTCATAAAGCCTACAACTCCATAGACCCTGGTGCTGCAAAAGGCATGCCAAGAAGAGCACGGCACTGCAAGAATATTGTTTCTTTCTTCAACTTTATCATCTCGGCCAGACATCCTTCTTGGGACATTAGGGTTAGGGTTAGGGTTAGGGTTAGGGTTAGGGTTAGGGTTAGGGTTAGGGTTAGGGTTCAGACAGTCATAAAGCCTACAACTCCAGAGACCCTGGTGCTGCAAAAGGCATGCCAAGAAGAGCACGGCACTGCAAGTATATTGTTTCTTTCTTCAACTTTATCATCTCGGCCAGACATCCTTCTTGGGACATTAGGGTTACGGTTAGGGTTAGGGTTAGGGTTAGGGTTAGGGTTCAGACAGTCATAAAGCCTACAACTCCAGAGACCCTGGTGCTGCAAAAGGCATGCCAAGAAGAGCACGGCACTGCAAGAATATTGTTTCTTTCTTCAACTTTATCATCTCGGCCAGACATCCTTCTTGGGACATTAGGGTTAGGGTTAGGGTTAGGGTTAGGGTTAGGGTTAGGGTTCAGACAGTCATAAAGCCTACAACTCCAGAGACCCTGGTGCTGCAAAAGGCATGCCAAGAAGAGCACGGCACTGCAAGAATATTGTTTCTTTCTTCAACTTTATCATCTCGGCCAGACATCCTTCTTGGGACATTAGGGTTAGGGTTAGGGTTAGGGTTAGGGTTAGGGTTAGGGTTAGGGTTCGGGTTCAGACAGTCATAAAGCCTACAACTCCAGAGACCCTGGTGCTGCAAAAGGCATGCCAAGAAGAGCACGGCACTGCAAGAATATTGTTTCTTTCTTCAACTTTATCATCTCGGCCAGACATCCTTCTTGGGACATTAGGGTTAGGGTTAGGGTTAGGGTTAGGGTTAGGGTTAGGGTTAGGGTTAGGGTTAGGGTTCAGACAGTCATAAAGCCTACAACTCCAGAGACCCTGGTGCTGCAAAAGGCATGCCAAGAAGAGCACGGCACTGCAAGAATATTGTTTCTTTCTTCAACTTTATCATCTCGGCCAGACATCCTTCTTGGGACATTAGGGTTAGGGTTAGGGTTAGGGTTAGGGTTAGGGTTAGGGTTCAGACAGTCATAAAGCGTACAACTCCAGAGACCCTGGTGCTGCAAAAGGCATGCCAAGAAGAGCACGGCACTGCAAGAATATTGTTTCTTTCTTCAACTTTATCATCTCGGCCAGACATCCTTCTTGGGACATTAGGGTTAGGGTTAGGGTTAGGGTTAGGGTTAGGGTTAGGGTTCAGACAGTCATAAAGCCTACAACTCCAGAGACCCTGGTGCTGCAAAAGGCATGCCAAGAAGAGCACGGCACTGCAAGAATATTGTTTCTTTCTTCAACTTTATCATCTCGGCCTGACATCCTTCTTGGGACATTAGGGTTAGGGTTAGGGTTAGGGTTAGGGCTAGGGTTAGGGTTAGGGTTAGGGTTAGGGTTAGGGTTCAGACAGTCATAAAGCCTACAACTCCAGAGACCCTGGTGCTGCAAAAGGCATGCCAAGAAGAGCACGGCACTGCAAGAATATTGTTTCTTTCTTCAACTTTATCATCTCGGCCAGGCATCCTTCTTGGGACATTAGGGTTAGGTTTAGGGTTAGGGTTAGGGTTAGGGTTAGGGTTAGGGTTCAGACTGTCATAAAGCCTACAACTCCAGAGGCCCTGGTGCTGCAAAAGGCATGCCAAGAAGAGCACGGCACTGCAAGAATATTGTTTCTTTCTTCAACTTTATCATCTCGGCCAGACATCCTTCTTGGGACATTAGGATTAGGGTTAAGGTTAGGGTTAGGGTTAGGGTTAGGGTTAGGGTTAGGGTTAGGGTTAGGGTTCAGACAGTCATAAAGCCTACAACTCCAGAGACCCTGGTGCTGCAAAAGGCATGCCAAGAAGAGCACGGCACTGCAAGAATATTGTTTCTTTCTTCAACTTTATCATCTCGGCCAGACATCCTTCTTGGGACATTAGGGTTAGGGTTAGGGTTAGGGTTAGGGTTAGGGTTAGGGTTAGGGTTAGGGTTCAGACAGTCATAAAGCCTACAACTCCAGAGACCCTGGTGCTGCAAAAGGCATGCCAAGAAGAGCACGGCACTGCAAGAATATTGTTTCTTTCTTCAACTTTATCATCTCGGCCAGACATCCTTCTTGGGACATTAGGGTTAGGGTTAGGGTTAGGGTTAGGGTTAGGGTTAGGGTTAGGGTTAGGGTTCAGACAGTCATAAAGCCTACAACTCCAGAGACCCTGGTGCTGCAAAAGGCATGCCAAGAAGAGCACGGCACTGCAAGAATATTGTTTCTTTCTTCAACTTTATCATCTCGGCCAGACATCCTTCTTGGGACATTAGGATTAGGGTTAGGGTTAGGGTTAGGGTTAGGGTTAGGGTTAGGGTTAGGGTTCAGACAGTCATAAAGCCTACAACTCCAGAGACCCTGGTGCTGCAAAAGGCATGCCAAGAAGAGCACGGCACTGCAAGAATATTGTTTCTTTCTTCAACTTTATCATCTCGGCCAGACATCCTTCTTGGGACATTAGGGTTAGGGTTAGGGTTAGGGTTAGGGTTAGGGTTAGGGTTAGGGTTAGGGTTCAGACAGTCATAAAGCCTACAACTCCAGAGACCCTGGTGCTGCAAAAGGCATGCCAAGAAGAGCACGGCACTGCAAGAATATTGTTTCTTTCTTCAACTTTATCATCTCGGCCAGACATCCTTCTTGGGACATTAGGGTTAGGGTTAGGGTTAGGGTTAGGGTTAGGGTTCAGACAGTCATAAAGCCTACAACTCCAGAGACCCTGGTGCTGCAAAAGGCATGCCAAGAAGAGCACGGCACTGCAAGAATATTGTTTCTTTCTTCAACTTTATCATCTCGGCCAGACATCCTTCTTGGGACATTAGGGTTAGGGTTAGGGTTAGGGTTAGGGTTAGGGTTAGGGTTAGGGTTAGGGTTCAGACAGTCATAAAGCCTACAACTCCAGAGACCCTGGTGCTGCAAAAGGCATGCCAAGAAGAGCACGGCACTGCAAGAATATTGTTTCTTTCTTCAACTTTATCATCTCGGCCAGACATCCTTCTTGGGACATTAGGGTTAGGGTTAGGGTTAGGGTTAGGGTTAGGGTTAGGGTTAGGGTTAGGGTTCAGACAGCCATAAAGCCTACAACTCCAGAGACCCTGGTGCTGCAAAAGGCATGCCAAGAAGAGCACGGCACTGCAAGAATATTATTTCTTTCTTCAACTTTATCATCTCGGCCAGACATCCTTCTTGGGACATTAGGGTTAGGGTTAGGGTTAGGGTTAGGGTTAGGGTTCAGACAGTCATAAAGCCTACAACTCCAGAGACCCTGGTGCTGCAAAAGGCATGCCAAGAAGAGCACGGCACTGCAAGAATATTGTTTCTTTCTTCAACTTTATCATCTCGGCCAGACATCCTTCTTGGGACATTAGCGTTAGGGTTAGGGTTAGGGTTAGGGTTAGGGTTAGGGTTAGGGTTAGGGTTAGGGTTAGCGTTAGGGTTAGGGTTCAGACAGTCATAAAGCCTACAACTCCAGAGACCCTGGTGCTGCAAAAGGCATGCCAAGAAGAGCACGGCACTGCAAGAATATTGTTTCTTTCTTCAACTTTATCATCTCGGCCAGACATCCTTCTTGGGACATTAGGGTTAGGGTTAGGGTTAGGGTTAGGGTTAGGGTTAGGGTTAGGGTTCAGACAGTCATAAAGCCTACAACTCCAGAGACCCTGGTGCTGCAAAAGGCATGCCAAGAAGAGCACGGCACTGCAAGAATATTGTTTCTTTCTTCAACTTTATCATCTCGGCCAGACATCCTTCTTGGGACATTAGGGTTAGGGTTAGGGTTAGGGTTAGGGTTAGGGTTAGGGTTCAGACAGTCATAAAGCCTACAACTCCAGAGACCCTGGTGCTGCAAAAGGCATGCCAAGAAGAGCACGGCACTGCAAGAATATTGTTTCTTTCTTCAACTTTATCATCTCGACCAGACATCCTTCTTGGGACATTAGGTTTACGGTTAGGGTTAGGGTTAGGGTTAGGGTTAGGGTTAGGATTAGGGTTAGGGTTCAGACAGTCATAAAGCCTGCAACTCCAGAGACCCTGGTGCTGCAAAAGGCATGGCAAGAAGAGCACGGCACTGCAAGAATATTGTTTCTTTCTTCAACTTTATCATCTCGGCCAGGCATCCTTTTTGGAACATTAGGGTTAGGGTTAGGGTTAGGGTTAGGGTTAGGGTTAGGGTTAGGGTTAGGGTTAGGGTTAGGGTTAGGGTTCAGACAGTCATAAAGCCTACAACTCCAGAGACCCTGGTGCTGCAAAAGGCATGCCAAGAAGAGCACGGCCCTGCAAGAATATTGTTTCTTTCTTCAACTTTATCATCTCGGCCAGACATCCTTCTTGGGACATTAGGGTTAGGGTTAGGGTTAGGGTTAGGGTTAGGGTTAGGGTTAGGGTTCAGACAGTCATAAAGCCTACAACTCTAGAGACCCTGGTGCTGCAAAAGGCATGCCAAGAAGAGCACGGCACTGCAAGAATATTTTTTCTTTCTTCAACTTTATCATCTCGGCCAGACATCCTTCTTGGGACATTAGGGTTAGGGTTAGGGTTAGGGTTAGGGTTAGGGTTAGGGTTAGGGTTCAGACAGTCATAAAGCCTACAACTCCAGAGACCCTGGTGCTGCAAAAGGCATGCCAAGAAGAGCACGGCACTGCAAGAATATTGTTTCTTTCTTCAACTTTATCATCTCGGCCAGGCATCCTTCTTGGGACATTAGGGTTAGGTTTAGGGTTAGGGTTAGGGTTAGGGTTAGGGTTAGGGTTCAGACTGTCATAAAGCCTACAACTCCAGAGGCCCTGGTGCTGCAAAAGGCATGCCAAGAAGAGCACGGCACTGCAAGAATATTGTTTCTTTCTTCAACTTTATCATCTCGGCCAGACATCCTTCTTGGGACATTAGGATTAGGGTTAGGGTTAGGGTTAGGGTTAGGGTTAGGGTTAGGGTTAGGGTTAGGGTTCAGACAGTCATAAAGCCTACAACTCCAGAGACCCTGGTGCTGCAAAAGGCATGCCAAGAAGAGCACGGCACTGCAAGAATATTGTTTCTTTCTTCAACTTTATCATCTCGGCCAGACATCCTTCTTGGGACATTAGGGTTAGGGTTAGGGTTAGGGTTAGGGTTAGGGTTAGGGTTAGGGTTAGGGTTAGGGTTAGGGTTAGGGTTCAGACAGTCATAAAGCCTACAACTCCAGAGACCCTGGTGCTGCAAAAGGCATGCCAAGAAGAGCACGGCACTGCAAGAATATTGTTTCTTTCTTCAACTTTATCATCTCGGCCAGACATCCTTCTTGGGACATTAGGGTTAGGGTTAGGGTTAGGGTTAGGGTTAGGGTTAGGGTTAGGGTTAGGGTTCAGACAGTCATAAAGCCTACAACTCCAGAGACCCTGGTGCTGCAAAAGGCATGCCAAGAAGAGCACGGCACTGCAAGAATATTGTTTCTTTCTTCAACTTTATCATCTCGGCCAGACATCCTTCTTGGGACATTAGGGTTAGGGTTAGGGTTAGGGTTAGGGTTAGGGTTCAGACAGTCATAAAGCCTACAACTCCAGAGACCCTGGTGCTGCAAAAGGCATGCCAAGAAGAGCACGGCACTGCAAGAATATTGTTTCTTTCTTCAACTTTATCATCTCGGCCAGACATCCTTCTTGGGACATTAGGGTTAGGGTTAGGGTTAGGGTTAGGGTTAGGGTTAGGGTTAGGGTTCAGACAGTCATAAAGCCTACAACTCCAGAGACCCTGGTGCTGCAAAAGGCATGCCAAGAAGAGCACGGCACTGCAAGAATATTGTTTCTTTCTTCAACTTTATCATCTCGGCCAGACATCCTTCTTGGGACATTAGGGTTAGGGTTAGGGTTAGGGTTAGGGTTAGGGTTAGGGTTAGGGTTAGGGTTCAGACAGTCATAAAGCCTACAACTCCAGAGACCCTGGTGCTGCAAAAGGCATGCCAAGAAGAGCACGGCACTGCAAGAATATTATTTCTTTCTTCAACTTTATCATCTCGGCCAGACATCCTTCTTGGGACATTAGGGTTAGGGTTAGGGTTAGGGTTAGGGTTAGGGTTCAGACAGTCATAAAGCCTACAACTCCAGAGACCCTGGTGCTGCAAAAGGCATGCCAAGAAGAGCACGGCACTGCAAGAATATTGTTTCTTTCTTCAACTTTATCATCTCGGCCAGACATCCTTCTTGGGACATTAGCGTTAGGGTTAGGGTTAGGGTTAGGGTTAGGGTTAGGGTTAGGGTTAGGGTTAGGGTTAGCGTTAGGGTTAGGGTTCAGACAGTCATAAAGCCTACAACTCCAGAGACCCTGGTGCTGCAAAAGGCATGCCAAGAAGAGCACGGCACTGCAAGAATATTGTTTCTTTCTTCAACTTTATCATCTCGGCCAGACATCCTTCTTGGGACATTAGGGTTAGGGTTAGGGTTAGGGTTAGGGTTAGGGTTAGGGTTAGGGTTCAGACAGTCATAAAGCCTACAACTCCAGAGACCCTGGTGCTGCAAAAGGCATGCCAAGAAGAGCACGGCACTGCAAGAATATTGTTTCTTTCTTCAACTTTATCATCTCGGCCAGACATCCTTCTTGGGACATTAGGGTTAGGGTTAGGGTTAGGGTTAGGGTTAGGGTTAGGGTTCAGACAGTCATAAAGCCTACAACTCCAGAGACCCTGGTGCTGCAAAAGGCATGCCAAGAAGAGCACGGCACTGCAAGAATATTGTTTCTTTCTTCAACTTTATCATCTCGACCAGACATCCTTCTTGGGACATTAGGTTTACGGTTAGGGTTAGGGTTAGGGTTAGGGTTAGGGTTAGGATTAGGGTTAGGGTTCAGACAGTCATAAAGCCTGCAACTCCAGAGACCCTGGTGCTGCAAAAGGCATGGCAAGAAGAGCACGGCACTGCAAGAATATTGTTTCTTTCTTCAACTTTATCATCTCGGCCAGGCATCCTTTTTGGAACATTAGGGTTAGGGTTAGGGTTAGGGTTAGGGTTAGGGTTAGGGTTAGGGTTAGGGTTAGGGTTAGGGTTAGGGTTAGGGTTAGGGTTCAGACAGTCATAAAGCCTACAACTCCAGAGACCCTGGTGCTGCAAAAGGCATGCCAAGAAGAGCACGGCCCTGCAAGAATATTGTTTCTTTCTTCAACTTTATCATCTCGGCCAGACATCCTTCTTGGGACATTAGGGTTAGGGTTAGGGTTAGGGTTAGGGTTAGGGTTAGGGTTAGGGTTCAGACAGTCATAAAGCCTACAACTCTAGAGACCCTGGTGCTGCAAAAGGCATGCCAAGAAGAGCACGGCACTGCAAGAATATTTTTTCTTTCTTCAACTTTATCATCTCGGCCAGACATCCTTCTTGGGACATTAGGGTTAGGGTTAGGGTTAGGGTTAGGGTTAGGGTTAGGGTTAGGGTTCAGACAGTCATAAAGCCTACAACTCCAGAGACCCTGGTGCTGCAAAAGGCATGCCAAGAAGAGCACGGCACTGCAAGAATATTGTTTCTTTCTTCAACTTTATCATCTCGGCCAGGCATCCTTCTTGGGACATTAGGGTTAGGTTTAGGGTTAGGGTTAGGGTTAGGGTTAGGGTTAGGGTTCAGACTGTCATAAAGCCTACAACTCCAGAGGCCCTGGTGCTGCAAAAGGCATGCCAAGAAGAGCACGGCACTGCAAGAATATTGTTTCTTTCTTCAACTTTATCATCTCGGCCAGACATCCTTCTTGGGACATTAGGATTAGGGTTAGGGTTAGGGTTAGGGTTAGGGTTAGGGTTAGGGTTAGGGTTAGGGTTCAGACAGTCATAAAGCCTACAACTCCAGAGACCCTGGTGCTGCAAAAGGCATGCCAAGAAGAGCACGGCACTGCAAGAATATTGTTTCTTTCTTCAACTTTATCATCTCGGCCAGACATCCTTCTTGGGACATTAGGGTTAGGGTTAGGGTTAGGGTTAGGGTTAGGGTTAGGGTTAGGGTTAGGGTTAGGGTTCAGACAGTCATAAAGCCTACAACTCCAGAGACCCTGGTGCTGCAAAAGGCATGCCAAGAAGAGCACGGCACTGCAAGAATATTGTTTCTTTCTTCAACTTTATCATCTCGGCCAGACATCCTTCTTGGGACATTAGGGTTAGGGTTAGGGTTAGGGTTAGGGTTAGGGTTAGGGTTAGGGTTAGGGTTCAGACAGTCATAAAGCCTACAACTCCAGAGACCCTGGTGCTGCAAAAGGCATGCCAAGAAGAGCACGGCACTGCAAGAATATTGTTTCTTTCTTCAACTTTATCATCTCGGCCAGACATCCTTCTTGGGACATTAGGGTTAGGGTTAGGGTTAGGGTTAGGGTTAGGGTTCAGACAGTCATAAAGCCTACAACTCCAGAGACCCTGGTGCTGCAAAAGGCATGCCAAGAAGAGCACGGCACTGCAAGAATATTGTTTCTTTCTTCAACTTTATCATCTCGGCCAGACATCCTTCTTGGGACATTAGGGTTAGGGTTAGGGTTAGGGTTAGGGTTAGGGTTAGGGTTAGGGTTCAGACAGTCATAAAGCCTACAACTCCAGAGACCCTGGTGCTGCAAAAGGCATGCCAAGAAGAGCACGGCACTGCAAGAATATTGTTTCTTTCTTCAACTTTATCATCTCGGCCAGACATCCTTCTTGGGACATTAGGGTTAGGGTTAGGGTTAGGGTTAGGGTTAGGGTTAGGGTTAGGGTTAGGGTTCAGACAGTCATAAAGCCTACAACTCCAGAGACCCTGGTGCTGCAAAAGGCATGCCAAGAAGAGCACGGCACTGCAAGAATATTATTTCTTTCTTCAACTTTATCATCTCGGCCAGACATCCTTCTTGGGACATTAGGGTTAGGGTTAGGGTTAGGGTTAGGGTTAGGGTTCAGACAGTCATAAAGCCTACAACTCCAGAGACCCTGGTGCTGCAAAAGGCATGCCAAGAAGAGCACGGCACTGCAAGAATATTGTTTCTTTCTTCAACTTTATCATCTCGGCCAGACATCCTTCTTGGGACATTAGCGTTAGGGTTAGGGTTAGGGTTAGGGTTAGGGTTAGGGTTAGGGTTAGGGTTAGCGTTAGGGTTAGGGTTCCGACAGTCATAAAGCCTACAACTCCAGAGACCCTGGTGCTGCAAAAGGCATGCCAAGAAGAGCACGGCACTGCAAGAATATTGTTTCTTTCTTCAACTTTATCATCTCGGCCAGACATCCTTCTTGGGACATTAGGGTTAGGGTTAGGGTTAGGGTTAGGGTTAGGGTTAGGGTTCAGACAGTCATAAAGCCTACAACTCCAGAGACCCTGGTGCTGCAAAAGGCATGCCAAGAAGAGCACGGCACTGCAAGAATATTGTTTCTTTCTTCAACTTTATCATCTCGGCCAGACATCCTTCTTGGGACATTAGGATTAGGGTTAGGGTTAGGGTTAGGGTTAGGGTTAGGGTTAGGGTTAGGGTTCAGACAGTCATAAAGCCTACAACTCCAGAGACCCTGGTGCTGCAAAAGGCATGCCAAGAAGAGCACGGCACTGCAAGAATATTGTTTCTTTCTTCAACTTTATCATCTCGGCCAGACATCCTTCTTGGGACATTAGGGTTAGGGTTAGGGTTAGGGTTAGGGTTAGGGTTAGGGTTAGGGTTCAGACAGTCATAAAGCCTACAACTCCAGAGACCCTGGTGCTGCAAAAGGCATGCCAAGAAGAGCACGGCACTGCAAGAATATTGTTTCTTTCTTCAACTTTATCATCTCGGCCAGACATCCTTCTTGGGACATTAGGGTTAGGGTTAGGGTTAGGGTTAGGGTTAGGGTTCAGACAGTCATAAAGCCTACAACTCCAGAGACCCTGGTGCTGCAAAAGGCATGCCAAGAAGAGCACGGCACTGCAAGAATATTGTTTCTTTCTTCAACTTTATCATCTCGGCCAGACATCCTTCTTGGGACATTAGGGTTAGGGTTAGGGTTAGGGTTAGGGTTAGGGTTAGGGTTAGGGTTAGGGTTAGGGTTCAGACAGTCATAAAGCCTACAATTCCAGAGACCCTGGTGCTGCAAAAGGCATGCCAAGAAGAGCACGGCACTGCAAGAATATTGTTTCTTTCTTCAACTTTATCATCTCGGCCAGACATCCTTCTTGGGACATTAGGGTTAGGGTTAGGGTTAGGGTTAGGGTTAGGGTTAGGGTTAGGGTTAGGGTTCAGACAGTCATAAAGCCTACAACTCCAGAGACCCTGGTGCTGCAAAAGGCATGCCAAGAAGAGCACGGCACTGCAAGAATATTATTTCTTTCTTCAACTTTATCATCTCGGCCAGACATCCTTCTTGGGACATTAGGGTTAGGGTTAGGGTTAGGGTTAGGGTTAGGGTTCAGACAGTCATAAAGCCTACAACTCCAGAGACCCTGGTGCTGCAAAAGGCATGCCAAGAAGAGCACGGCACTGCAAGAATATTGTTTCTTTCTTCAACTTTATCATCTCGGCCAGACATCCTTCTTGGGACATTAGCGTTAGGGTTAGGGTTAGGGTTAGGGTTAGGGTTAGGGTTAGGGTTAGGGTTAGCGTTAGGGTTAGGGTTCAGACAGTCATAAAGCCTACAACTCCAGAGACCCTGGTGCTGCAAAAGGCATGCCAAGAAGAGCACGGCACTGCAAGAATATTGTTTCTTTCTTCAACTTTATCATCTCGGCCAGACATCCTTCTTGGGACATTAGGGTTAGGGTTAGGGTTAGGGTTAGGGTTAGGGTTAGGGTTAGGGTTCAGACAGTCATAAAGCCTACAACTCCAGAGACCCTGGTGCTGCAAAAGGCATGCCAAGAAGAGCACGGCACTGCAAGAATATTGTTTCTTTCTTCAACTTTATCATCTCGGCCAGACATCCTTCTTGGGACATTAGGGTTAGGGTTAGGGTTAGGGTTAGGGTTAGGGTTCAGACAGTCATAAAGCCTACAACTCCAGAGACCCTGGTGCTGCAAAAGGCATGCCAAGAAGAGCACGGCACTGCAAGAATATTGTTTCTTTCTTCAACTTTATCATCTCGACCAGACATCCTTCTTGGGACATTAGGTTTACGGTTAGGGTTAGGGTTAGGGTTAGGGTTAGGGTTAGGATTAGGGTTAGGGTTCAGACAGTCATAAAGCCTGCAACTCCAGAGACCCTGGTGCTGCAAAAGGCATGGCAAGAAGAGCACGGCACTGCAAGAATATTGTTTCTTTCTTCAACTTTATCATCTCGGCCAGGCATCCTTTTTGGAACATTAGGGTTAGGGTTAGGGTTAGGGTTAGGGTTAGGGTTAGGGTTAGGGTTAGGGTTAGGGTTAGGGTTCAGACAGTCATAAAGCCTACAACTCCAGAGACCCTGGTGCTGCAAAAGGCATGCCAAGAAGAGCACGGCCCTGCAAGAATATTGTTTCTTTCTTCAACTTTATCATCTCGGCCAGACATCCTTCTTGGGACATTAGGGTTAGGGTTAGGGTTAGGGTTAGGGTTAGGGTTAGGGTTAGGGTTAGGGTTCAGACAGTCATAAAGCCTACAACTCTAGAGACCCTGGTGCTGCAAAAGGCATGCCAAGAAGAGCACGGCACTGCAAGAATATTTTTTCTTTCTTCAACTTTATCATCTCGGCCAGACATCCTTCTTGGGACATTAGGGTTAGGGTTAGGGTTAGGGTTAGGGTTAGGGTTAGGGTTAGGGTTCAGACAGTCATAAAGCCTACAACTCCAGAGACCCTGGTGCTGCAAAAGGCATGCCAAGAAGAGCACGGCACTGCAAGAATATTGTTTCTTTCTTCAACTTTATCATCTCGGCCAGGCATCCTTCTTGGGACATTAGGGTTAGGTTTAGGGTTAGGGTTAGGGTTAGGGTTAGGGTTAGGGTTCAGACTGTCATAAAGCCTACAACTCCAGAGGCCCTGGTGCTGCAAAAGGCATGCCAAGAAGAGCACGGCACTGCAAGAATATTGTTTCTTTCTTCAACTTTATCATCTCGGCCAGACATCCTTCTTGGGACATTAGGATTAGGGTTAGGGTTAGGGTTAGGGTTAGGGTTAGGGTTAGGGTTAGGGTTAGGGTTAGGGTTCAGACAGTCATAAAGCCTACAACTCCAGAGACCCTGGTGCTGCAAAAGGCATGCCAAGAAGAGCACGGCACTGCAAGAATATTGTTTCTTTCTTCAACTTTATCATCTCGGCCAGACATCCTTCTTGGGACATTAGGGTTAGGGTTAGGGTTAGGGTTAGGGTTAGGGTTAGGGTTAGGGTTAGGGTTAGGGTTAGGGTTCAGACAGTCATAAAGCCTACAACTCCAGAGACCCTGGTGCTGCAAAAGGCATGCCAAGAAGAGCACGGCACTGCAAGAATATTGTTTCTTTCTTCAACTTTATCATCTCGGCCAGACATCCTTCTTGGGACATTAGGGTTAGGGTTAGGGTTAGGGTTAGGGTTAGGGTTAGGGTTAGGGTTAGGGTTCAGACAGTCATAAAGCCTACAACTCCAGAGACCCTGGTGCTGCAAAAGGCATGCCAAGAAGAGCACGGCACTGCAAGAATATTGTTTCTTTCTTCAACTTTATCATCTCGGCCAGACATCCTTCTTGGGACATTAGGGTTAGGGTTAGGGTTAGGGTTAGGGTTAGGGTTCAGACAGTCATAAAGCCTACAACTCCAGAGACCCTGGTGCTGCAAAAGGCATGCCAAGAAGAGCACGGCACTGCAAGAATATTGTTTCTTTCTTCAACTTTATCATCTCGGCCAGACATCCTTCTTGGGACATTAGGGTTAGGGTTAGGGTTAGGGTTAGGGTTAGGGTTAGGGTTCAGACAGTCATAAAGCCTACAACTCCAGAGACCCTGGTGCTGCAAAAGGCATGCCAAGAAGAGCACGGCACTGCAAGAATATTGTTTCTTTCTTCAACTTTATCATCTCGGCCAGACATCCTTCTTGGGACATTAGCGTTAGGGTTAGGGTTAGGGTTAGGGTTAGGGTTAGGGTTAGGGTTAGGGTTAGCGTTAGGGTTAGGGTTCAGACAGTCATAAAGCCTACAACTCCAGAGACCCTGGTGCTGCAAAAGGCATGCCAAGAAGAGCACGGCACTGCAAGAATATTGTTTCTTTCTTCAACTTTATCATCTCGGCCAGACATCCTTCTTGGGACATTAGGGTTAGGGTTAGGGTTAGGGTTAGGGTTAGGGTTAGGGTTAGGGTTCAGACAGTCATAAAGCCTACAACTCCAGAGACCCTGGTGCTGCAAAAGGCATGCCAAGAAGAGCACGGCACTGCAAGAATATTGTTTCTTTCTTCAACTTTATCATCTCGGCCAGACATCCTTCTTGGGACATTAGGGTTAGGGTTAGGGTTAGGGTTAGGGTTAGGGTTCAGACAGTCATAAAGCCTACAACTCCAGAGACCCTGGTGCTGCAAAAGGCATGCCAAGAAGAGCACGGCACTGCAAGAATATTGTTTCTTTCTTCAACTTTATCATCTCGACCAGACATCCTTCTTGGGACATTAGGTTTACGGTTAGGGTTAGGGTTAGGGTTAGGGTTAGGGTTAGGATTAGGGTTAGGGTTCAGACAGTCATAAAGCCTGCAACTCCAGAGACCCTGGTGCTGCAAAAGGCATGGCAAGAAGAGCACGGCACTGCAAGAATATTGTTTCTTTCTTCAACTTTATCATCTCGGCCAGGCATCCTTTTTGGAACATTAGGGTTAGGGTTAGGGTTAGGGTTAGGGTTAGGGTTAGGGTTAGGGTTAGGGTTAGGGTTAGGGTTAGGGTTCAGACAGTCATAAAGCCTACAACTCCAGAGACCCTGGTGCTGCAAAAGGCATGCCAAGAAGAGCACGGCCCTGCAAGAATATTGTTTCTTTCTTCAACTTTATCATCTCGGCCAGACATCCTTCTTGGGACATTAGGGTTAGGGTTAGGGTTAGGGTTAGGGTTAGGGTTAGGGTTAGGGTTAGGGTTCAGACAGTCATAAAGCCTACAACTCTAGAGACCCTGGTGCTGCAAAAGGCATGCCAAGAAGAGCACGGCACTGCAAGAATATTTTTTCTTTCTTCAACTTTATCATCTCGGCCAGACATCCTTCTTGGGACATTAGGGTTAGGGTTAGGGTTAGGGTTAGGGTTAGGGTTAGGGTTAAGGTTCAGACAGTCATAAAGCCTACAACTCCAGAGACCCTGGTGCTGCAAAAGGCATGCCAAGAAGAGCACGGCACTGCAAGAATATTGTTTCTTTCTTCAACTTTATCATCTCGGCCAGGCATCCTTCTTGGGACATTAGGGTTAGGTTTAGGGTTAGGGTTAGGGTTAGGGTTAGGGTTAGGGTTCAGACTGTCATAAAGCCTACAACTCCAGAGGCCCTGGTGCTGCAAAAGGCATGCCAAGAAGAGCACGGCACTGCAAGAATATTGTTTCTTTCTTCAACTTTATCATCTCGGCCAGACATCCTTCTTGGGACATTAGGATTAGGGTTAGGGTTAGGGTTAGGGTTAGGGTTAGGGTTAGGGTTAGGGTTAGGGTTCAGACAGTCATAAAGCCTACAACTCCAGAGACCCTGGTGCTGCAAAAGGCATGCCAAGAAGAGCACGGCACTGCAAGAATATTGTTTCTTTCTTCAACTTTATCATCTCGGCCAGACATCCTTCTTGGGACATTAGGGTTAGGGTTAGGGTTAGGGTTAGGGTTAGGGTTAGGGTTAGGGTTAGGGTTAGGGTTAGGGTTCAGACAGTCATAAAGCCTACAACTCCAGAGACCCTGGTGCTGCAAAAGGCATGCCAAGAAGAGCACGGCACTGCAAGAATATTGTTTCTTTCTTCAACTTTATCATCTCGGCCAGACATCCTTCTTGGGACATTAGGGTTAGGGTTAGGGTTAGGGTTAGGGTTAGGGTTAGGGTTAGGGTTAGGGTTAGGGTTCAGACAGTCATAAAGCCTACAACTCCAGAGACCCTGGTGCTGCAAAAGGCATGCCAAGAAGAGCACGGCACTGCAAGAATATTGTTTCTTTCTTCAACTTTATCATCTCGGCCAGACATCCTTCTTGGGACATTAGGGTTAGGGTTAGGGTTAGGGTTAGGGTTAGGGTTCAGACAGTCATAAAGCCTACAACTCCAGAGACCCTGGTGCTGCAAAAGGCATGCCAAGAAGAGCACGGCACTGCAAGAATATTGTTTCTTTCTTCAACTTTATCATCTCGGCCAGACATCCTTCTTGGGACATTAGGGTTAGGGTTAGGGTTAGGGTTAGGGTTAGGGTTAGGGTTCAGACAGTCATAAAGCCTACAACTCCAGAGACCCTGGTGCTGCAAAAGGCATGCCAAGAAGAGCACGGCACTGCAAGAATATTGTTTCTTTCTTCAACTTTATCATCTCGGCCAGACATCCTTCTTGGGACATTAGGGTTAGGGTTAGGGTTAGGGTTAGGGTTAGGGTTAGGGTTCAGACAGTCATAAAGCCTACAACTCCAGAGACCCTGGTGCTGCAAAAGGCATGCCAAGAAGAGCACGGCACTGCAAGAATATTATTTCTTTCTTCAACTTTATCATCTCGGCCAGACATCCTTCTTGGGACATTAGGGTTAGGGTTAGGGTTAGGGTTAGGGTTAGGGTTCAGACAGTCATAAAGCCTACAACTCCAGAGACCCTGGTGCTGCAAAAGGCATGCCAAGAAGAGCACGGCACTGCAAGAATATTGTTTCTTTCTTCAACTTTATCATCTCGGCCAGACATCCTTCTTGGGACATTAGCGTTAGGGTTAGGGTTAGGGTTAGGGTTAGGGTTAGGGTTAGGGTTAGGGTTAGGGTTAGCGTTAGGGTTAGGGTTCAGACAGTCATAAAGCCTACAACTCCAGAGACCCTGGTGCTGCAAAAGGCATGCCAAGAAGAGCACGGCACTGCAAGAATATTGTTTCTTTCTTCAACTTTATCATCTCGGCCAGACATCCTTCTTGGGACATTAGGGTTAGGGTTAGGGTTAGGGTTAGGGTTAGGGTTAGGGTTAGGGTTCAGACAGTCATAAAGCCTACAACTCCAGAGACCCTGGTGCTGCAAAAGGCATGCCAAGAAGAGCACGGCACTGCAAGAATATTGTTTCTTTCTTCAACTTTATCATCTCGGCCAGACATCCTTCTTGGGACATTAGGGTTAGGGTTAGGGTTAGGGTTAGGGTTAGGGTTCAGACAGTCATAAAGCCTACAACTCCAGAGACCCTGGTGCTGCAAAAGGCATGCCAAGAAGAGCACGGCACTGCAAGAATATTGTTTCTTTCTTCAACTTTATCATCTCGACCAGACATCCTTCTTGGGACATTAGGTTTACGGTTAGGGTTAGGGTTAGGGTTAGGGTTAGGGTTAGGATTAGGGTTAGGGTTCAGACAGTCATAAAGCCTGCAACTCCAGAGACCCTGGTGCTGCAAAAGGCATGGCAAGAAGAGCACGGCACTGCAAGAATATTGTTTCTTTCTTCAACTTTATCATCTCGGCCAGGCATCCTTTTTGGAACATTAGGGTTAGGGTTAGGGTTAGGGTTAGGGTTAGGGTTAGGGTTAGGGTTAGGGTTCAGACAGTCATAAAGCCTACAACTCCAGAGACCCTGGTGCTGCAAAAGGCATGCCAAGAAGAGCACGGCCCTGCAAGAATATTGTTTCTTTCTTCAACTTTATCATCTCGGCCAGACATCCTTCTTGGGACATTAGGGTTAGGGTTAGGGTTAGGGTTAGGGTTAGGGTTAGGGTTAGGGTTAGGGTTCAGACAGTCATAAAGCCTACAACTCTAGAGACCCTGGTGCTGCAAAAGGCATGCCAAGAAGAGCACGGCACTGCAAGAATATTTTTTCTTTCTTCAACTTTATCATCTCGGCCAGACATCCTTCTTGGGACATTAGGGTTAGGGTTAGGGTTAGGGTTAGGGTTAGGGTTAGGGTTCAGACAGTCATAAAGCCTACAACTCCAGAGACCCTGGTGCTGCAAAAGGCATGCCAAGAAGAGCACGGCACTGCAAGAATATTGTTTCTTTCTTCAACTTTATCATCTCGGCCAGGCATCCTTCTTGGGACATTAGGGTTAGGTTTAGGGTTAGGGTTAGGGTTAGGGTTAGGGTTAGGGTTCAGACTGTCATAAAGCCTACAACTCCAGAGGCCCTGGTGCTGCAAAAGGCATGCCAAGAAGAGCACGGCACTGCAAGAATATTGTTTCTTTCTTCAACTTTATCATCTCGGCCAGACATCCTTCTTGGGACATTAGGATTAGGGTTAGGGTTAGGGTTAGGGTTAGGGTTAGGGTTAGGGTTAGGGTTCAGACAGTCATAAAGCCTACAACTCCAGAGACCCTGGTGCTGCAAAAGGCATGCCAAGAAGAGCACGGCACTGCAAGAATATTGTTTCTTTCTTCAACTTTATCATCTCGGCCAGACATCCTTCTTGGGACATTAGGGTTAGGGTTAGGGTTAGGGTTAGGGTTAGGGTTAGGGTTAGGGTTAGGGTTAGGGTTAGGGTTAGGGTTCAGACAGTCATAAAGCCTACAACTCCAGAGACCCTGGTGCTGCAAAAGGCATGCCAAGAAGAGCACGGCACTGCAAGAATATTGTTTCTTTCTTCAACTTTATCATCTCGGCCAGACATCCTTCTTGGGACATTAGGGTTAGGGTTAGGGTTAGGGTTAGGGTTAGGGTTAGGGTTAGGGTTAGGGTTCAGACAGTCATAAAGCCTACAACTCCAGAGACCCTGGTGCTGCAAAAGGCATGCCAAGAAGAGCACGGCACTGCAAGAATATTGTTTCTTTCTTCAACTTTATCATCTCGGCCAGACATCCTTTTTGGAACATTAGGGTTAGGGTTAGGGTTAGGGTTAGGGTTAGGGTTAGGGTTAGGGTTAGGGTTAGGGTTCAGACAGTCATAAAGCCTACAACTCCAGAGACCCTGGTGCTGCAAAAGGCATGCCAAGAAGAGCACGGCACTGCAAGAATATTGTTTCTTTCTTCAACTTTATCATCTCGGCCAGACATCCTTCTTGGGACATTAGTGTTAGGGTTAGGGTTAGGGTTAGGGTTAGGGTTAGGGTTAGGGTTAGGGTTCAGACAGGGTTAGGGTTAGGGTTAGGGTTAGGGTTAGGGTTAGGGTTAGGGTTAGGGTTAGGGTTAGGGTTAGGGTTAGGGTTAGGGTTAGGGTTAGGGTTAGGGTTAGGGTTAGGGTTAGGGTTAGGGTTAGGGTTAGGGTTAGGGTTAGGGTTAGGGTTAGGGTTAGGGTTAGGGTTAGGGTTAGGGTTAGGGTTAGGGTTAGGGTTAGGGTTAGGGTTAGGGTTAGGGTTAGGGTTAGGGTTAGGGTTAGGGTTAGGGTTAGGGTTAGGGTTAGGGTTAGGGTTAGGGTTAGGGTTAGGGTTAGGGTTAGGGTTAGGGTTAGGGTTAGGGTTAGGGTTAGGGTTAGGGTTAGGGTTAGGGTTAGGGTTAGGGTTAGGGTTAGGGTTAGGGTTAGGGTTAGGGTTAGGGTTAGGGTTAGGGTTAGGGTTAGGGTTAGGGTTAGGGTTAGGGTTAGGGTTAGGGTTAGGGTTAGGGTTAGGGTTAGGGTTAGGGTTAGGGTTAGGGTTAGGGTTAGGGTTAGGGTTAGGGTTAGGGTTAGGGTTAGGGTTAGGGTTAGGGTTAGGGTTAGGGTTAGGGTTAGGGTTAGGGTTAGGGTTAGGGTTAGGGTTAGGGTTAGGGTTAGGGTTAGGGTTAGGGTTAGGGTTAGGGTTAGGGTTAGGGTTAGGGTTAGGGTTAGGGTTAGGGTTAGGGTTAGGGTTAGGGTTAGGGTTAGGGTTAGGGTTAGGGTTAGGGTTAGGGTTAGGGTTAGGGTTAGGGTTAGGGTTAGGGTTAGGGTTAGGGTTAGGGTTAGGGTTAGGGTTAGGGTTAGGGTTAGGGTTAGGGTTAGGGTTAGGGTTAGGGTTAGGGTTAGGGTTAGGGTTAGGGTTAGGGTTAGGGTTAGGGTTAGGGTTAGGGTTAGGGTTAGGGTTAGGGTTAGGGTTAGGGTTAGGGTTAGGGTTAGGGTTAGGGTTAGGGTTAGGGTTAGGGTTAGGGTTAGGGTTAGGGTTAGGGTTAGGGTTAGGGTTAGGGTTAGGGTTAGGGTTAGGGTTAGGGTTAGGGTTAGGGTTAGGGTTAGGGTTAGGGTTAGGGTTAGGGTTAGGGTTAGGGTTAGGGTTAGGGTTAGGGTTAGGGTTAGGGTTAGGGTTAGGGTTAGGGTTAGGGTTAGGGTTAGGGTTAGGGTTAGGGTTAGGGTTAGGGTTAGGGTTAGGGTTAGGGTTAGGGTTAGGGTTAGGGTTAGGGTTAGGGTTAGGGTTAGGGTTAGGGTTAGGGTTAGGGTTAGGGTTAGGGTTAGGGTTAGGGTTAGGGTTAGGGTTAGGGTTAGGGTTAGGGTTAGGGTTAGGGTTAGGGTTAGGGTTAGGGTTAGGGTTAGGGTTAGGGTTAGGGTTAGGGTTAGGGTTAGGGTTAGGGTTAGGGTTAGGGTTAGGGTTAGGGTTAGGGTTAGGGTTAGGGTTAGGGTTAGGGTTAGGGTTAGGGTTAGGGTTAGGGTTAGGGTTAGGGTTAGGGTTAGGGTTAGGGTTAGGGTTAGGGTTAGGGTTAGGGTTAGGGTTAGGGTTAGGGTTAGGGTTAGGGTTAGGGTTAGGGTTAGGGTTAGGGTTAGGGTTAGGGTTAGGGTTAGGGTTAGGGTTAGGGTTAGGGTTAGGGTTAGGGTTAGGGTTAGGGTTAGGGTTAGGGTTAGGGTTAGGGTTAGGGTTAGGGTTAGGGTTAGGGTTAGGGTTAGGGTTAGGGTTAGGGTTAGGGTTAGGGTTAGGGTTAGGGTTAGGGTTAGGGTTAGGGTTAGGGTTAGGGTTAGGGTTAGGGTTAGGGTTAGGGTTAGGGTTAGGGTTAGGGTTAGGGTTAGGGTTAGGGTTAGGGTTAGGGTTAGGGTTAGGGTTAGGGTTAGGGTTAGGGTTAGGGTTAGGGTTAGGGTTAGGGTTAGGGTTAGGGTTAGGGTTAGGGTTAGGGTTAGGGTTAGGGTTAGGGTTAGGGTTAGGGTTAGGGTTAGGGTTAGGGTTAGGGTTAGGGTTAGGGTTAGGGTTAGGGTTAGGGTTAGGGTTAGGGTTAGGGTTAGGGTTAGGGTTAGGGTTAGGGTTAGGGTTAGGGTTAGGGTTAGGGTTAGGGTTAGGGTTAGGGTTAGGGTTAGGGTTAGGGTTAGGGTTAGGGTTAGGGTTAGGGTTAGGGTTAGGGTTAGGGTTAGGGTTAGGGTTAGGGTTAGGGTTAGGGTTAGGGTTAGGGTTAGGGTTAGGGTTAGGGTTAGGGTTAGGGTTAGGGTTAGGGTTAGGGTTAGGGTTAGGGTTAGGGTTAGGGTTAGGGTTAGGGTTAGGGTTAGGGTTAGGGTTAGGGTTAGGGTTAGGGTTAGGGTTAGGGTTAGGGTTAGGGTTAGGGTTAGGGTTAGGGTTAGGGTTAGGGTTAGGGTTAGGGTTAGGGTTAGGGTTAGGGTTAGGGTTAGGGTTAGGGTTAGGGTTAGGGTTAGGGTTAGGGTTAGGGTTAGGGTTAGGGTTAGGGTTAGGGTTAGGGTTAGGGTTAGGGTTAGGGTTAGGGTTAGGGTTAGGGTTAGGGTTAGGGTTAGGGTTAGGGTTAGGGTTAGGGTTAGGGTTAGGGTTAGGGTTAGGGTTAGGGTTAGGGTTAGGGTTAGGGTTAGGGTTAGGGTTAGGGTTAGGGTTAGGGTTAGGGTTAGGGTTAGGGTTAGGGTTAGGGTTAGGGTTAGGGTTAGGGTTAGGGTTAGGGTTAGGGTTAGGGTTAGGGTTAGGGTTAGGGTTAGGGTTAGGGTTAGGGTTAGGGTTAGGGTTAGGGTTAGGGTTAGGGTTAGGGTTAGGGTTAGGGTTAGGGTTAGGGTTAGGGTTAGGGTTAGGGTTAGGGTTAGGGTTAGGGTTAGGGTTAGGGTTAGGGTTAGGGTTAGGGTTAGGGTTAGGGTTAGGGTTAGGGTTAGGGTTAGGGTTAGGGTTAGGGTTAGGGTTAGGGTTAGGGTTAGGGTTAGGGTTAGGGTTAGGGTTAGGGTTAGGGTTAGGGTTAGGGTTAGGGTTAGGGTTAGGGTTAGGGTTAGGGTTAGGGTTAGGGTTAGGGTTAGGGTTAGGGTTAGGGTTAGGGTTAGGGTTAGGGTTAGGGTTAGGGTTAGGGTTAGGGTTAGGGTTAGGGTTAGGGTTAGGGTTAGGGTTAGGGTTAGGGTTAGGGTTAGGGTTAGGGTTAGGGTTAGGGTTAGGGTTAGGGTTAGGGTTAGGGTTAGGGTTAGGGTTAGGGTTAGGGTTAGGGTTAGGGTTAGGGTTAGGGTTAGGGTTAGGGTTAGGGTTAGGGTTAGGGTTAGGGTTAGGGTTAGGGTTAGGGTTAGGGTTAGGGTTAGGGTTAGGGTTAGGGTTAGGGTTAGGGTTAGGGTTAGGGTTAGGGTTAGGGTTAGGGTTAGGGTTAGGGTTAGGGTTAGGGTTAGGGTTAGGGTTAGGGTTAGGGTTAGGGTTAGGGTTAGGGTTAGGGTTAGGGTTAGGGTTAGGGTTAGGGTTAGGGTTAGGGTTAGGGTTAGGGTTAGGGTTAGGGTTAGGGTTAGGGTTAGGGTTAGGGTTAGGGTTAGGGTTAGGGTTAGGGTTAGGGTTAGGGTTAGGGTTAGGGTTAGGGTTAGGGTTAGGGTTAGGGTTAGGGTTAGGGTTAGGGTTAGGGTTAGGGTTAGGGTTAGGGTTAGGGTTAGGGTTAGGGTTAGGGTTAGGGTTAGGGTTAGGGGTTAGGGTTAGGGTTAGGGTTAGGGTTAGGGTTAGGGTTAGGGTTAGGGTTAGGGTTAGGGTTAGGGTTAGGGTTAGGGTTAGGGTTAGGGTTAGGGTTAGGGTTAGGGTTAGGGTTAGGGTTAGGGTTAGGGTTAGGGTTAGGGTTAGGGTTAGGGTTAGGGTTAGGGTTAGGGTTAGGGTTAGGGTTAGGGTTAGGGTTAGGGTTAGGGTTAGGGTTAGGGTTAGGGTTAGGGTTAGGGTTAGGGTTAGGGTTAGGGTTAGGGTTAGGGTTAGGGTTAGGGTTAGGGTTAGGGTTAGGGTTAGGGTTAGGGTTAGGGTTAGGGTTAGGGTTAGGGTTAGGGTTAGGGTTAGGGTTAGGGTTAGGGTTAGGGGGTTAGGGTTAGGGTTAGGGTTAGGGTTAGGGTTAGGGTTAGGGTTAGGGTTAGGGTTAGGGTTAGGGTTAGGGTTAGGGTTAGGGTTAGGGTTAGGGTTAGGGTTAGGGTTAGGGTTAGGGTTAGGGTTAGGGTTAGGGTTAGGGTTAGGGTTAGGGTTAGGGTTAGGGTTAGGGTTAGGGTTAGGGTTAGGGTTAGGGTTAGGGTTAGGGTTAGGGTTAGGGTTAGGGTTAGGGTTAGGGTTAGGGTTAGGGTTAGGGTTAGGGTTAGGGTTAGGGTTAGGGTTAGGGTTAGGGTTAGGGTTAGGGTTAGGGTTAGGGTTAGGGTTAGGGTTAGGGTTAGGGTTAGGGTTAGGGTTAGGGTTAGGGTTAGGGTTAGGGTTAGGGTTAGGGTTAGGGTTAGGGTTAGGGTTAGGGTTAGGGTTAGGGTTAGGGTTAGGGTTAGGGTTAGGGTTAGGGTTAGGGTTAGGGTTAGGGTTAGGGTTAGGGTTAGGGTTAGGGTTAGGGTTAGGGTTAGGGTTAGGGTTAGGGTTAGGGTTAGGGTTAGGGTTAGGGTTAGGGTTAGGGTTAGGGTTAGGGTTAGGGTTAGGGTTAGGGTTAGGGTTAGGGTTAGGGTTAGGGTTAGGGTTAGGGTTAGGGTTAGGGTTAGGGTTAGGGTTGTTAGGGTTAGGGTTAGGGTTAGGGTTAGGGTTAGGGTTAGGGTTAGGGTTAGGGTTAGGGTTAGGGTTAGGGTTAGGGTTAGGGTTAGGGTTAGGGTTAGGGTTAGGGTTAGGGTTAGGGTTAGGGTTAGGGTTAGGGTTAGGGTTAGGGTTAGGGTTAGGGTTAGGGTTAGGGTTAGGGTTAGGGTTAGGGTTAGGGTTAGGGTTAGGGTTAGGGTTAGGGTTAGGGTTAGGGTTAGGGTTAGGGTTAGGGTTAGGGTTAGGGTTAGGGTTAGGGTTAGGGTTAGGGTTAGGGTTAGGGTTAGGGTTAGGGTTAGGGTTAGGGTTAGGGTTAGGGTTAGGGTTAGGGTTAGGGTTAGGGTTAGGTTAGGGTTAGGGTTAGGGTTAGGGTTAGGGTTAGGGTTAGGGTTAGGGTTAGGGTTAGGGTTAGGGTTAGGGTTAGGGTTAGGGTTAGGGTTAGGGTTAGGGTTAGGGTTAGGGTTAGGGTTAGGGTTAGGGTTAGGGTTAGGGTTAGGGTTAGGGTTAGGGTTAGGGTTAGGGTTAGGGTTAGGGTTAGGGTTAGGGTTAGGGTTAGGGTTAGGGTTAGGGTTAGGGTTAGGGTTAGGGTTAGGGTTAGGGTTAGGGTTAGGGTTAGGGTTAGGGTTAGGGTTAGGGTTAGGGTTAGGGTTAGGGTTAGGGTTAGGGTTAGGGTTAGGGTTAGGGTTAGGGTTAGGGTTAGGGTTAGGGTTAGGGTTAGGGTTAGGGTTAGGGTTAGGGTTAGGGTTAGGGTTAGGGTTAGGGTTAGGGTTAGGGTTAGGGTTAGGGTTAGGGTTAGGGTTAGGGTTAGGGTTAGGGTTAGGGTTAGGGTTAGGGTTAGGGTTAGGGTTAGGGTTAGGGTTAGGGTTAGGGTTAGGGTTAGGGTTAGGGTTAGGGTTAGGGTTAGGGTTAGGGTTAGGGTTAGGGTTAGGGTTAGGGTTAGGGTTAGGGTTAGGGTTAGGGTTAGGGTTAGGGTTAGGGTTAGGGTTAGGGTTAGGGTTAGGGTTAGGGTTAGGGTTAGGGTTAGGGTTAGGGTTAGGGTTAGGGTTAGGGTTAGGGTTAGGGTTAGGGTTAGGGTTAGGGTTAGGGTTAGGGTTAGGGTTAGGGTTAGGGTTAGGGTTAGGGTTAGGGTTAGGGTTAGGGTTAGGGTTAGGGTTAGGGTTAGGGTTAGGGTTAGGGTTAGGGTTAGGGTTAGGGTTAGGGTTAGGGTTAGGGTTAGGGTTAGGGTTAGGGTTAGGGTTAGGGTTAGGGTTAGGGTTAGGGTTAGGGTTAGGGTTAGGGTTAGGGTTAGGGTTAGGGTTAGGGTTAGGGTTAGGGTTAGGGTTAGGGTTAGGGTTAGGGTTAGGGTTAGGGTTAGGGTTAGGGTTAGGGTTAGGGTTAGGGTTAGGGTTAGGGTTAGGGTTAGGGTTAGGGTTAGGGTTAGGGTTAGGGTTAGGGTTAGGGTTAGGGTTAGGGTTAGGGTTAGGGTTAGGGTTAGGGTTAGGGTTAGGGTTAGGGTTAGGGTTAGGGTTAGGGTTAGGGTTAGGGTTAGGGTTAGGGTTAGGGTTAGGGTTAGGGTTAGGGTTAGGGTTAGGGTTAGGGTTAGGGTTAGGGTTAGGGTTAGGGTTAGGGTTAGGGTTAGGGTTAGGGTTAGGGTTAGGGTTAGGGTTAGGGTTAGGGTTAGGGTTAGGGTTAGGGTTAGGGTTAGGGTTAGGGTTAGGGTTAGGGTTAGGGTTAGGGTTAGGGTTAGGGTTAGGGTTAGGGTTAGGGTTAGGGTTAGGGTTAGGGTTAGGGTTAGGGTTAGGGTTAGGGTTAGGGTTAGGGTTAGGGTTAGGGTTAGGGTTAGGGTTAGGGTTAGGGTTAGGGTTAGGGTTAGGGTTAGGGTTAGGGTTAGGGTTAGGGTTAGGGTTAGGGTTAGGGTTAGGGTTAGGGTTAGGGTTAGGGTTAGGGTTAGGGTTAGGGTTAGGGTTAGGGTTAGGGTTAGGGTTAGGGTTAGGGTTAGGGTTAGGGTTAGGGTTAGGGTTAGGGTTAGGGTTAGGGTTAGGGTTAGGGTTAGGGTTAGGGTTAGGGTTAGGGTTAGGGTTAGGGTTAGGGTTAGGGTTAGGGTTAGGGTTAGGGTTAGGGTTAGGGTTAGGGTTAGGGTTAGGGTTAGGGTTAGGGTTAGGGTTAGGGTTAGGTTAGGGTTAGGGTTAGGGTTAGGGTTAGGGTTAGGGTTAGGGTTAGGGTTAGGGTTAGGGTTAGGGTTAGGGTTAGGGTTAGGGTTAGGGTTAGGGTTAGGGTTAGGGTTAGGGTTAGGGTTAGGGTTAGGGTTAGGGTTAGGGTTAGGGTTAGGGTTAGGGTTAGGGTTAGGGTTAGGGTTAGGGTTAGGGTTAGGGTTAGGGTTAGGGTTAGGGTTAGGGTTAGGGTTAGGGTTAGGGTTAGGGTTAGGGTTAGGGTTAGGGTTAGGGTTAGGGTTAGGGTTAGGGTTAGGGTTAGGGGTTAGGGTTAGGGTTAGGGTTAGGGTTAGGGTTAGGGTTAGGGTTAGGGTTAGGGTTAGGGTTAGGGTTAGGGTTAGGGTTAGGGTTAGGGTTAGGGTTAGGGTTAGGGTTAGGGTTAGGGTTAGGGTTAGGGTTAGGGTTAGGGTTAGGGTTAGGGTTAGGGTTAGGGTTAGGGTTAGGGTTAGGGTTAGGGTTAGGGTTAGGGTTAGGGTTAGGGTTAGGGTTAGGGTTAGGGTTAGGGTTAGGGTTAGGGTTAGGGTTAGGGTTAGGGTTAGGGTTAGGGTTAGGGTTAGGGTTAGGGTTAGGGTTAGGGTTAGGGTTAGGGTTAGGGTTAGGGTTAGGGTTAGGGTTAGGGTTAGGGTTAGGGTTAGGGTTAGGGTTAGGGTTAGGGTTAGGGTTAGGGTTAGGGTTAGGGTTAGGGTTAGGGTTAGGGTTAGGGTTAGGGTTAGGGTTAGGGTTAGGGTTAGGGTTAGGGTTAGGGTTAGGGTTAGGGTTAGGGTTAGGGTTAGGGTTAGGGTTAGGGTTAGGGTTAGGGTTAGGGTTAGGGTTAGGGTTAGGGTTAGGGTTAGGGTTAGGGTTAGGGTTAGGGTTAGGGTTAGGGTTAGGGTTAGGGTTAGGGTTAGGGTTAGGGTTAGGGTTAGGGTTAGGGTTAGGGTTAGGGTTAGGGTTAGGGTTAGGGTTAGGGTTAGGGTTAGGGTTAGGGTTAGGGTTAGGGTTAGGGTTAGGGTTAGGGTTAGGGTTAGGGTTAGGGTTAGGGTTAGGGTTAGGGTTAGGGTTAGGGTTAGGGTTAGGGTTAGGGTTAGGGTTAGGGTTAGGGTTAGGGTTAGGGTTAGGGTTAGGGTTAGGGTTAGGGTTAGGTTAGGGTTAGGGTTAGGGTTAGGGTTAGGGTTAGGGTTAGGGTTAGGGTTAGGGTTAGGGTTAGGGTTAGGGTTAGGGTTAGGGTTAGGGTTAGGGTTAGGGTTAGGGTTAGGGTTAGGGTTAGGGTTAGGGTTAGGGTTAGGGTTAGGGTTAGGGTTAGGGTTAGGGTTAGGGTTAGGGTTAGGGTTAGGGTTAGGGTTAGGGTTAGGGTTAGGGTTAGGGTTAGGGTTAGGGTTAGGGTTAGGGTTAGGGTTAGGGTTAGGGTTAGGGTTAGGGTTAGGGTTAGGGTTAGGGTTAGGGTTAGGGTTAGGGTTAGGGTTAGCGGTTAGGTTAGGTTAGGGTTAGGGTTAGGGATAGGTTAGGGTTAGGGTTAGGGTTAGGGTTAGGGTTAGGGTTAGGGTTAGGGTTAGGTTAGGGTTAGGGTTAGGGTTAGGGTTAGGGTTAGGGTTAGGGTTAGGGTTAGGGTTAGGGTTAGGGTTAGGGTTAGGGTTAGGGTTAGGGTTAGGGTTAGGGTTAGGGTTAGGGTTAGGGTTAGGGTTAGGGTTAGGGTTAGGGTTCGGGTTAGGGTTAGGGTTAGGGTTAGGGTTAGGGGTTAGGGTAGGGTTAGGTTGGTTAGGGTTAGGGTTAGGGTTAGGGTTAGGGTTAGGGTTAGGGTTAGGGTTAGGGTTAGGGTTAGGGTTAGGGTTAGGGTTAGGGTTAGGGTTAGGGTTAGGAGGTTAGGGTTAG